>WNWK01002717.1:112500-197322 GCA_009830355.1 Cherax destructor
ACTCCTGCTTCCTACCCTCTCCTTTCCTCTCCTTCCTGCTTCCTACTCTCTCCTGCTTCTACCTCCTGCTTCTCTCTCCTGCTTCCTACCCTTCCTCTTCTTCCCCCTCTCTCCTACTCCTCCTCTTCCCACTCCTTCCTGCTTCCTCACTCTCCTGCTTCCTCACTCCTCTCTGCTTTCCTCCCTCTCCTGCTTCCTCACTTTCCTGCTTTCTCCTCTCCTGCTTCCTTCGCTCTCTTTTCACTCCTCTCTCCTGCTTCCTCACTCCTCTCCTGCTTTCCTCTTCCACTCTCTGTCCTACTCCTCTCCTGCTTCCCTTCTGCTCCTCTCCTTTCCCGCTTCCTACCTTCCTGCTTCCTACCCTCCTGCTTCTCACTCTCTTCCCCCTCTGCTTCCACTCCCCTCCTGCTTCTCCTCTCTCCTGCTTCCTCACTCCCCTCCTTTCTCCTCCCTCTCCTGCCCCTCCTCTTACTCCCTCTCCTGCTCTACCCTTGCTTCCTACTCCCTCTCCTGCTTCCTTACTCCCTCTCCTGCTTCCTTACTCCCTCCTCTGCTTCCTTACTCCCTCTTCTGCTTCCTCCACAATGACCACCTGACCCACCACCTGGGATGTTCCAACAATCCACATCATCTAACACACCGACGAGACAATCCATCTTCATCAACCCTGCATAATAAAACCATAAACATCACCTCCCCAGCGGTCAACATGAAGAAGAATGTTGATAAAAAGAAAAAAAAGTGGCCACCTTAATTAAGGAACAAGGCAAACACGTGCAGTTGGACGATGTTAAACATCCCCTCACCACCTCCCATCAGGTGTTTAACGAGTGGGGAGGGAATAAATTTGAGGATGTTTAGCGCTTTCTTCTCCTCCGGCTGCTTCCCCACTCGTGCGGAGGCGGGTTTGGTAATATTAACATAATTACCTATTTCAATTTCAAATATTCATCTGGAAGGAAGCCGCGCGTCTTGTTGAGGGTGTAAACAATGGCCATCTGCATGTCGTGCGAAGGCGGGAGACGAGGCACGACGTGTGATTGGTTGTGAGACCCGTGGGTGACGCGGGAAGAATGGATTGGTGGACTGTGAGGAAGATATGATTTGTGAGACCCGTGGGTGACGCGGGAAGATATGTGATTGGTTGTGAGACCCGTGAGTGACGCGGCATATTTGATTGGTTGTGATACCCGTGGGTGACGCGGCATATGTGATTGGTTGTGAGACCCGTGAGTGACGCGGCTTATGTGATTGGTTGTGATACCCGTGGGTGACGAGGCCCTAAGTGTGATTGGTTGTGAGACCCGTGAGTGACACGGCATATGTGATTGGTTGTGAGACCCGTGAGTGACGCGGCATATGTGATTGGTTGTGAGACCCGTGAGGACACGGCATATGTGATTGGTTGTGAGACCCGTGAGTGACGCGGCATATGTGATTGGTTGTGAGACCCGTGAGTGACGCTGCTTATGTGATTGGCTGTGATACCCGTGGGTGACGCGGGAAGATATGTGATTGGTTGTGAGACCCGTGGGTGACGCAGGAAGATATGTGATTGGTTGTGAGACCCGTGGGTGACGAGGCACTACGTGTGATTGGTTGTGAGACCCGTGAGTGACGCGGGAAGATATGTGATTGGTTGTGAGATCCGTGGGTGACGCGGGAAGATATATGATTGGTTGTTAATCCCATGGGTGACGAGGCGGGAAGAGATGGAACTCTTCGCCTTCGACCGTCGTCTCTTGACGAAAAGTGACGGTCAGACATTAAACTTTTCTCTCAGCGTTTATACACTGAGAGTTTAATCCCTACTCTAGGAATTAAAGTATTTTTGACTGGTGGTGAACAGATTTTGTGGATCCTTAATGACCCTTTTGTGGTCGAAAGGCTTTTAACCCCAGTAACCAACCAAAGAAATCAGTCTTATGAAAGAAGGCGCAAGGCTTAACTAAACGTGTTTCTCTTACGAAGTGCAACTAAGACCTCATTCAGTCCTTAAGAATATTTTAAAATAAATAGAAACAAACAGAACTTTTTGAAACTTCAACGTAGGTAAGGTCTTCTTGCGGGGTTTTATAACATTGAAACAATGTTCTACAATGATGGAAGAACAAATATCATACAGTGAGTTGTTCCATCAAACTACTGAAGAAATACTCAGCCTCCTTGAGGGACTGACCTCCTCAAATACTATTTATTCAAGGTTGATGGACTGATTGCATCATCATTACTACACTACACCTCTCTTAATTGTTGAAGCATTTCTCCTACTGTGTAGGAGAAACGCTTCAATAACTAAGATACTTAACTGTTGTACATGTGTCTTACTCATCAACTGTCGGTATTTTATACCATTGTCAACATTTCTTCCTTTCATCGCACCCCCTTCAGTCTTCCTTCTTTATTTTCCATCTTCACTTTGCTACCTTTGTACCCTCAAAGCATCCCTTCTTAGGGCAGGGGACACCACATGTACCCTCTACAGGTATTTGTTATCGTAGTCAGAATCACCAGTACCCAACCGCGACCGCGATACGTTGATTTCCTCGAGATAGCTCCTATACTGCCTGCCATACCATTTTCTTAATTACCATCATTAGGTACCCGTATACCTTGTACCCGACACTGGAATACTTCCAGCAGGTCTACCTGGGGTTTCTGACAGGACCTGAGTGTTTTATTGCACAGGATATAACATTCCAGCAGGAACTGGAGTTGTCTAAAATATTTTGTTTTATGTGACCCAAAAAAGTTGGCTGGCACACAGGTACCTCTGTTTACTGCTTGGTGGGCAGGGACAGTAGAAGTGTAAGGAAATTGACCCATGTTACTTCGTGCCAGGGGCAGCCATACCAGTGAAAATGGGAGAGAGAGAGAGAGAGAGAGAGAGAGAGAGAGAGCGAGCGAGCGAGCGAGCAGGGGAGGAGTACAGATACATGAGCTAGAAGCTCCGTCCATATATTCAACAGCCATGCCTGGCTGCAAGAACTGTGGCAAAAGTTGTCTGCTGTGACAGCAAGACACACTACCTACTTGTTGATGGTTTCGGGGTCCCTGCCTCCCCCGCGGCCAGGTCTTGGACCAGACCTCCTGGTTGCTGACCTGATTAGTCAGGCTATTAGGGCTAGCAGCACATAATCCAACGTAAGCACTAATAGGTCTATCTAATTCAATCCCTGAACATTTTTCATCTTTGTGGAAGAAAGTAAATGTCGTCTCTGTTAAGAACTAAGGTTAAGTTGAGCTGTGACTAACAACAAAACTAGTTGATGAGTAATACACATGTTCAACACTTAGTTATCTTTATTGGCGAAACGTTTCGTCTGAGGCGAAAAGGCGAAATAGGTATCGTGAGGTAATCAGTGTTTCAGCCTTGTCACTATGCGACACCAGTCACTAGATGACTCCAAGATCAGGTGTTTACAAAATTTCTCACTCAGTAAGTCCAGCACTGGTACTGTAGCGGAGGTGAAGCGGTGGTAGAATACGTCCACAGTATGTTACTAAGACACAACGTGCGGTTATGGCATTTTATTTATGAGGAGGGTTCATCCACCTGGAGAGGTCTGGTGTCAAAGTGTAATGCTACTCATTCCAGCTGGCAGGATCTTGTGTCATGGCATATTTTTACTCATTCCAGCTTGGGAATAATGCATGAGTAATTCTACTGATTTTTCAGTTATTATGTATGAGACATTCCTGCAGTGATAGTCTTACTGACTTTCTTGGGTTATCCTGGTGGCTAACCCTCCGGGGTTAAAATTCCGAAGAAATCTTATCTTAATTAGTTAACGTTTGCCGGTGAGGCGGCAGACAGTTTTCGGACCGTCTTAGACCATGCTTAAGTTTTAAACTGATAAATATTCTGGATGAACCGTAATGTCGTCTACTTTAATTTTCAATTTGTGGATTGCTTATAATCATTATTATTATAATAATGATATACAATACCACAAGTGGACGTGATTAGTTAGGCTGTCTCCTCTACACAATGCTTCTGCTGTCTCCATATTTAGTCACCTCAGTATTCGACTGAAGAAGTCTGCTGTGTATACCTGGAGTGTTCCGGGGGGGGGAGGGGGTCAACGCCCCTGCGGCCCGGTCCATGACCAGGCCTCGTAGGTGAAACGTTTCGTTTGATGGGTGGTAAAATGTTCCACCAATGTTATTAAGAGTGTCATTGTTGCCCAGTGAGACTTAAGGTTGCACGGGGCGAGCAAGCTTTGCTTTAGCAGCTGCAGACACACTAAGTTATGGCTGGACGCGCCTTGCCTCTAAGATGGGATTGTCTCCGGCTAATATCTGTATCGCCTGCATCAGCTACGATAAGGTCTTTATTTATAGAGACGGGGCCATAACCTCCGCGAATCCTATTTCGAGGGAGAGGAATCTGTAGTTTCTAAGGGAGACAGGGAGATGATGGCGCAGGATCTGCCTGCCTCAGCGTCCTGGGGTGAGGAGGGAGAAGAGGCTGGAGATGTTTGGCTAGTGTTGGAGGAAGTGGGGGTTTGGGGAGGGTTATCAGGGCCAGGGATCTGGTGGTGTAGTGCCCCCGTGGTAGGTGGTGGAGGCGCCCTTTGGCGACACTTGACGGAACAGAGGTGTCTCGCCCTACCATGGTCAATGGTCATCCTATCTTCTGGTGACCATCCTTTCTCTCTTTTTTCTCTCTCTCTCTCTTTTCTCTTTTTTTTCTCTCTCTTTTTCTCTTTTTCTCTCTCTCACACACACACACACACACACACACACACACACACACACACACACACACACACACACACGGATAGTCACTGGTACCAGCACTATTTTTGGTGTATGTAAATGACATACCGGAAGAGATACATATATCCCTGGTTGTAGATGTGAAATTAATGAAAAAACTGAAGGGAACATGGAAAGTCTACAAATGGACATGAACATACTGAAAAATTGGTCAGACAAGTGACTACCAGAATTAAACCCCAGCAAATGCATGGTTAAGAAAACTGGGGAAGGGGGATTTCAGCAAGAGTTCATCAGCTACGGCAGCTTCAAAGGCTTCCTTCTAGCATAGCTGGAGTTACTATCACTTAGAAATTGCCATGTCTCAGGATAACCTATCCTAGAAAACTGAGGATAGAGTGAGCCTAGCTCTGGAGGCGCACATCAGTAATCTCTGGAGCTAATGCTTGTTTATCGACTCTCAGCAGTCTCAACAGAGACTGGGCCTAGAGGATTACCCATTGCAAAACCGTAGGTCTGCCTGTAAAATAATTATTAAATCAAAAGAGGTGTCAGTAACACAGTCTTATACGAAAGGATGCTTCCAATGTGCGAGTATAATAAAAATGTCTATATTGAAGCTTTTCATGTGCTGGCTAAATTGATTTTAGGCCCTCAGGACATCTTGCTTTTCTGTCTCTTTTAGCACAGTGATAAAGCCCTTCCTTGGTGGGCGAAGCTTTATGTAGCGTTACTATACATGTGTCGGTGTATATACCTTGTTGTGTCGGTGTATATACCTTATTTGTGACACTTGGGTAAACACTTAGTGCTACCTATAATGAAAAGCAAGCAGTGTCTAGGAAAAAGTATATGGGGGACAGAGGAAGATGTTTGAACAAGCGTGTGTATGAATATAAAAGTAATGTTAGAAGAGGGAACACGAGCACTGGTGTATTGCCATGTTCGTGATTGTTACCACAATATGGATTTTGATATTTGCAAACTGATTGTTGGAAAATGATAATTACATGAACAGATATTGTTGAATCAAACCTTATTGCTTCAGTTATACACTTTAACTTGTCCTTCAGACAAGTTAAGAGATTAGATAAGATTTTGTTCGGATTTTTAACCCCGGAGGGTTAGCCACCCAGGATAACCCAAGAAAGTCAGTGCGTCATCGAGGACTGTCTGTCTTATTTCCATTGGGGTCCTCAATCTTGTCCCCCAGGATGCGACCCACATCAGTCTACTAACACCCAGGTACCTATTTGCTGCTAGGTAAACAGGACAATAGGTGTAAGGAAACGCGTCGAAATGTTTCCACTCCGCCGGGAATCGAACCCGGGCCCTCCGTGTGTGAAGTGAGAGCTTTGCCAGCCCGGCCACGGGGCCACCAAATCTTCGGTCCAGGTTAAGAGCTGGACAGTAGAGTTGTAACTGTTGGCAACAATGAATCAAACTCTACAATGTCAAATACTCTGAGGTCAGGTGAAGGGAGGTCAGCCTCGGTCATGTGACCAAAAGCTCTTGTGCTGGGTTATATCACTAAGATCCATATCAAGAAGCATAAGAGAGAGGAGCTTACGACGACCATTTACAAAGTCACACTAACACAAAGGAATCGAATCGAATAAGTACAGGTAAGATCCCAATGGGATGAGAGGGGAAGACGGTACAGACGAAGAATAGCGCTGGAGAGGAGTCTTCTTAGTCGTAGAAATAGAGCCAGGGCTTAACCCAGCAGCTTGTCTTTCTTAAATAATGTTCTTTCCCACCTACTCGTTTCATTTAATATATATATATGCATGTGTGTGTGTGTGTGTGTGTGTGTGTGTGTGTGTGTGTGTGTGTGTGTGTGTGTGTGTGTGTATGTTGTATGTATGTGTGTGTGTCCGTCCGTCCGTCCATGTTCTAGGACACACGGTGCTGTGGGCCAACAGTTGACGAGTGTGTTATAAAACTTGCTGTATGGAGGCTGACGTTTAACAAGGAATACTGATGCCAATTTGCATCAGGTAATGCTAAAAGTTTGCAAACATCTAGTGACGAGAGTAGCGTGTGGAAGACAGTGTACAAGGTACACACAGTGGTGAGTGAAGGGTAAGAAAGGAGATAGAATGTTGGAGTAAGTGAGATATTGTTGGAGGAAGACGGACATAGGGAGAGAGATCAGTATGCTTTTATTTAGGCTTTAAATGCATAAAATTCCATTTTTACAGTGGTCTTGAGGGCACATACATTATGGGCACATAAAATAGCACATTATGTAGATTTAACCCAGTAAAGTCAAAGTGACTTGTCGCTAGACCAGGGAAGAATGCATGTGTGAGGGAGTTAGCAGAGAGGGAGGGAGGGAGGGTGGCTTGTGGAGTGGGAACTGATGTAGTTACTCGAGTGTCAGGTTCTGCTGGAGGAGCTGCATACACACTGTTAGCACCTCCACATCATTACTCCATACTCCCTTAAGATCTAGGTGTGTACTAATAGCAAGTACATACAAATGCTCTTTAAATATTTTGTTGAAGCCATTTCAGCTACGCACTAAACTTTATAAATCATCACATAGATAACTTGATAAGGCCCAATGTGTGGGCGAAACTCTGTCAATAAGGACTTTCATATAGCCACTTATGTATCTTTAGGATGGCGAGGGTATCTTGTACAATGTAGTATCACCCACTATGTACGTGGGAGACTTTCAGGACACAGATGTACGTCGGTACAATCTCTCATCATGAAAATGCAAATAGACTAATTACCTGGTGGAGAGTACCTGCCTATCTATTATACTTCTGACCCTAGCACGAGAGAAAGAATATTTTAGAGCTAGCTCTTATCTCTCTTAGGGACGTAATATATTCATGTGAGGGAGAGGGGGATATTATATAAAACTCACAGTACTATTAGTTAGTTTACTCTAAATAAAAGTCTTATAGTCAAAATTATGACTCGTTACCCGGGAGCAACAAAAGAAGCGTTTAGATAATTGTGATGTAAATTGTGTCGATTTTTTTGTTTTTGTTTTAGTGTAGAAAAAACGTGGATGAGATATAAGAAAACATGGTTTAAGAAGACATGTGAGCAAACACTGGGATATATTTATAGGTTTATCGCTTAGTTATGATTATAATAATAATATAACATGACATATTTATTAGACAATGTTTCAGTCCTGGGGCCTTGATCACGTCTAACACAGAGGTTAGGTTAGGGCTGTCAGGAAACAGGACAAGTGATCATCTAACCGAGGCCTTCCGCTGGCTTACCAGTCCGCTCCTTTAAAAATTAAGGTTATCGACCTACCCTGGAGGGCATTCCGCGGATCAACGCCACCGCGGCCCGGTCCACGACCAGGCCTCCTGGTGGATCAGGGCCAAGTCAACGAGGCTGTTACTGCTGGCCGCACGTAGTCCAACGTATTTACCACAGCCCAGCTGATCCGGTACTGACTTTAGGTATCTGTTCAGCTCTCTCTTGAAGACAACCAGGGGTCTATTGGCAATTCCACTTATGGCTGGTGGGAGGCTGTTGAACAGTCTTGGGCTCCGGACACTTATTGTGTTTTCTCTTAGTGCACTAATGGCGCCCCTAGTTTTCACTGAGGGTATGTTGCATCGCCTGCCAAGTCTTTTGCTTTCGTAGAGAGTGATTTCTGAGTGAAGGTTAGGAACCAGTCTCTCCAGGATCTTCCAGGTGTAGATTATGATGTATCTCTCTCGCCTGCGCTCCAGTGAGTACAGGTCAAGTGCTTCCAAGCGTTTCCAGTAGTTAAGGTGTTTGATGGAACTTATACGTGCAGTTAAAGTTCGCTATATATTTTCTAGATCTGCAATTTCACCTGCCTTGAATGAAGATGTTAATGTACATCAGTATTCCAGCCTAGAGAGAACAAGTGATTTAAAAAAAATCATCATTGGCTTAGCATATCTTGTTTTGAATGTTCTCATTATCCATCCTATCAGTTTCCTCGCAGATGTGATAGTGGCACTGTTGTGGTCCTTGAAGGTGAGATCCATTTTTTTTATTACACAGAGTTTAAAATAACAGTACATATAAGCAAAAAGTGGAGGTGTGCCTGACACTAGTGACCTGTAAAATGCAAGTGTGACTTATTTGAGAAGTCACGTGATTCCTGTGTTGTTAGGTAGGGTGGTGCTTTGCCTGGTTGAGTATCATATATCATTTGTTTTTTTGCTTTAAAAAAAAAAACTTCCACAGGAACTCCACGGAACATTTGATGAATTAGAATGAGGCACAACTGGTCCTCACGGAACAAGATCTTAGACGCCGACGATGTCTAGAAGCCTCCCTCATCACCGTCACAGACACCATAGAACATAATTCTGGAAGCTACAAAATTTCAAAAACACTTACGTGTATGATACTCATCCAGGCAGAGCATCACCTACCTCACAACACAGGAGTTGCCACCTCAGCGTCAGCCCCGCCACCCTAGCGTCAGCCCCACCCACCCTAGCGTCAGCCCCGCCCACCCTAGCGTCAGCCCCACTACCCCAGCGTCAGACTCGCCACCCCAGCGTCAGCCCCGCCACCCCAGCGTCATCCCCGCCACCCTAGCGTCATCCCCGCCACCCTAGCGTCATCCCCGCCACCCCAGCGTCAGCCCCACCACCCCAACGTCAGCCCCATCTTGTATGAGATGATGTATGGGTAAGATGGAGTGGGGACCCAGCAGGAGGATTGTTGTGTGTGGAATATACCTGAAGACCCCAGTCACTTTCACCACTCGTGTCTAGATCGATCCATCTATCTATATATCTAATCTATCTATAAGAGGATAGAAGTAACCGATTACATTATATGGAGAATTATTATTTAATTATGTTTAGCTTGAATCTTATTTTGTCTTCCTCCGCGTTTGTGTGTACTCATTTGTGGTTGCAGGGGTCGAGTCGTTGCTCCTGGCCCCGCCTCTTCCCTGATTGCTACTAGGTCCACTCTTTCTGCTCCATGAGCTTCATCGTTCCTCTTCTTAAAGCTATGTATGGATCCTGCCTCCACTGCATCACTCCAGACTGAAGTGTGCGTGTACCTCTTATTCCAGTGAATTGGAGCTGCCCTCTCCTTCCTCGGATTAAACCTGATTACCTCCCGTTCCCCATGAGCTGTATGACTTTGTATTGTGTACACATAACGTGGTGGTATAGTTATTGTGATGTGTATATGTGAGGTGTTGGTGTATAGTTTGTAATATGTATAAATAACATTATGTATAGGTTTTTATTGTGTATATAAAATACTTTTTTTGCTGCAGTATTCAAATACACGTGTCCACCTTAGTGGAGTATATTTTCTATATATACACAGATGTATATATCTGTGTATATACATGTGACTATATATATATATATATATATATATATATATATATATATATAGAGGGAGAGAATGTATATATTTCGATGTATATACATTATATTGTCAACTTTAAAGATTGCGTACTTGATAATTAAGTACAGGTTACGTGCAGTTGATAGGCTTCAAACTTAACACACTACATGTTGCTACTGTTTTTTGCAGTGAGTAGCTGGTCTACGCTGCACTAGCTTTCACTTCAGGGAGTCAGACAGCTAGTTTATCGTAGTGACTCGCCAAAACCAGCCCAAATTAATTTTTTTCCCTATGTGAGTGATAAGAGTGAAGTGTAGAACTAGTGACGAACCCTGGCACCAGTACTGCCACCACTGCCATCACTACACGCACTGCCATCACCACCACCATCACTACCTACGCTAAAATTACTATCACCATCACTACCTACACTACCATCACCACCACCATCACTGCCTACACTACCATCACCACCACCATCACTGCCTACACTACCATCACCACCACCATCACTGCCTACACTACCACCACCACCACCACTCCATGGTCTAGAACAACATATCGTTCCAGACCATGGAGCTGAACTCTTCTCCAGGCTGAGGGACTGACCACCTCGAATACTTTTTCTGCAAGGCTGATGGACTGATTACATAATCTTTATTGCATTTCTACTTCTCCCTTTGTATTTGCCTGAAGAAGCCTATTGTGTAGGCGAAACGTTTGATCAATAAAGATACCCAACTGTTACACACGTATGTTAATCTTCTACGGGCAAGTTGGTAAATAAGACGTGTGCAACACCTGCCTGGGTGTATTTATTACCCAAGTGTTGCCCATGTGTCGTATTCATAACTTTCATCCCTATTTACCAGCTGAGGCAAGATATAGCACAGACCGGATCCAAATACCGACATAGAACATAAAGATAATCCATGAGCCCAGCTCCCTCTATACCTCAATTCACGCAAAGAAGAGATATGGGAGGAAGTGCAAGATATACCCAGAGAAAAGCAGGGGTGCGGTGGGCACAATAAGGGAACACTGTATCAACATTTGTGGTCCCAGATTATTCAACATATTAACAGAAGATATTAGAAACACTGCTGGGACAAGTGTAGAAGTCTTCAAGAGGAAACTGGACAAGTATCTTCACCAGGTGCCAGATCAACTAGGCTGTTATGGATATGTCGGGCAGAGGGTCACCAACAGCAGTAGCCTGGCCTTTGGCCGATCTCCGGGAGTAGAAAGACTCTCGAAACTCATCAAAGGTAAAGGTAAGTAGAGAGTGTAGCACATGTTTCAGATATAGTTAAAGCACTTTTTGTTACACATCAATTTTATAGGCAGAGCTGTTTATCATACCTCAACTTATTTAAAAGCCCAGCTCTTAACTAAGGTATTCTACCCCTCTCCAGGATGTGATCTACAACAGTTACTAACTCCTAGGTACCTACTTACTGCTAGGTGAACAGGGACAACAGGTATAAGGAAACATGCCCAATGTTTCCACCCGTGCCGGAGATCGAACCACAGACCCTGAGTTACACAAGGCAGTCACAAGTTATCACATGGAAACTGATATCCCAGTTTCATTCTGTTGTATTCTCAAATTAGCGGCACTGAAGGTCTGAAACTTATCAGATGAGGCGCTCACAAATATAATCCATTGAAAACAGGTATTTCAGTTTTCGCAATTTCTTCAGCTGATTAATATATAAATATAAAATGGTTATAATCATAACCATAATTTTTGAAGTGGTGGACGGGTAAGCCAGTGGAAGGTCTCGGTCAGATGACCAAAAGCTCCAGGTGAGGGTCACATGACTAAGACCCGCGTCAGGAAACACTTGTCCTGTTTCCTGACATCTTACCTAACCTAACCTCCAGATAATTTGGCAAGTTGCACCTACAAAGCCACAAATTAATCCAAACGTTTCTCTGATATGCCCTGGAATTTTAAGTTTGAAATATGCGAGTACAAACAGGAAGCTCGTCTGTCTTGCATTCGGCAGATGGAGGATCAAGCCTCCACCACGTCTTGCTCTGAATGACCCACATGGGTTTAGCGCTTAACGTGAATTATTATTATTATTATTATTATTAGTAGTAGTAGTAGTAGTAATAGTATTAAGGTTTGAAGCCGATCAGAACACGCATTCTCTAGTAATTGGATGAAAATTAATTTATTTAATGAAATTGATAACTTAAAACTTACATAAACCAAACTGATAAGTGAAGCTTCCGTTAAAAAAAAAAAAAACACTAATGCTAAAATTGTTAAGTTTGCACCAACACTCCAGTAGCAGTACCAACTTACTCCTGAGTAGGATTCACCAGTGGTGAACTCCTGTAACTGATTAAAAGCAGATTTCCTTTTTTTTTCTTTTAAAAGTTATTGCACAGAAACCAAAATCGGTGATGGTTAGAGAACACAGAAACCAAAATAGGTGATGGTTAGAAAGCATAGAAACCAAAATCGGTGATGGTTAGAAAGCATAGAAACCAAAATCGGTGATGACCCGAGATAGTTCCAGGAATCTTCACTATCATAGTAAACTAACACTTATGTTTGAAGTTGATAGGATGAGGCATTTTCAGGTTGTAAACTATAACCTTAAGAGGAAGAATGTTTTTTTTAGGCCAACACTTAAAGGTACCAGTGCGAGGTACCAGCAAGAAAGCAGCAGCTGTTGCTGTTAGTGCTGCTGCTATTGTTGCAGTTACTGCTTGAGCTGCTGTTGTTGCTGCTAGGTTATCACTGCTTTACTCATGTGGTCGTTACAAACATAAGTGTCTGCAAGTGCTTGCCATCTCGAGGTAGTGACACTATCTGCCCTGGTCCTTGGACTAATACATAAAACATGAATTATGTTCATAATTAAAAACTTTACCTCAGTATTTGATTGATAATCTCTCCAGAGCCGGAAACATTACAACATAAATTCTAAAAATCACATCATGGGAGGGGAGGGGTTTCAGGTGTCACTAGATTGGAAGCCTCACGTGAATTATTATTATTATAATCAAATAGAAGCGCTAAACCACAGGGGTCATTGGAAGCCTCACGTGAAGAACGAGGAATACCATCTATCCCAACCTTTCCATTTATACACAAAACCCGCACACAGGAGAGATAAATTTGTGACGACGTGTGTCTTGTGTCGGGATGGAGTGGTGGCGAGAGAAACACTGTAGACTGTTATTTGGAGGCGTTATATTGAGAATACTTGGTAGAGCCCAACCTGTGTTTGTCCTCATCTAAGCCTAGTGGGAATCTGAGAGCGATGCCTGGCGGCACATGCGTAGGGTCCAATTAAGGCTTGGCCGGGGGTCGACTATAATTATATTTGAATTACGTATATACTTCACAAGTATAACTGTTGGCACTTGTAAATGGGCCAAGTCGGACCGATACGTGGTCGTAAGCTTGTGTATGCGGGTTATTTGTGTATTGTTCCAGTCACGGTATTGTGCCTTTTTGTTCTTTCTATTTATATTCATTTGGTTTTCCTTCTATATCCTAGTTATTACATTAGGCTGAATTAAAGGAGATTTCTTTATCTCTGTTTGAGTGAGTTAAGACATGTACTTAATTACGTGTATGAATTAAAAAAAATATATATTTTATTGTTGGAGGTATGATGGAGGTGAGGGCGGCGAGGTGTGAAGGGGCGGGGAATTAAGACAGGCAGGAAAACAAATGCATTCATGCCTCATTTATCTTGTGCCGCCTCCTTAACTCCTGGTGTCTCACCGCATTACTCTCAAAACCATCCCAAAATATTTAAAATATTTTTTTTATAAATGTGTAATAGTTTTTTTTTGAAATTGCGAGTTTTGAGAAAGATGAAATTGTTATGGTAACGTACGTGTGTGTGTTTGTGCGCGTGCATGCAGAATAAAAAAACAATTAAAAAGCCTAAATAACCTCCTAGTACTTTCATTCACTAGGACATAAGAGAGACTCGCCTGTTTTCAAGATTTTCAACTCGCAGGTCTAAATATAATCAGTAAGTAAGTGTAGAGTTGCCGTGTGGTAGTGAGGCATCACCTACACTATGAAACCTGGTGTAGATGGCGTTACGGAGCTGAGGAACTTACAGATTAGGTTAGGTTAGGTAAGGTTTGTCAGGAAATAGAACAAGTGATTTTTGACGCGGGTTTTACTCATATGATGACCCGCAGCTGGAGCTTTTGGACATCTGACCGAGTCCTTCCACTGGCTTACCGGTCCACCCCTTTAAAAATTATGGTAATAATTATAACGATTTCATATATTACAGAGCTGAGGAACTTAGAGCTGAGGAACTTAGAGCTGATTGTTATGAGGTGCAGATATGGTGATATAACTATTAGCACTGCTCTTTCTACTAAACTGATATTATTATACAATTTTTACTTGATTAAAGACGCCAGTATGCTAAGGTAAACATGATCAAGTAATAAATTTTATATTCTTACAATATTGTATAACGAATATGAGCGTACGAAGTGTAAGTTGGTTACCCTTGATTTAATAATCAGTGGGAAAGCCTAGAAGATTTAATGCAGTGGTTATGCAGTTGGTTATTGTTGGTGTGAGGGGGAGTGAGGTGTGAGGGGGAGTGAGGTGTGAGGGGGAGTGAGGTGTGAGGGGGAGTGAGGTGTGAGGGGAGTGAGGTGTGAGGGAGTGAGGGAGGAGAGTGAGGTGTTACCTGGAGGTGGGAGGTACGAAAGTGGGTTCATGTGTAAGGCAACACCTGGTATCAGGTGTTTTCTGGCCAGCTGTGTTAAACTGGTGTTGTATTGATGTATGTTGTGGTATTCTGTTGTGTATTATGTTGAATTGTGTATTGTTACGTTGTATCTTGTGGTGCGGTGATGTTATGTGAGTTTAACAGTGAGTGGAACAGTCAGTGTGACGGACACAGTCAATGTGAGGGACATAGTGTGAGGGACATACAGTCAGTGTGAGGGACATACAGTCAGTGAGGGACATACAGTCAGTGAGGGACATACAGTCAGTGTGAGGGACATACAGTGTGAGGGACATACAGTCAGTGTGAGGGACATACAGTCAGTGAGGGACATACAGTCAGTGTGAGGGACATACAGTGTGAGGGACATACAGTGTGAGGGACATACAGTCAGTGAGGGACATACAGTCAGTGAGGGACATACAGTCAGTGAGGGACATACAGTCAGTGAGGGACATACAGTCAGTGAGGGACATACAGTCAGTGAGGGACATACAGTCAGTGAGGGACATACAGTCAGTGAGGGACATACAGTCAGTGAGGGACATACAGTCAGTGAGGGACATACAGTCAGTGTGAGGGACATACAGTCAGTGAGGGACATACAGTCAGTGAGGGACATACAGTCAGTGAGGGACATACAGTCAGTGAGGGACATACAGTCAGTGAGGGACATACAGTCAGTGAGGGACATACAGTCAGTGAGGGACATACAGTCAGTGAGGGACATAGTCAGTATGAGGGACATACAGTCAGTATGAGGGACATACAGTCAGTGAGGGACAGGACAGTCAGTAAGGGACATCACAGATGAGGACAACAGTCTTAGAGGACAACAGTCAGTGAGGCACAGTGGAACCAGTTACACACAGCATCAGACTGCACATCACTCTCTATTAATGGACATCACAGTGGCAGTGATGGCAGTGGTAGCAGTGTTCGGGTATCAAGTCTGCCAGTGCTGTGTGGGTGATGGTGCAGGTGGTGGTGTGGGTGATGTTGGTGCAGGTGGTAGTGTGGGTGATGGTGCAGGTGGTGGTTGGGTGAGTGGTGCAGGTGGTGTGTGGGTGATGGTGCAGGTGGTGTGTGGGTGATGGTGCAGGTGGTGGTGTGGGTGATGGTGCAGGTGGTGGTGTGGGTGATGTTGGTGCAGGTGGTGGTGTGGGTGATGGTGCAGGTGGTGGTGTGGGTGATGTTGGTGCAGGTGGTAGTGTGGGTGATGGTGCAGGTGGTGGTATGGGTGATGGTGCAGGTGGTGGTGTGGGTGATGGTGCAGGTGGTAGTGTGGGTGATGTGCAGGTGGTGGTGTGGGTGATGGTGCAGGTGGTGGTGTGGGTGATGGTGCAGGTGGTGGTGTGGGTGATGGTGCAGGTGGTGGTGTGGGTGATGGTGCAGGTGGTGGTGTGGGTGATGGTGCAGGTGGTGGTGTGGGTGATGGTGCAGGTGGTGGTGTGGGTGATGGTGCAGGTGGTGGTGTGGGTGATGGTGCAGGTGGTGGTGTGGGTGATGGTGCAGGTGGTGGTGTGGGTGATGGTGCAGGTGGTGGTGTGGGTGATGGTGCAGGTGGTGGTGTGGGTGATGGTGCAGGTGGTGGTGTGGGTGATGGTGCAGGTGGTGGTGTGGGTGATGGTGCAGGTGGTGGTGTGGGTGATGGTGGTGGTGTGGGTGATGGTGCAGGTGGTGTGTGGGTGATGGTGCAGGTGGTGGTGTGGGTGATGGTGGTGCAGGTGGTGGTGTGGGTGATGGTGGTGCAGGTGGTGGTGTGGGTGATGGTGCAGGTGGTGGTGTGGGTGATGGTGCAGGTGGTGGTGTGGGTGATGGTGCAGGTGGTGGTGTGGGTGATGGTGCAGGTGGTGGTGTGGGTGATGGTGCAGGTGGTGGTGTGGGTGATGGTGCAGGTGGTAGTGTGGGTGATGGTGCAGGTGGTGGTGTGGGTGATGGTGCAGGTGTGGGTGATGGTGCAGGTGGTAGTGTGGGTGATGGTGCAGGTGGTGGTGTGGGTGATGGTGCAGGTGGTGGTGTGGGTGATGGTGGTGCAGGTGGTGGTGTGGGTGATGGTGCAGGTGGTGGTGTGGGTGATGGTGGTGGTGGTGTGGGTGGTGGTGGTGTGGGTGATGGTGCAGGTGGTGGTGGTGTGGGTGGTGGTGTGGGTGACGGTGTGGGTGATGATGGTGCAGGTGGTGGTGGTGTGGGTTATGGAGATGGGAAGGCAGGTGATAGTATCTTCGTGGGGAAGGTGGTGTATGTGAGGGGGTAAGGGAGGCAGGCATCACCTAAAATTAGTAGGCGTGTCATCCTCCCCGTTTTTGACTTATTTACGTTTTTGTGATAAAGGGGAGGTGGGTGAGGGGGTGGCAAGATAAGGGGTGGTAGAGAGGTTGTGTCAATAAAACGACATATGTTGGTGTGTTTAACGATCAGATTAACGATAAAGCGGGAGAGAGGCATCTTCGTTTATTGACATTCTCAAGAAAGCGTTTAGTGGACACAACAGGAAGAAGAGAGAAAGAAATCGTAAGCAAATATAGATAAGAAGAGGAGAAAACACAGGTTGAAGACGTGGAGGAGCTGGGCAATGTTTTTCTTCAGTGGAAGACTGTTAAACAGGACCCATTAATGGACGTAAGTGGAAGACAGTGTTAAACAGTACCCATTAATGGACGTAAGTGGAAGACAGTGTTAAACAATACCCATTAATGGACGTAAGTGGAAGACAGTGTTAAACAGTACCCATTAATGGACGTAAGTGGAAGACAGTGTTAAACAGTACGCATTAATGGACGTAAGTGGAAGACAGTGTTAAACAGGACCCATTAATGGACGTAAGTGGAAGACAGTGTTAAACATTACCCATTAATGGACGTAAGTGGAAGACAGTGTTAAACAGTACCCATTAACGGAGTGTTGTGGAGGCAGAGATAACGCATCAGGAGGGATAAAGGGATGGAATTAGCAATACTTCTGGCAACGAGGTGGCTGAGGAAGAATAAAGAAAAACATTTAAATTTTAATGCTTGACTTCCCTGGTGCCAGACAATGATGTCTGGATTATTAACCTTCCAAGGTATCCCGTGGCCTGGTAGTCAACGCTCTCGCTTCACACAGTGTCCATGATTCGATCCCCGGCAAGGGTAGAAACATTAGGCGTGTTTCCTTACACCTGTTGTCCTCGTTCGCCTAGCAAGCAAGTGGGTACCAAGATGTTAGCCGACTGGTGGGGATTGCATCCTGGGGGACAAGATTGAAGGACCCCAGTGGAAACAAGAGAGTCCTCGTTGACGCACTGACTTTCTTGGGTTATCATGGGTGGCTAACCCTCCGGGGTTAAAAATGCGAACAAATCTCTTTATTTGAAGCTCCTCTTCTTGGAGAATGTGAGAACAGGTCAGGATAATACACTTGAGGACACAAGTGTTTTGAGAAGTGCCATCACTAGGAGAATAATCAGTGGACTAACACGCGAGTCAGGAGACCTTTCCTAGCTGATGAACCACATCTGGTGGTTTTATTGTGTTTATCGCGCTCAACATGCTAGGTGGTCTGACATCACTCATACTACATGCTAGGTGGGCTGACATCACTCATACTACATGCTAGGTGGTCTGACATCACTCATACTACATGCTAGGTGGTCTGACATCACTCATACTACATGCTAGGTGGTCTGACATCACTCGTACTACATGCTAGGTGGTCTGACATCACTCATACTACATGCTAGGTGGTCTGACATCACTCATACTACATGCTAGGTGGTCTGACATCACTCATACTACATGCTAGGTGGTCTGACATCACTCGTACTACATGCTAGGTGGTCTGACATCACTCATACTACATGCTAGGTGGTCTGACATCACTCATACTACATGCTAGGTGGTCTAACATCACTCATACTACATGCTTCAGAACTGCTCCATTCTTGATGGATTCAGTTTTATTTAGCTGCTGTGAGTTACCTTAACAGCCACTACACTTCAACTCTTTTTGTATCCTTGCACACACACACACACATACACACACACACACACACACACACACACACACACACACACACACACACACACACACACACACACACACACACCACACACACACACACACACACACACACCCCACACACACACACACACACACACACACACACACACACACACACACACACACACACCACACACACACACACACACACACACACACACAGTTGCTACATCTCTTAGTGAGTTGGCTCGCCGGTGTTGTCCAGGCCCAAGTCTTTTCCAGTTGGTAACCCGACCTGTTGGTGAGATATATGTGTGTGTATCTTTGTATACAGTGTGAGGTGTGTATCTTTGTTTATATACTATGAGAGGTGTGTATATATATATATATGTCTGGGTGTATATAGGATAAGAGGTGTTTCTTTTACTGAACGTTTACTCGCCTTTATGACCCTCGTGCGGTCGACACTTTCAATCTAACACATTAACAACATAGCTAACACATTAACAACATAGCTAACACATTAACAACATAGCTAAGCACATCGTAACACAGTGACTTGAACAAAAGCATTCCATTGACAAAGACAGTGGAGAGGCGAGGAGTGAGTCATTACCAACTGGGCAGATGGTGTGCACTTAGCCTCAGCTGCTGTGCACTCTGTGGGACAATTTTATTGCCCCACTTCAAGTATTGCGAGTTTCCATCCTTTTGCAACATTTGCGTCTCATCAAACTTCCACTGTCTCCATTGTTATATTCGTCTGTATTCTTGATTTTAAACAAAATTTGGTACATCAGGAGTGTGCTGCTACCCTATTTTATGTGATAGTTAATAGCGGGAGCAAAAGCTAGCAATGTTTTACTGTCATAGTCCACGCACGATGGGGTTCATACAAGGTGTTGAATTCTGTCAGACTGAGCTGGGAGACTTCAGTGAGGATATAGTCAAGCATTCCAGCAGCTTCAGATATTTCGTTCCAGCAGAGCTGGAGTTACTAATCACCTGGGAACTGCCAACTCTTAGGATTGCCTATCCCATACACAGAAGAAATTGATTTTTATAAAAAATGTCTCCATCATCCCAGAGCGGGTGCAAGATAAATTGTACTGTATATAGAGGAACCAAGAGGAGAGGGTGTGGGAAGAATAGGATTATGGGTGTCATATGGTATATAGACAAACACCAGTAGATAATAAGTCAGTCATTTTCATACCGCTGAAGAAGCCTGCTGTGCAGGCGAAACGTTTCTGCAATGAAGATATCCAAGTGTTGCATATTTGTCTTATTCATCATCTCTTTTTAAACACTTTACTTAAAGCCAACAGGAATTTACATTTTTGGACTTAGGATGGCCTAAGGACTAGTAAGGATAGGTTAAGGGATAGGATAATTGAATATATTGAAATGCTGAGGAAGGTAAATAGGGAGAGATGTAAAGTTTAGCCACTCTGAACACTTGCATTTATGTTTCCCTTCTTTATACAAATACATGTACATATATATATTCATACAACTATAGTTTTATATTCATACATATATGCGCCAATATTTATATTTCTTTCCGACGTCTTTGATGGGTAGTGGTCACCCTGAGAACTATATCTGGGGTTTACACGTTTGGCTTCATTTGGCAGATGGCAGTAGGCGGAGAGGTTGCTTTATTCAGATGCTAGTTGTAAAAACAAGTTCAGGCAGATATTAAGTGCTTCTACAGATTAACAGATGTTATAGCCAGATAGTAGGTCTTGACTGCCTCTGTAGGGTTCTTGTTGCTGGGAACTCATATATGAATCTTATGACTTTTGAAGTGTCATTCTGCAAGTTGACTGAGATGATTCTTAGATCTCATAGTTTAATGGTATTTTCTATTATGAAAGGACCTTGCTGTCTGGTTTGTTTATCTCTGTTGTCATTCTAAGTGACTTTCTTTACGAGAAGGTGAAATCTGCTGTTTACTGGTTAAATGTTGCGTTCTCTTGAGAGCTCATTCATCCTGACTGACTGTCATTGTCAATGATACTTGCTCTGAAGGTGAGTACCCTGTTTTGTACCTCTTGCAGAGCTGTAGTATTCGTTATTGTAGTGGGGGATAGTGGAGTAACAGGGTGTTCTACTAGGAGTGGATCAACATCCAGTAAAGGTGTAACTGGATGTGTTGAGAGTGATCGGAACTGGAGTAGTTTTACATGTGTTTGTATTCAAGTGCTAAGTGGAATATAGGAGCCTGTTTATTTCGTATCCAAGTATTGTGCTTGAGACTTTTATATCTGTTGGCCTTCCCTTAGTTATTTTAACGTAAACTGTGTATATACCCTGAGAGATTCATACCTCTTTGTGTATACATTCTTCATTTAGATGAGGTGTAAATATGATGACAACACTTTTGGTAATGGTCTTTCTATTAACTGCTATTATTATATCATTTTTATTTGATTAACGACGCCAGTATACTACAGTAAATATGATCATGTGACAAATTTTATATTCTTAAAAATGCTATAACAATTATGAGCGTAAGAAGTGTAGAGATTAGTGTGTAAAACAGAAGCAGGAGGCCACACACTCATCACTGTGTTATCTGCTCAAAACATGGTGTGACGACATTTGAATCCTCCTTCATCCGTCTTCATTTAGTGTCACTCATAAATCTGCAGAGACTGTGGGCGCGTGCCTGCTTGTTTTAAAGGCCAGACTGTCAGCCGTGAATTGTGACAACATTACTCATGCAAGCCTCATAACACACTTACTCGGCTGGTATAATGCACACTACTTCAAAAGGAAAAGGGGGTGATACGTTTATTTTTTTATATTCTACCTTGATTAAACATTTAACATCTTGCATTAGGCGTATAACTCCCGCCAAAGAGTGAGCTACGACTCCCAGGTGACACTTGTGGCGGGAAGCATCTCTTGCCGGGGAGATGGTAAACAAACTACCAAATTGACCACATAATTTGCAAGTCTCTCGCCGGCCTAAGTGCCTTCTGAGGCGCTACTGACGTAAATGTTTTGTACATGTAAACAATTCATATTTTGTGTTAAGCAATGTATATATATATATATATATATATATATATATATATATATATATATATATATATATATACACATTTCCTTAAAGAACTGGGTTCCAGACTCATCGACACCACCAGGGACCCAAGGGCAGCCTCATGTTCCAGCGCCTCAGCGTGGCTATCCAGAGGGGAAATGCATGCTGCATACTGGGCTCGGAGGAGCTGGAAGAGATTCGTAATCTTTGATATATTGTACCAATGTAATCATGATGTTCATGTTTGTGTTTTCTGTCAATGTATTCTGTCTGTTAATAAAGCACTTATACTATATATATATATATATATATATATATATATATATATATATATATATATATATATATATATATATATATATTATTATTATATATATATATATATATATATATATATATATATATATTATTATATATATATAATATATATACGTATATATATATATACATATATGTGTGTGTGTGTGTGTGTGTGTGATTTGGTGATAGTGAAAAGTTCTTGATCCAAAGAAATGGAGCTGTTCTTTCCTTGAATCAAACGTTATTACTTCCCATTGCCAAGGCTCTGTAATGACTTCTAGATACATACATTCATACATGTTGCTGATAACGTGACACCCCATCGTACGTAAGTAATATAAACAAGAACAAGAGCACTAGCACGTTGAGGGACAACACAATAAGTGTCAGGGGCCCAAGACTGTTCAACTGCCTCCCAGCATACATCAGGGGGATTACCAACAAACCCATGGCTGTCTTCAAGCAGGCACTGGACAGGCACCTAAAGTCGGCACCTGACCAGCCAGGCTGTGGTTCGTACGTTGGACTGCGTGCGGCCAGCAGTAATAGCCTGGCTGATCAGGCTCTGATCCAACATGAGGCCTGGTCACAGACCGGGCCGCAGGGGCGTTGACCCCTGGAACTCTCTCCAGGTATACTCCTGGTATACACGTTATTAGCTTACTAAAAAAAATATTAAACGATAATTGTATTTTCTATTTATTTCATAAATTAATTTACTAATGAAACGATAGTACATTTTTTCTTTATTTGACGAATTATTGTATTTTTCCATTTACAAGAATTTTGGAGGTGAGCTCGTATGTGTGTACTTGTGTGTGGTTGCAGGGGTCGAGTCACAGCTCCTGGTTCCATGTCTTCGCTGGTCGCTACTAGGTCCACTCCCTGGTCCACCAGCTTATCGTGTGTGTGCTGCAGTATACCTAGACTCACATCAAGAGTAATCCCTCACACAGAGGATAAATGCAGTTGTGTGTTTTAACACTCTTCTCTGTGTGTGTTTATGTTCTGAAGTTTTGAAGGATTTCCAGTCAGTGTGTGTTTAGCAGTAGCGTTACTTGACTGTAACATGTCTGTAAGAAAGTAACACCGGCTGCAACTGGTACTGACAACCATAACACTCACCAGGCTGCTGTTACAACTGGTACTGACAACCATAACACTCACCAGGCTGCTGTTACAACTAGTACTGACAACCATAACACTCACCAGGCTGCTGTTACAACTAGTACTGACAACCATAACACTCACCAGGCTGCTGTTACAACTAGTACTGACAACCATAACACTCACCATGCTGCTGTTACAACTAGTACTGACAACCATAACACTCACCAGGCTGCTGTTACAACTAGTACTGACAACCATAACACTCACCATGCTGCTGTTACAACTAGTACTGACAACCATAACACTCACCAGGCTGCTGTTACAACTAGTACTGACAACCATAACACTCACCAGGCTGCTGTTACAACTAGTACTGACAACCATAACACTCACCAGGCTGCTGTTACAACTAGTACTGACAACCATAACACTCACCAGGCTGCTGTTACAACTAGTACTGACAACCATAACACTCACCAGGCTGCTGTTACAACTAGTACTGACAACCATAACACTCACCAGGCTGCTGTTACAACTGGTACTGACAACCATAACACTCACCAGGCTGCTGTTACAACTGGTACTGACAACCATAACACTCACCAGGCTGCTGTTACAACTAGTACTGACAACCATAACACTCACCAGGCTGCTGTTACAACTGGTACTGACACATAACACTCACCAGGCTGCTGTTACAACTGGTACTGACAACCATAACACTCACCAGGCTGCTGTTACAACTGGTACTGACAACCATAGCACTCGCCAGGCTGCTGTTACTAGTACTGACAACCATAACACTCACCAGGCTGCTGTTACAACTAGTACTGACAACCATAACACTCACCAGGCTGCTGTTACAACTAGTACTGACAACCATAGCACTCACCAGGCTGCTGTTACAACTAGTACTGACAACCATAACACTCACCAGGCTGCTGTTACAACTAGTACTGACAACCATAACACTCACCAGGCTGCTGTTACAACTAGTACTGACAACCATAACACTCACCAGGCTGCTGTTACAACTGGTACTGACAACCATAGCACTCACCAGGCTGCTGTTACAACTAGTACTGACAACATAACACTCACTGTTGCTAGGGGCTCCACAACGGTTGTCAGTACTCGAAACAAAAGTCGGTGAATGCAGCGTCTGGTCTTTTCATTTTTTTCATTTTCATTGTTATGAAAGCTCGTGAGTGGTGACGGTAAGACTAGCGCAGGTGACGGTAAGACTAGCGCAGGTGACGGTAAGACTAGCACAGGTGACGGTAAGACTAGCACAGGTGACGGTAGGACTAGCGCAGGTGACGGTAAGACTAGCACAGGTGACGGTAAGACTAGCGCAGGTGACGGTAAGATTAGCGCAGGTGACGGTAAGACTAGTGCAGGTGACGGTAAGACTAGTGCAGGTGACGGTAAGACTAGCGCAGGTGACGGTAAGACTAGCGCAGGTGATGGTAAGACTAGCGCAGGTGACGGTAAGACTAGCGCAGGTGACGGTAAGACTAGCACAGGTGACGGTAGGACTAGCGCAGGTGACGGTAAGACTAGCGCAGGTGACGGTAAGACTAGCACAGGTGACGGTAAGACTAGCACAGGTGACGGTAAGACTAGCGCAGGTGACGGTAAGACTAGCACAGGTGACGGTAAGACTAGTGCAGGTGATGGTAAGACTAGTGCAGGTGACGGTAAGACTAGCGCAGGTGACGGTAAGACTAGCGCAGGTGACGGTAAGACTAGCGCAGGTGACGGTAAGACTAGCGCAGGTGACGGTAAGACTAGCGCAGGTGACGGTAAGACTAGCGCAGGTGACGGTAGACTAGCGCAGGTGACGGTAAGACTAGCGCAGGTGACGGTAAGACTAGCGCAGGTGACGGTAAGACTAGCGCAGGTGACGGTAAGACTAGCGCAGGTGACGGTAAGACTAGCGCAGGTGACGGTAAGACTAGCGCAGGTGACGGTAAGACTAGCGCAGGTGACGGTAAGACTAGTGCAGGTGACGGTAAGACTAGTGCAGGTGACGGTAAGACTAGTGCAGGTGATGGTAAGACTAGCGCAGGTGACGGTAAGACTAGTGCAGGTGACGGTAAGACTAGTGCAGGTGATGGTAAGACTAGTGCAGGTGATGGTAAGACTAGTGCAGGTGACGGTAAGACTAGTGTAGGTGATGGTAAGACTAGTGTAGGTGATGGTAAGACTGGCAGGTGATGGTAAGACTAGTGCAGGTGATGGTAAGACTAGTGCAGGTGATGGTAAGACTAGTGTAGGTGATGGTAAGACTAGTGCAGGTGATGGTAAGACTAGTGTAGGTGATGGTAAGACTAGTGCAGGTGATGGTAAGACTAGTGTAGGTGATGGTAAGACTAGTGCAGGTGATGGTAAGACTAGTGTAGGTGATGGTAAGACTAGTGCAGGTGATGGTAAGACTAGTGAGGTGATGGTAAGACTAGGAGGTGATGGTAAGACTAGTGTAGGTGACGGTAAGACTAGTGTAGGTGATGGTAAGACTAGTGTAGGTGATGGTAAGACTAGTGTAGGTGATGGTAAGACTAGTGTAGGTGATGGTAAGACTAGTGTAGGTGATGGTAAGACTAGTGCAGGTGATGGTAAGACTAGTGCAGGTGATGGTAAGACTAGTGCAGGTGATGGTAAGACTAGTGTAGGTGATGGTAAGACTAGTGAGGTGATGGTAAGACTAGTGCAGGTGATGGTAAGACTAGTGCAGGTGATGGTAAGACTAGTGCAGGTGATGGTAAGACTAGTGTAGGTGATGGTAAGACTAGTGCAGGTGATGGTAAGACTAGTGCAGGTGATGGTAAGACTAGTGCAGGTGATGGTAAGACTAGTGCAGGTGATGGTAAGACTAGTGTAGGTGATGGTAAGACTAGTGCAGGTGATGGTAAGACTAGTGCAGGTGATGGTAAGACTAGTGCAGGTGATGGTAAGACTAGTGTAGGTGATGGTAAGACTAGTGCAGGTGATGGTAAGACTAGTGTAGGTGATGGTAAGACTAGTGCAGGTGATGGTAAGACTAGTGCAGGTGATGGTAAGACTAGTGAAGGTGATGGTAAGACTAGTGCAGGTGATGGTAAGACTAGTGCAGGTGATGGTAAGACTAGTGCAGGTGATGGTAAGACTAGTGCAGGTGATGGTAAGACTAGTGCAGGTGATGGTAAGACTAGTGCAGGTGATGGTAAGACTAGTGCAGGTGATGGTAAGACTAGTGCAGGTGATGGTAAGACTAGTGCAGGTGATGGTAAGACTAGTGCAGGTGATGGTAAGACTAGTGCAGGTGATGGTAAGACTAGTGTAGGTGATGGTAAGACTAGTGTAGGTGATGGTAAGACTAGTGTAGGTGATGGTAAGACTAGTGCAGGTGATGGTAAGACTAGTGCAGGTGATGGTAAGACTAGTGTAGGTGATGGTAAGACTAGTGTAGGTGATGGTAAGACTAGTGTAGGTGATGGTAAGACTAGTGTAGGTGATGGTAAGACTAGTGCAGGTGATGGTAAGACTAGTGCAGGTGATGGTAAGACTAGTGCAGGTGATGGTAAGACTAGTGCAGGTGATGGTAAGACTAGTGTAGGTGATGGTAAGACTAGTGTAGGTGATGGTAAGACTAGTGCAGGTGATGGTAAGACTAGTGCAGGTGATGGTAAGACTAGTGTAGGTGATGGTAAGACTAGTGTAGGTGATGGTAAGACTAGTGTAGGTGATGGTAAGACTAGTGCAGGTGATGGTAAGACTAGTGCAGGTGACGGTAAGACTAGTGCAGGTGACGGTAAGACTAGTGTAGGTGATGGTAAGACTAGTGCAGGTGACGGTAAGACTAGTGTAGGTGATGGTAAGACTAGTGTAGGTGATGGTAAGACTAGTGCAGGTGATGGTAAGACTAGTGCAGGTGATGGTAAGACTAGTGCAGGTGATGGTAAGACTAGTGCAGGTGATGTAGACTAGTGAGGTGATGGTAAGACTAGTGTAGGTGATGGTAAGACTAGTGTAGGTGATGGTAAGACTAGTGCAGGTGATGGTAAGACTAGTGCAGGTGATGGTAAGACTAGTGCAGGTAATGGGAAGTGTATGGTGAGTGTGTATGGTTTATGTTTGTGATTGATTTATATGTTTGTTTTAGTGCGTCTTGTTAATTTGTGATTGCTGATTTTGTGAGTATTTGTGGGATGTTATGGGGGTAACCCCTCCTCTCTCTCCTCTCCTCTCTCTCTCCTCTCTCCCTCTCTCTCTCCTCTCTCCTCTCTCTTCTCCTCTCTCCTCTCTCTCTCTCCCTCTCTCCTCTCTCTCTCTCTCTTCTCTCTCTCTCTCTCTCTCTCTCTCTCTCTCTCTCTCTCTCTCTCTCTCTCTCTCTCTCACTCTCTCTCCACCGTCTCCTTCCTGATTTTGTTCATTTCCCGTCAGCTCATCACCCAGACCGCCTCATCACCACTAATTATAGGTCACTGAAGAGAGAGAAAGAGAGAGTACACAAGAGTACAGGGTAAATGAGGGAGTGAGTCGAGTGGGAAGGAAATGAGAAACAAAGAAGTTATTGCTGTCCTCCTGCTGCTGCTTCTGCCTCTTGTTTCTCCTCCTAATCCTCTTCCTCTTCCTCTTCTTCTTCCTCTTCCTCTTTCTCCTCCTCTTCCTCCTCCTCCGTTCGATAAGCTGTGATTGATTAGTTCATTGTTGAGATGAGTGTGTAACCGGTGTTGTGGGTTCACAGCTTCTGCGTTTGTCGTGTGTGAGTGTGTGTGTGTGTGTGTGTGTGTGTGTGTGTGTGTGTGTGTGAGTGTGTGTGTGAGTGTGTGTGTGTGTGTGTGTGTGTGTGTGGTGTGTGTGTGTGTGTGTGTGTGTGTGTGCGCGTGTGTGTGTGTGCAGACTATGTGAGAGATATTGAGAATAACAAGGTGAGAGAGCAGATAGATCCTGGTGCATGAGAATAACGATGGTGGTGGTGCAGCATGTGACTGTCGGAGGCCCATGTTAGTAAGGGTCAGGTTATTCAGTGTCCACCATCACAGACGCTGCAAGACTCCAAGCGGATGTCAACCAAATCTTTAACTGAGCCGCAGAAAACAATATGAAGTTCAATGAAGATAAATTTTAATTACTCCGATATGGAAAACCTGATGAAATTAGAACTGTATCGGAGTATAAAACAAATTCCAACCAAACAATAGAGCGAAAAACTAATGTGAATGACCTGGGGGTGATGATGTCAGAGGATCTCACTCTCAAAGATCACAACAATGTATCCACCACATCTGCTAGAAAAATGATAGGACGGATAATGAGAACCTTCAAAACTAGGGACGCAAAGCACATGATTCTCTTCAAGTCGCTTGTTCTCTCTAGGCTTGAATACTGTTGTACACTAACTGCCCCCTTCAAGGCAGGTGAAGTTGCTGACCTGGAGAATGTACAGAGAGCCTTCACGACACACATAAGTACGATAAAACAAGTAAATTACTGGGAATGGTTGAAGTTCCTTGACTTGTACTCCCTGGAACGCAGGCGGGAAAGATACATGATAATATACATCTGGAAAATCGTAGAGGGATTAGTACCAAATTTGCACACGAAAATCACTCCCTACGAAAGCAAAAGACTCGGCAGGAGGTGCAACATCCCTAAGACATAACACAGTAAGTGTCAGGGACCCAAGATTGTTCAACTGCTTCCCAGCATACATAAGGGGGCTGAGAGGCTGAAGCCAAGAGCGGAGTTCTCAACCCCTACAGACACATCTGGGCGAGTACAATTCGCAGAGTACATGCACTCCTCCCCTCCCCCTCCCCTCCCCCTCCCCTCTCCTCCTAATTTCTTGGACCATTGTGTACGTTTCTGGCGGGACGGCGAGGTGGTCGGTGGTCGGCACCTTTGAAGCGGTTTTGCTATGTTTCTTGCACGCCCTTCTGGCATCTTGTCTACTATCTTCTCTAAGAACGGCGACACTCAGACTTCTCAGTAGGGACGAGTGTACCGCTGCCTCCACTCACTGCTCTTCTCCGTCAGCCAGGTAAGTGTGTCGGGGGGAGCAACACCTGGATATTGACCAGGTCCTCAGCGTTCTGTTGAAGTCTCCCAGCTCAGGCTGACACATTGCATTACCTCGCTGAGGTCTCCCAGCTCAGGCTGACACATTGCATTACCTCGCTGAGGTCTCCCAGCTCAGGCTGACACATTGCATTACCTCGCTGAGGTCTCCCAGCTCAGGCTGACACATTGCATTACCTCGCTGAGGTCTCCCAGCTCAGGCTGACACATTGCATTACCTCCTGAGGTCTCCCAGCTCAGGCTGACACATTGCATTACCTCGCTGAGGTCTCCCAGCTCAGGCTGACACATTGCATTACCTCGCTGAAGTCTCCCAGCTCAGGCTGACACATTGCATTACCTCGCTGAGGTCTCCCAGCTCAGGCTGACACATTGCATTACCTCACTGAGGTCTCCCAGCTCAGGCTGACACATTGCATTACCTCGCTGAGGTCTCCCAGCTCAGGCTGACACATTGCATTACCTCGCTGAGGTCTCCCAGCTCAGGCTGACACATTGCATTACCTCGCTGAGGTCTCCCAGCTCAGGCTGACACATTGCATTACCTCACTGAGGTCTCCCAGCTCAGGCTGACACATTGCATTACCTCGCTGAGGTCTCCCAGCTCAGGCTGACACATTGCATTACCTCGCTGAGGTCTCCCAGCTCAGGCTGACACATTGCATTACCTCGCTGAGGTCTCCCAGCTCAGGCTGACACATTGCATTACCTCGCTGAAGTCTCCCAGCTCAGGCTGACACAGTTGCATTACATGCTGAGTCTCCAGCATCAGGCTGACAATTTGACATTCACCTCGCTGAGGTCTCCAGCTCAGGCTGCACATTGCATACCTCAGTGAGGTCTCCAGCTCAGGCTGACACTTGTTAGCCTCAGTGGTCTCCAGCTCAGGCTGACAGTTGCATTAGCCTTTAGATGAGGTCTCCCAGCCTCAGGCTGACCCATTGCCATTACTGCTGAGGTCTCCCAGCTCAGGCTGTACATTGCCAGTGGTGCCGCGGTGAGGTCTGCCCAGCCTGAGGCTGACCATTGCATTACCTCACTGAGGGTCTCCCAGCTTTAGGCTGACAGTTGCATGTCCCAGCTGGAGATTCAGCTCAGGTGCACATTGATTACCTCGCTGAAGTCTCCCAGCTCAGGTTAAGAAGTTTTATGAAGGTTTTATCAATGTTGATCAAGATTTTTTCCAGCTTTGATCAGGTCTGTCATTGATCAAACTTTATCCAGTGTCCAGAGGATGTTGTTAGTGGCTCAGTGGTCGCCAGCCTTGAGGTTGTATGTTAGTGGCCTCAGTGGTCGCCAGCCTTGAGGTTGTATGTTAGTGGCCTCAGTGGTCGCCAGCCTTGAGGATGTATGTTAGTGGCCTCAGTGGTCGCCAGCCTTGAGGATGTATGTTAGTGGCCTCAGTGGTCGCCAGCCTTGAGGTTGTATGTTAGTGGCCTCAGTGGTCGCCAGCCTTGAGGTTGTATGTTAGTGGCCTCAGTGGTCGCCAGCCTTGAGGTTGTATGTTAGTGGCCTCAGTGGTCGCCAGCCTTGAGGTTGTATGTTAGTGGCCTCAGTGGTCGCCAGCCTTGAGGAGGAACGTTCAGGATGACAGGCCAGTAAATAGTGGGATATATTTATTAGTAAACGTTTCAGTCCTGGGAAGATCACAGGACCGAAACGTTTTCTACTATGTCCTTCATGTTTGCTCAGGTGTCTTTTCAAAGCACTTTGCCGGTATCAGTCTTGTAGAGGGAGGGAGGGCACAAGAGCTGTTGTTCAACATTACACCCAACACGTTCGTTCGTCCCTTCTAGCTGTAAACTTTATCTTTTGTAAGCTGGCCAGCTCCATGTGAGTGCTTTCTTAGGTTTACACACACACACACAGTGAAGAGGCGAGGCCAGGAGCTATGTCTTGACCCCTGAAACCATAACTAGGTGAGTACACACACGTACGTAAGTACGTGACGTAGTGGAGGCAGGAACCATACATAGTTTTAAGACGAGATTTGATAAAGCTCATATAGCAGGGAGAGAGAGGACCTAGTAGCGACCAGTCAAGATGCGGGGCCAGGAGCTATGACTCGACCCCTGCAACCACGATTAGGTGAGCGCACACACACACACACACACGCACACACCACACACACACACACACACACACATACACACACAAACCTCTTCACCACACACACACACAAAAACACACACACACACACACACACACACAAAACACACCACACATACACCACGACAACATCAACACACACACTCACACACACACACACACACACACACACACACACACACACACACACACACACACACACACACACACACACACACACTTATGTACGTATTTTTAAACTCTCCAGGAGACACCTAAAAAAATTCTGGAAATCTTTGCATCATCTTGGGAAGGTAAAGTAGTATATTAAGCTCTTCTTCCTATCTATCTACACTCATTTTGACTTCTAAGTACCGCAGCAACCCACCTCACCCCCTCCCCATGGTTACCATTCTTATGGTTTAACGATACGATACGATATTTGTAGGTGATATTACCGCTACTCTCCTCTCCCTTCTCTTCACCCCACCTACCCTTTTCTCTCCCCTTGTACGTGGCGTCCCTGCTGCTACTGCGGCGTGTGTGGGTGCAGGTAGCGTAGTAATGTGGCAGCTGCGCTGTGCTACACTGCAATAATTGATAGTGACACTGGGGATCACCAGCGGGATTCTTTCAGCTTAGTAAATGCCCCTTAAATAACAGTAGTACTGAGGGTCATATTATTAGTGGTGTGTATAGCACCAGGGTGGCCCTGTGCTAGCACCAGGGTGGCCCTGTGCTAGCACCAGGGTGGCCCTGTGTTAGCACCAGGGTGGCCCTGTGCTAGCACCAGGGTGACACTGCTAGCACCAGGGTGGCACTGTGCTAGCACCAGGGTGGCCCTGTGCTAGCACCAGGGTGGCCCTGTGCTAGCACCAGGGTGGCCTTGTGCTAGCACCAGGGTGACACTGCTAGCACCAGGGTGGCACTGTGCTAGCACCAGGGTGGCACTGTGCTAGCACCAGGGTGGCCCTGTGCTAGCACCAGGGTGGCCCTGTGCTAGCACCAGGGTGGCACTGTGCTAGCACCAGGGTGGCACTGTGCTAGCACCAGGGTGACACTGTGCTAGCACCAGGGTGGCACTGTGCTAGCACCAGGGTGGCACTGTGCTAGCACCAGGGTGGCACTGTGCTAGCACCAGGGTGGCACTGTACTAGAACAGTTATCACTAAGCTGGTTGTGGTGTAATGTACTCACCTAGTAGTGGGTGCAGGGGTCGAGGCTTAGCTCTTGGCTCCGTCTTAAACTTACCATAGGACACAAACCTCACCTCTCGGATCATTACTAAGCTGATCAGTACTAAGCTGCATTAATCTACTTCAGTCACTACCATACCTCTTACTCTCAAGAACCAAGTTGAAGGAGAAGAGAGAAGGACAAGGAGGAGGAGGAGAAGAGAGGAGAAGGACAAGGAGGAGGAGGAGAAAATTATTATTATTACAGTTGAGGGACTGACCACCTCAGATGCTATTTCTCCAAGGTTGATGGACTGATTACATCTTCGTTTCACTACTACACCTGCTGCCTCTGTACTTGACTGAAGAAGTCTACTATGTAGGTGAAACGTCTCAACAATAAAGATACCCAACTGTTACACATGTATTGATCATCAACTTGTGGGTATTTTATACCATTATCAACATAACATTATCAGCGGGCGCTGCAGGTCAGGCTTGCTGCGACATCTGCAGCGTCTCTACAACCTTTGCTACATACAAACTTGATTATTCCCCAGCAGGGTACCCACCTGATGGCAGCATCATCCATCGAACTCTCCAAGCATCATCCATTATATCCACCTAAGTCATCTAGACTGGTAAGTTAGCTGGCGCTTTTATAAGCGCCAGCTAACCTTGTCTGTGCTTCAGACTCTTCAAGACTACGCTGCTCTTCAACTCCAAGGCTGAGGGACTTATTACCTCATCTTTTGTATATAGTTCTACTGTCTTACAATTATGTCCTTGAATTTGTATTGATAAAGCCACTGGTTGGCGAAACGTCTACAATAAAGATACCCAGGTGTTGCACAAGTGTCTAATTTTCATCATGTCGGTATTGTGTACTTTTCATGTACACCCAGACATGTACTGTCTTGTTTGTACCACGAAGCATGTGTTGCTCAAGCCAGTTTGTTTTGTATCGGAGTAATGTTCTCTGTTTGGCAGTCCTCCTGTGCATTTATTTTCAGTAACTTCTGTGTTTCGACGATCGTAAATTAGAACCATGATCGTTCGGTATTAGCAAGACCTCTGTAACAGTGGCAGAGGATGGGATGTTGCCCAGAGCAGCTGAAGCAGGGTGTTACCGTGGGCAAGGTATGTAGGCGTCTCACGGTTTCAATTTGCCCTTACCACGGAAATTTTATATGATATAACACGATGTAAGGACATGGAATGCAAGTAGTGTATTTCATCTATCGTGACCCAACCTCTAAGCGATGGTTACATTTGCAGCGCACATAATAAACAATGGATGGGTACACAGCGTGCAAGAATTACTGACGGAGGGTGTCACAGCACAGAATGCTACTGTCTGTCTTTCCTCATTCCCCGGGCACTGTGTGGAACTAACTACCAGACTTTTCTCTCACACCTTTGATCTTCACTTCTTCAAGAGACACCGTTCTCTACCTACCTTCCCTACACTACCTGATTCTCTTTTTTTCCACTGATCCCGGTGATTTAGCTCTTGAGTTTTGATTTTAATAATAATAAAGCTTTCCACTGCTGAATTATTATGACATGTATATAGAGCGAGGAACTCGTAGGAGTCGTGCAGCACCTGGGGGATGAGAGACAATCACGTTCCATCCTTGAAAAGAGGAGGCCTTCCCGAACACAAGGAAAATTTGCCTGAAGCACTAACAGATGGACAGTCTGGTGTGGTGTTAGTGTACAGTCAACTCTCAGTGATCCAGCCAGCTGGTAACACACACCTGTCTCTCAGTGATCCAGCCAGCTGGTAACACAAACCTGTCTCTGTGATCCAACCAGCTGGTAACGCACACCTCTGTCTCACTATCCTTCCTACCTGCTTCTCCCTTCCTCTTTCTATTCCCTGTCTCTCACCCCTCCATCCCTCCTCTCTATATTCTTCCTTCGATCTTTTCCTTCCTTTATTACCCCATCCTCTCTTATCATCTCCCTCCCTCTACAATACTAACTATATAATCCTACCTCCCTCTCTATAATCCTGTACTCCTTCAGTAAGTCTCACTTCCCCTCTCTAACCCTCCAACTTTCCCTACCATCCTGCATCCCTCCCTATAATCCTCAGTCCCTCTTTTCCAGTGAAGTATGGAGTGGTGCCCCTCCTTGCTCGTGTGTGATTGGGGTAGTTGTGGGTTGGGGGGAGAGTCTTCTTTACTATCGTTGCCTCAGTCATGTGATGATAGTGGACAAACTTTCACCCAGATGACAGTAGACAGTGCAGGTAGAGAGCTGCGGTGTAATGTATTTCTCTCTCTCTCTCTTTGTCATATACTCTCCCATTACTCTAATCTATCCTCCCTCCCTCCCTCCCTTTAATCCTACATTCGTACCTCCCTCCCTCCCCACAGTTTATGTACTCTACATCAATGTGTTCGTGTTTTCTACAGTGTTGTGATGCTGTTGTTTGTCGTGTTGCTGTTTATTGTGTTTATCAGGTTCCTCGTGCACCACATTATTACTCTTACTTGCTGTCTCCATATATTATCTTTATTTTTATTTTATTTATTTTACTTCTTAATTAAAGATCTTCAATGTTCTCACCTAGTTATAGTGGCGAGGGTCGAGGCACAGCTCCTGACTTACCTGTGACATGACTGTGACATATTTCCTGGTTTCTGGCAGCCCGACCACAGACCAGGCTTTTTTCTTGATTTGTACAGCGCTGTATGACCCTTGTCGGTTTAGCGCTTTCTTTGATTATAACAATAATAATTCCTTCTTAATCGCCTGGTCAATGCAACTGTTTGTGTTTGCGCCCCGAGGGTCCACATTCCCATGACTACCCAGGTGATCAGGAACTTCCATTTTAAGTAACAAGACGCCATATATCCACATAACACTTGTTACTATCTGTCATCTCCAACACTTGAGAAAAATAATGAAATATTATAATTATTTTATTATTTTTTGACTGTGCGCTGTGTCTTTGTGTACTGTTTTTTACTGTGTACTGTTTTTTACTTATTTTTGACTGTACTGTTTTTTTTTGACGTGTTTTTACTTATTTTTTGACTTGTGTGTTTTTACTTATTTTTTGACTGTGTACTGTATTTTTGAAGAAGATGTCCTCTCTTGAGCTACTCTACCAGCAGCTGAAGGAAGAACTGAGGGTAGCTAAGCTTGAGATACAGCGACTGACTGAGGAAAACAAGAGGATTCGTAGTAATCCTCCTGTTGAGAATCCTCAAGCCAGGAAAGGAACCTGGACAGTGGCTAAAACGCATGGGACAAAGTTAAGGCTCAAGAGGACGGGTGGAGAGGTAGAAACAACGAAGACCCAGGAGAATGTTGTGGAAACATCGAACCCATTCTCCGTGCTACCCGATGAATGTGAGTCGACTTCTGGGAGCGTCACGACGAAAGACACAAAGGAAGGTAAAAACATTGTTGTTGTTGGGGACAGTCAGGTTAGGTACATGGATAGGGCTTTCTGTTTGATTGATAGGAGTAGGAGACAGAGGGTTTGCTTTCCTGGGGCTGGGATGGAGGATATTGTTAGCCGTCTGGACGACATCATGAGAGGTAATGGGAGCAATCCTATTATCTGTCTCAGTGCTGGAGGCAACGATGTTGGCAGACGTAGGAGTGAGGACCTGACTAGCAGGTTTAGGTCAGCAATAGACATAATTAGGAAGAAGGGTGGGAACCCTGTCATATGTGGTATTTTGCCAAGGAGAGGAGTTGGAAATGAATGGCTGTCCAGGGCAATTGGTGTCAATTGCTGGCTGGACAAATACTGTAAGGAAAATTCAGTAACATTCATTGACAACTGGGACCTCTTCTATGGCAGAAATGACATGTATGCCAGGGATGGGGTTCACTTATCCAGGTCTGGGGTGGGGGCACTGGCAACTGCAGTGGAGGGAGCTGTTAGGGCTTTAAACTAGAAATAGTTAGTGGTATGGGTTTTGGGGGAAAACAGAGAAGTCCCAGTGTAGTAATATTATAAGTTGTAGGAGAACTAGTAATAGGCAGAATAAGGTGGATAGTGGAAAGCTAGTGACACTAGATGACAAGGACAGTAATAGGTATAGTGGAAAAACAGAGATGAGCAGGAAGGGTAAAGAGAAAGGAGGGTCTCTAAATATATATTACACCAATAGTCGTAGTGCTAGGAATAAGATGGACGAGTTGAGATTAGTTGCAAGTACGGGTAATATTGATGTTTTGCAATAACTGAGACATGGTTTAATAAGAAAAATCGGGACTTGCCTGCCGAATGTCACATTCAGGGTTTTAAATTGTTCCAAGTAGACAGAAGTATCGGGAAAGGGGTGGGGTGGCACTCTATGTCCGTGATCATTTAAATTGTTGCATAAAAACGGGTATAAAGTCTGAATTAACACATACAGAGTCTGTCTGGATAGAATTTTCAGAGGGGTGTGAAAAATTGATTTTAGGCGTGATTTACCGTCCTCCAAACTTAGATAGGGAACAAGGGAGACTACTTTGGGAGGAAATTGTTAAGGCCACAAGACACGATAACGTAGTAATTCTAGGGGACTTTAACTTTAGTCAGATTGATTGGAATTTCATGACAGGGAATTTAGAATCTAACGACTTTTAGAAGTAGTTCAGGATTGCTTTTGAAGCAGTTTGTAACAGAACCTACAAGGGAAATAACCTACTTGACTTGGTTCTGGCAAGCAAGAAACCCTTGTTAATAATTTAGAAATTACAGAGGAACTCGGCTCAAGCGACCACAAGTCAATTACCTTTAGCAATTGAATGGATGTATGATAGTAGGGATGAATTCAGTAATGGTCCCAGATTTTCTTAACAGATTATAATGGACTTAGAGAACACTTATCAACTGTGGACTAGGGGTGAAGAAAGAGTTTTAATATGACAGTTTTCTTAACACTATACAGGCTGCCCAAAGAACATTTATCCCCGTATAAAGAAATTAGATCAAGTAGAAATGACCCAAAATGGATGAATAATAGGCTCAAATATCTTTTAGGGCAGAAGAAAGGAATTTATAGGCGCATAAAAAGAGGTGAGGGTCATCTTATAAATCAGTATACTGACATTAAGAGGGACGTTAAAAGGGAATAAGAAAAGCTAAACGGGACTATGAAATTAAAGTTGCTAGGGATTCAAAAACTAACCCAAAAGTTTTTCCAGGTTTATAGAACAAAAGTTAGGGATAAGATAGGTCCCTTAAAAATAACTTTGGGCATCTTACTGACAAGGAGAATGATATGTGCTCTATTTTTAATAATTATTTTCTCTCGGTTTTCACACAGGAAGACATTAATAATATCCCAGTAATTAATTTTACAGAGGCCCAGAAGAAGATAAATTATTTAATATCACAGTCACTAGCGAAATGATTATGAAACAGCTGGACCGACTGAAACAAAATAAATCGCCGGTCCTGATGAGCTTTTTGCAAGGGTTCTTAAGGAATGCAAAATGGAACTCTGTAACCAATATCTAACATTTTTAATTTATCTCTTCAAACAGGTGTAGTGTCTGATATGTGGAAGATGGCTAATGTAATTCCTATTTTTAAAGCAGGGGACAAGTCACTACCGTCAAACTACCGCCCAATAAGCCTGACCTCAATTGTAGGCAAATTACTAGAGTCAATTATAGCTGATATTATTAGAAGCCATCTAGATAACCATAATTTGATTAATGATACCCAGCATGGATTCACGAGGGCCGTTCCTGCCTATCTAATTTATTAACCTTCTTCAGTAAAGCTTTTGAGGCTGTTGATCACGATAAAGAATTCGATATTGTTTATTTAGACTTTAGTAAGGCTTTTGATAGAGTACCGCACCAGAGACTGTTAAAGAAAGTGGCAGCTCATGGCATTGGGGGAAAAGTGCTGTCATGGATCGAGTCATGGCTCACCAATAGGAAGCAGAGAGTGTGCATAAATGGGGTTAAATCCGAATGGGGACTTGTAACAAGTGGTGTTCCACAGGGATCAGTCTTAGGCCCATTGTTATTTATAATATATATCAATGACCTTGATGAGGGAATTACTAGTGATATGAGCAAATTCGCCGACGACACGAAGATAGGTAGGATAATTGATTCAAACATAGATGTCATAGAACTTCAGGAAGATTTAGACAAACTTAATTCGTGGTCAGAAAAGTGGCAGATGCAGTTCAATGTAGATAAATGCAAGGTTCTGAAGCTCGGGAGTGTCCATAACCCAAGCACTTATAAGTTAAATAACGTAGAACTTAGCCATACAGATTGGAGAAGGACTTGGGGGTGATGGTAAGCAGCAACCTTAAACCAAGACAGCAATGCCTAAGCGTACGTAATAAGGCAAATAGATTACTGGGATTTATATCAAGAAGTGTTAGCAACAGAAGTCCAGAGGTTATATTACAGCTTTATACATCATTAGTAAGGCCTCACCTAGATTACGCAGCTCAGTTCTGGTCTCCATATTACAGAATGGACATAAATTCGTTAGAAAACATTCAGCGTAGAATGACTAAATTAATACATAGCATTAGAAATCTTCCTTACGAAGAAAGATTGAAGACCCTAAAATTACATTCACTTGTAAGACGTAGAATGAGGGAGACATGATCGAGGTATATAAGTGGAAGATGGGTATTAATAAGGGGATATAAATAAGGTCTTGAGGATATCTCTCAAGAGAACCCGCAATAATGGATTCAAATTGGATAAGTTTAGATTTAGAAAGGATATAGGAAAATATTGGTTTGGAAATAGGGTAGTTGATGAGTGGAACAGTCTGCCTAGTAGGGTCATTGAAGCTAGGACCTTGGGTAGTTTCAAATTTAGGTTGGATAAATTCATGAGTGAGAGGGGTTGGATTTGAGTGGGACTCGCACTTGAGTTAATAAAATCTTCAAAGCTTATTTCTTGGGTAGAATTGAAAATTAGGTTTGGCAATTATTCTGTTAGTGGGATGGATTGTGAAGGACCTGCCTAGTATGGGCCAAGAGGCCTGCTGCAGTGTTCCTCCTTTCTTATGTTCTTCTTATGTTCTTATTGTGGTCTAATTTTCCACTGAAATGTTCTAATTTTCCTGCGTCAGTGTTTCCCACTTGTGTTGATGAAAGATGGAAGAATCTTGTAGTAGGGATGACGCTGCTTCTCTAATTATGTTTACTCCGCCCCTGCTTGTCACTGGCTTTATTCTTGACGGTCTTGCACATCCTTCACACCAGCGCTTGTGGCAGCAGCGTGTATCTCGCTTCTCTCAGTTGCTGAGACAACAATCCAAGTGCTTCGAGCTATTGCTGATTGTTACAGTGGCTGCTTTATTGATGTATTATTAAGGAAACATTTTGTCAGGAGTGGTTCGTTCAGTTGTAATATAGAGTAAGATCAAACACTGGTCAAAATGCCTTTGTTAAATCTATGTATATTACTAAAGCTCTTTTGTTTCGACGTAATTTTGTCATAGAGATCTATCCTGGAAACTGGTCACACCTACTGTGTTTTGTCAACAAATGTTTACCTCAGAAAGCCATGTTTGTAGATCTTCGGACCATTTTTATTATCTAACTCACCTGTGTTTTTAGGTTTAGGCACCACAGCCGCTTAATACCTTGTACAATATTGACTTAATATTTTGCAAACAGCTGTTTTTGTCATTTTCCAGTCATGTATATAAAAGTTATTTTGTAGTTAACTAGTTCAGTATAGGCGACTCACAATTACGTGAGAGTCGTTGTTTATAAAATCCACATCACTCCCTCTGACACACTAAATGTTTTGATAGTGTGTGTGTTCGTGCATGCATGTGTTCGTGCACGTCCGTCGTAGAGAGAGAGGTGTGTGAGAGGTAGGTAGCTGCTGGTCCACCGCCACTTATCCTGTCTGTCCCGGAGGACGGCGATATAATGTGTAGCTTTTAGAGTCAATTACACGAGCTGAGGCGAGAGTGTAAAGTGTTGACCAAGTGACGTGTCTCTCGCAAGAGACATTGTTGGTCCCTCTTCTAATTTAAATAGTGCCACCACTGGCATTACTTCTCTTGTTTTGAAAGTTCTCGTTATCCACTCACTCATATTCCTGGTTTCTCCTCAGTTGCTTTATTGTGTTCTTTAAAAAATAGTCAGCTGACATTATTTCACTCTGGTCTTTTACATATAACCTTCACTGTCTTATCTGTTGCGTCTTTTGTTATTAACAATCTGTTATCTGTTGTTGCTGCCGTTAATGATGTCAGTAGTGATACTGCTGTTACAGCTACTGATTCTGACATTACCGTCGCTGCTACTGTTGCTGCTAGTACTAATATAGTTACTTCTCTTACTGTTTATACCTCTGCTGTTGCTGATTTTACTGTTGAAGAGAGAGAGAAAGTCACCTGTGAATCCTGTGTTGCATCTTGTGAGTTTATCCGAGCATCTACAAGCGTAGAATTCTCTCTCTCTCTCTCTCTCTCTCTCTCTCTCTCTCTCTCTCTCTCTCTCTCTCTCTCTCTCTCTCTCTCTCTCAATTATAGGTACTGTAAATGCCGTTATAGGTTTAGCGTTCTTCTTCCCATGATTTTAATCATAGCCGGAAGCTTCCCCATTTTCCCCTCATTCATCCACTGGTGAGTCATACGACGAGACCCACTTCAGAGTGGATACCCAGCCAGAGTACCTGGATACCCGGCAAGAGTACCTGAATACCTGGCCAGAGTACCTGAATGCGTCGTCATAAAACCAGTCAGGAAATATTCCCCTGACGAAGGAAACTCCAGCAGCAGGAGCGGCGGCGGCGAGGAGGAGGTGAAAAGGCCAGGAAGAGAGGCGATAATTTTCCGTAACTCACGGTAATTGTCAGACTGCGGCCAGCGAGTCTTTTTTGGCGCGAGGGAGAGAAAGGCGAGTGTTTTGTGGTAGAGCTTAAGGAAATACTTGCCTTCCCGACTCCCGCCAGTTGAGATTGATGCCGCCAGGTGTTGTAGGTGCGCTGGGGGAAACGAGACTATTTTTTTATGTAAGAGTATTGGGTGCTTGAGCAATGCGCTCATTTATCCAATATTGTTAGAATCTGTTTCACTATTATATTCCATTACCCGAGCTGGCATACGTCAGTATGGTAATGAGGAAGCTGGGAGAATGATGTGGGGAGGATATTATGTAGCTAAACATTTACTACGAAGACTGGACTTTATCTTAGTTAATAAAGACCAGTATTGGAAAAACTTGGTACTAAAAGCTCCCCCATAAACATAGTATCCTTCTCACTACCTGTCCACTTGCACCATCGTTCATACTGAATGGTGTTAGCAGTCATTCTTCTGGTCTGGGAAGTATTCCCAGCTTGTTAACGGCGCCGGGGGTAACGCCCCCACCGCTATACGTCTTCCTGTGTGTGGATGGATGTAGACACAGTGTTGTGTGCATGTGACGCCTCAGGCGACAAATGTGTGTTGTTTATAGAGCCACACTGGACTGTTACTCTCCTCTGACTCCTCACACTTTATTTGATGTGGGTTTAGACGTGTTAGTCTGTAAATATAATTGATCTTTGACGAGGAATTAGACACGTGTGCGAAGCCTGAGTATCTTTAAGGGTGTTTCGCTAACCAATGGGGTTTTCAATTCAATACAGAGATGAACACAAAGTTGTGAGCTGAGGGACTAATTACCTCATCTTTTACTGTCTTTATTTCTCATCTCTGTATTAAACCGAAGAAGACCGGTGGTTGGCGAAACGTCTTCAAATAAAGATACCTGCATTTACCATTTTTGCCTCTTCTATGTTGCACCTATTTTTGATCATCTCTTAGATCTGCTCTGTGTTTATCTGTTTGCAATCTTTGTTTACTTAGGTACTTGTTACTACTGTGTGTGTGTGTGTGTGTGTGTGTGTGTGTGTGTGTGTGTGTGTGTGTGTGTGTGTGTGTGTGTGTGTGTGTGTGTGGTGCGCGCGTGTGTGGTGCGCGCGTGTGTGTAGGAAGATTTGTGTGTGTGGGGGAAGTTGGAGAGTATGTGGGGGTTGTAAGGGACGTTGGAGTGTGTGTGGGGGTTGTGAAGGAGGTTGGAGAGTGTGTGAGGGTTATGAGGGAGGTTGGAGAGTGTGTGAGGGAGGTTGGAGAGTGTGTGGGGGGTTGTGAGGGAGGTTGGAGAGTGTGTGGGGGTTGTGAAGGGGGGTGGAGAGTGTGTGGGGGTTGTGAGGGAGGTTGGAGAGTGTGTGGGGGTTGTGAAGGAGGTTGGAGAGTGTGTGGGGGTTGTGAGGGAGGTTGGAGTGTGTGGGGGGTTGTGAGGGAGATTGGAGAGTGTGTGGGAGTTGAGGGAGGTTGGAGAGTGTGGGAGAGAGTAACCTCAATTCATCTTACTGCCACAATAATAAACACGAACAACTTCACTTAACACAACCAAAAGCAGAAACCACGACTTTTAGAAGTCTGGGTTTAAGTGGTCGTCCACCCTGGGTCCTGCCTTAGAGAGAGAGAGAGAGAGAGAGTGGGAGTGAGTGAGTACAAGGGATTGGTTTACAAAGGCACTTGTTCAAACACTAGGACGTATTGGAAAATGTTTCGGTCCTGGGACCTTGATCACTTCTAACATGTTAGAAGTGATCAAGGTCCCAGGACCGAAACGTTTTCTAATAAATATGTCGTAGTGTTTGCTGACGTGTTTCTAAGCCAGTGTAGCTCATGGTTCTGAGTGCAATGTTACTGCCCTGCCACTCAGAGAGCTGTGTGTACCAGTGGTTCTACCACGAATTACTGCTGGTTCTACTTCTGGACACTATGATGCAGGAGAACACATTATCCAGAACAACTTTGGGACAAACACAAAGATTCCACCAGTGGCCACTGCTATACCACCACCAGCACCACCACCACCTATGGGTGGTGGTGGTGGTGGGTTCAGTACCGTGGGTGGGTTATTAACAGCTGTTTGTCCTGATGTAGTTGCTGAACAGACGTCAGGAATCTTGTATTTGCAGAATGTTTCTCCTGCCAGTTTCAGCTGAAGCTCTTACAGCTTCAGCTGGTAGTGTGTTCCATATGTTATTATTCTGTTTACAAACACAAACGTTACACGTGTCCGTGTTGCAACTCTTGCTTCATAATTTCGTTCCATTGTGTTGCATTATTAACTCACTTGAGCGTATTAAAACTATTTAATATCTTAAAGTTTTGAATGAGATGTCGTAGCCTTCGCTTTTAAGAGAGAAAATGTACTCTGAGTCGTTCTTCATGTAATTAGTTTGTTGGTGATAGTGCGAGCTTCTCTATACCTATTTCCAGTCTACCTTCGTCTTTTATATATTATGGAGATCTAAACAAGGCAGCATATTTAAAATGTAGTCCAGCAAGTTCATTATAGTCAGTATTGTTTCTGGTGTTTGTACTTTAAATTTATAGCTGTGAAAGCTAGCATTCTGTTAGCTTTGTTGTTCCAAGGCCAAATATTTTGTACTCATGATTGAGGTGGTTATATGCAAAATGCATTATTTTGCTTATGTCCACAGTGGAAGTCACCTTCCTCGTCTCTGACCACTACAACACTAACCTCTGCACATCACTCAGAAATCTTGAAGAATGCTGCGTTTTTGTCAATTTTGTGTCATCCGCAAATCTGAGTATTTTGGATATTAGTCCTATCAAAGGATCATTAATGTACATTATGAAAAAGATTGGACCATGAACCGATCCCTGAGGAACTTCGCTCTTAACGTCTGCCCACGGAGACATCACTATCATCTTCCACTATTCTTCTCTGTTTTGCACTGCTGAAGCCACACTGTGTGGCCAGATTTTTACACAATTATGATGCCCAAGTGTTGAAGAATTCTCATTCTTCAACCTGTCGGTTTCTAAACCATTTATATTGTATCCATATGTTGTTACACTATCACTATCATCCACACGATGGATATGGAGTGCACTATAAACTATCCGCTTCCCCAGCAAAATCTAAAAAAATCAATATACGTTATGAAAGTTTGCTACTTTATAGTTGGGAACCATCATAGTAAGTTTGGGGATCCCAAAGTTTGTGTTTATTTTGAATGAAATTATGTGATTACTGTTTCCTAGTTTCTTTCTTTCTTTTCATGATTGGAATAGATCACAATCTATGGTCACAGTGTGATACTGTGTGCTGTTAACATGAGTGGCTGACGTGAGACCCTGTCTTAGCAAGCTGTCTTCAGTCATGCTAAGTCTGGCAGCTTCTGTGTCCCCTGATGGATTGCTGCGATTTATTAGTGTATTTCAGTCACCTTTTATTATTTTCTTTATTATTACTTATTGCTTTCGTTTCATCTTACAAAAGAGTATAATTTTCCCTCACTGTTTTAGCGGAGGATAAACACCATGAGAGAGAGAGAGAGAGAGAGAGAGTGGGGGAGGGGTGCCATTTGTGAGTGATGGGCGGTAATGTGGAGGAGAAAATGGGGAAGTGTCAGTAGCATTGACACTTGGGTAAACACTGGCTCTCTTTCCCTCCCTCCCTTCTCAAACACTTCCCCTCCCACGTGTTCCCTTCCGTTCTTCCCCTGCCCCTCCCACCAGTCCGTCCCCTCTCCCCACCGGTCCCTCCACTCCCCTCCTCTAAAACACACTAGCGACCTCCTTAATGCTAAAAGCTAGAAATTGTGAAGTTTAGACGTTACTTGTTTGTTTACCAACATTACCAACCTAGCAAGTGTTTACCAACCTAGGAGGTTCAAGTGTTTGTTTACCAACTTTGCAGGTTCAAGTGTTTGTTTACCAACCTAGCAGGTTCAAGTGTTTGTTTATCAACATTACCAACCTGGCAGGTTCAAGTGTTTGCCAGCTTACCTGCTACCTGAAAAATATTCCGGGATCAACGACCCCGCGGCCGTCCACGACCAGGCCTCCCGGTGCATCAGGGCCTGATCAGCTAGGCTGTTACTGCTGGCCGCAAGTAGTCTAACGTACGAACCGCAGCCCGGCTGATCCGGCACTGACTTTAGATATCTGTTCAGCTCCCTCTTGAAGACAACCAGAGGTCTATTGGTAATTCCTTCTATGGGTGGTGGGAGGCTGTTGAACAGTCTTGGGCCCCGGACACTTATTGTGTTTTCTCTTCGTGTAGTAATGGCGCCCCTACTTTTCATTGGGCGCATCTTGCATCGCCTACCAAGTCTTTTGCTTTCGTAGGGAGTGATTTCTGTGTGCAAATTAGGGACCAGTCTCTCCAGGATCTTCCAGGTGTAGATTATGATGTATCTCTCTCGCCTGCGCTCCAGTGAGTACATTTCAAGTGCTTGCAAGCGTTCCCATTAGTTAAGGTGTTTGATGGAACTTATACGTGCAGTAAAGATTCTCTGTACATTCTCTAGATCTGCAATTTCACCTTCCTTGAATGGAGATGTTAATGTACAGCAGTATTCCATCCTAAAGAGAACAAGTGATTTAAAAAGGATCATCATTGGCTTTGCATCTCTTGTCTTGAATGTTCTCATTATCCATCCTGTCAGTTTCCTCGCCGATGTGATAGTGGCACTGTTGTGATCCTTGAAGGTGAGATCCTCAGACATTACCACTCCCAGGTCTTTCACATAAGTTTTCCACTCTATCGTGTGATTAGAGTTTGTAGTATACTCAGTTCTAGCTGTTATTTCCTCAAGTTTTCCATAAAGGAGTAGTTGGAATTTGTCTTCATTGAACATCATATTGTTCTCCGTTGCCCATTGGAAAACTTGGTTTATATCTTCTTGGAGATTTCCCGTGTCCTCAATGGATGACACTGATGCAGATCCTAGTATAATCTGCAAAGGTTGATACGGTGCTATGGTTTACATCTCTGTCTATGTCTGATATGAGAATGAGGAACAGGATAGGGGTGAGTACTGTGCCTTGTGGAACAGAGCTCTTCACTATGGCAGCTTCCGATTTAATTTTGTTTACCACTACTCTTTGTGTTCGATTGGTTAGAAAGTTGAAGATTCATCTGCCTACTTTGCCAGTTATCCCTTTAGCACGCATTTTGTGCACTATTACACCATGATCGCACTTGTCAAAGGCTTTTGCAAAATCTGTATATACTACATCTGCATATTGTTTGTTTTCCAGTGCGTCCAAGACCATATCATAGTGGTCCAGTAGTTGCGAAAGGCAGGAGCGACCTGCCCTGAACTCATGTTGCCCTGGATTGTGCAATTGTTGGGAATCCAAGTGGTTTGCAATCCTACTTCTTAGAACTCTTTCAAAGATTTTTATGATGTGAGACGTTAGAGCTATTGGTCTATAGTTCTTAGCTATTGCTTTGCTGCCACCTTTATGGAGTGGGGCTATATCCGTTCTTTTTAGTGACTGGAATCTCACCTGTGTCTATGCTCCTTCTCCATAGTATACTTAGGGCCCGTGAGAGTGGTTTCTTGCAGTTCTTAATGAACACAGAGTTCCACGAGGCTGGGTCTGGGGCTGAGTGCATGGGCATGTTGTCAATGGGTTTCTCAAAGTCTAGTGGAGTTAGGATTAAGTCAGAAATTTGGCATACATTGACAGGGTTTTGAGGCTCATTCATGAAAATATTATTTGGATTGTCTATCTTTAGACTGATTAGTGGTTCGCTAAGCACAGAGTCGTATTAAGATTTCAGTATCTCACTCATTTCTTTGTTGTCATGTGTGTAAGATCCGTCTTGTCTGAGCAGGGGCCCTATACTAGATGTGGTTTTTGCCTTGTTTTTGGCATATGAAAAGAAATATTTCGAATTTCTTTCAATTTCACTAATCGCTTTTAGCTCCTTTTGACTCTCCTGGATCCTGTATGTTTACTGCTCCTTTTTTCTTAGGGGAATATGTCTTGAACATACTTCAGCTATCAGGAAGTTGATCTTCGAGGCACTGGTTAAGGTTCATGTTATTTAAGATATCTTCCCAACATGTTTCATTTAGGACATGGTTTACCTGGTCCCAGTTGATGTTCTTGTTATTGAAGTTGAATTTGGTGAAGGCACCCTCATAGCTGTATGCATTTTGCTGGTCAGGACCCATGTGCATGTAAGTCTGGACTTCGATTAGATTGTGATCAGAGTTAGTTGTTTTTGATATTGTTATGTTTCTTATCAGGTTCTCATTATTTGTGAAAATAAAGTTAAGTGTGTTCTCCAGTCTCGTTGGCTCCACTGTCTGCTGACTTAGGGTGTTTATTGCAGAAATTCAGCAGCTCATGTGTGACTTTTTATCTGCGCGACTTTTTATCTGCGCTGCCTCCAGGGATTATTTCTGCTACAACATTATATGCTACATTCTTCCATTTTGTATGTCTTAGATTGAAATCACCAAGCAACAACATGTTTGGGGATGGGGCTGGAAGGTTTTCCAGATAGGAGTCAATTTTGCTAGCTGTTTCTTGACTGTTGGGAAGTTGCATCTGGTGGCTTATAAAAAAGTACAATGACTAAATTTTAGTTCTCGATTTTTATTGTTAGAACTTCAACTACATCATTTGTGGTGTTCAATATCTCTGTGCAGATAAGCGACTCTTTGACATACAGGCCAACCCCCCCCCTTGTTGCCTGTTCTTTCTGTCGCCTCTGAAAAGGTTGTACCCAGTTATTCATATTTCACTGTCAAAGTAACCTTTTGCTTGGGTCTCTGTGAATGCTGCAAATATTGCATTTGACTCCCCTAGAAGTCCACTGTTGAAAGGTATTTTGTTGTATAACGGGTTCAAGTGTTTGTTTACCAACATTACCAGTCTAGCAGGTTCAGATGGTACTGACAAGTAATATTCAGGACGATGTGGCTCTCACTATGACCAAGGATTTTATTGAGTTATGCACTATTTTACTAATTTTTCATTTAGCACTTCCATGTGCTGTATTGTGGCCAAGTTATACATTGATCATTTAGAAGGAGACTCGCGTCTTCTGCCCCATCACGCTACACATGGCTTCCTTACATGCATCACCTGATTATACTCGTACCTCCTAGAAAATCAAATCTTTTCATACCCACTACATAAACTTACTGATCTTGAACCCACAATTCATACTGGAGGAAGAGCCAGGCGGAAAGCTTCTGGTTTTGGAGGCCCTGGGTTGCAAGTCTGGCAGTTCAATGACTTCCAAAGTATACTGTAAAGCAACGAATAAAGATTACCTAGTACGTTACTTAGTGAACCATGACAGTAGAACGAAATGTAGGATGGGCATCACATATTCTGTTACAGCATTTAGAATCTGTAGCCTCATATATCTTAGAGGAATATAATTATTTTCAATTAGTTTTCAAAAACTTCATTTTTTTCTCCATTTCATTTAATATTGTAAATACCGACCAAAGTTTATTTTAAAACACATCACAGTTGATACATATCTTGGCAGGGTTGCTATACTCCCATGCAACAATGTAGCCAATAACGTCTCCAGGATCTTGCCAATAACTGTTAATATCTGGGGATCTCGGAGTGGTCACTACCTCCAGCATCAGAATCACAGAACTCAAGGAATGATGTGTGAGATTACGAAAGCGCTTGCATTAACAATATTTTTCACGGATATATTCATTAAATTTTAACTTAAAATCAGATTTTAGGTTTACTGGTATAGGAAGATTTTACTGATGTGATGGTTTGCACTGCCTGGCGTCAGCAGTGTGTGTGTGTGTGTGTAGTTGGGATAGTACAGTAGGTGCTGTTTGCCAGCACCTAACAACCTTCTGTTGTCAATACTTGGCACATTTTCTGACATTTGTATAGTGTTTCTCTAACGAGTCCAAAAAACTCCCGCTTAGGCCATGGATTTAATTTGACTGTCGTTTTACACAGTCAAAATTTCCTTTTTAGTTGCAGATGTGTCCATAATAATAAGCGAGACCATTTTTAATGCAACATCATCAATGTCCTTGTTTACAGCAAATAGGAAACACATAATTGTTGTTGCAAGTTCAGTTTAATAGAGTTGAATTTTATGCAGGAGAGAGTGGAAGACCTGGAGATGTACTTTAGTGTTCTATGTCTCAGTCTCGTTAACAGGTTGTATCCAGCAGTTACATCTCGTCTTCCAACTCTTTGTTATATCAGTAATTGGTCATCCAGGAATCTACTGAAATTGTTTTGTCATTTACTGGTAGCTGAGTATCGATGTTTCTCCCGGCCGTACAGTGGAGGCTGACACAGACCCTGGCCAGTATTGTTCACTTGTATCGAGCTTCCTATGTGCTAACATGTACCTCAGCACTGTGCTATCTCACTCATACCATCCACTATGTTACCATCATTACCACCACCACTACCATCACCATTACTACCAACCAGCCACCACTACCACTGCCATCACCATTACTACCAACCAGCCACCACTGCCATCACCATTACTACCAACCAGCCACCACTACCACTGCCATCACCATTACTACCAACCAGCCACCACTACCACTGCCATCACCATTACTACCAACCAGCCACCACTACCACTGCCATCACCATTACTACCAACCAACCACCACTACCATCACCATTACTACCAACCAGCCACCACTACCACTGCCATCACCATTACTACCAACCAGCCACCACTGCCATCACCATTACTACCAACCAGCCACCACTGCCATCACCATTACTACCAACCAGCCACCACTACCACTGCCATCACCATTACTACCAACCAGCCACCACTACCACTGCCATCACCATTACTACCAACCAGCCCAACCAGCCACCACTACCATCACCATTACTACCAACCAGCCACCACTGCCATCACCATTACTACCAACCAGCCACCACTACCACTGCCATCACCATTACTACCAACCAGCCACCACTACCATCACCATTACTACCAACCAGCTACCACTGCCATCACCATTACTACCAACCAGCCACCACTACCATCACCATTACTACCAACCAGCTACCACTGCCATCACCATTACTACCAACCAGCCACCACTACCATCACCATTACTACCAACCAGCCACCACTACCACTGCCATCACCATTACTACCAACCAGCCACCACTACCATCACCATTACTACCAACCAGCCACCCCTACCACTGCCATCACCATTACTACCAACCAGCCACCACTACCACTGCCATCACCATTACTACCAACCAGCCACCACTACCTGTACCACTACCCACCACCAACCATCCATCAGCTGAGACATTGTCTTGTTTGACAGCCCGGGTCAGGAAGTGTCACTCTTTTTAACACCGCTTATTACCACTGCTGCCACCACCACCACCCCCCACCACCCCCCACCACCCCTCACCATCCCCATCACCCTCCCCAACAAACCCTCACAACCACTACCCGCCGCCGCTTGTAGGATGGGCCACATTTAGAAATGATAATCCCCATGTAATAGCAGCAATACTTGTAGTGGAAGGAAATGTTTGAAGGTGCGGTAGCTACTGTACCACTGTAGTAGTAGTAGTAGTGTAAACACTTGACGATGCCTTCATCACCTTGCACTACTTCATGGTGGAGGAGGTCAGGGGAACATAAGAATTGGTTCCTGATCTAAGGGATTAACGTAGTCATCCTCCTCTGAGTGTTTTCCAGCTCATTTAAATCCCTTCTGAGCTTCATAATCTAAATCAGACTTTACCAGCGACATATAAAGTTGAATTATAACATTGTCTAGTGTTTAAATTCTGTTAATTACCTTAATAAACGAATATAATGGGAAAGCATCACTTCAAATTTCAATAAAACTTAATATCAAGTTTTAATGAAACTTTATTCCAGTAAAAAAAATAAAAATTAAAGTCGACAGAAATTAAATAAATTCACCAAGTTATGATGTAATAATTTTATGGCTAACTTGACACTATTTTCAAATAGCAATAACCTAATTTACTGATGAGTGGTAACTTAACTGACAAGCAGGAACAACAAGCTGGAACAACAAGCAGGAACAACAAGCTGGCACAACAAGCTGGAACAACAAGCAGGAACAACAAGCTGGAACAACAAGCAGGAACAACAAGCTGGAACAACAAGCTGGAACAACAAGCAGGAACAACAAGCTGGAACAACAAGCTGAACAAGCAGGAACAACAAGCTGGAACAACAAGCAGGAACAACAAGCTGGCACAACAAGCTGGAACAACAAGCAGGAACAACAAGCTGGAACAACAAGCAGGAACAACAAGCTGGAACAACAAGCTGGAACAACAAGCAGGAACAACAAGCTGGAACAACAAGCTGGAACAACAAGCAGGAACAACAAGCTGGAACAACAAGCAGGAACAACAAGCTGGCACAACAAGCAGGAACAACAAGCAGGAACAACAAGCTGGCACAACAAGCAGGAACAACAAGCGGTGAACAACAAGCAGGAACAACAAGCTGGAACAACAAGCTGGAACAACAAGCAGGAACAACAAGCTGGAACAACAAGCTGGAACAACAAGCAGGAACAACAAGCTGGAACAACAAGCAGGAACAACAAGCTGGCACAACAAGCAGGAACAACAAGCAGGAACAACAAGCTGGAACAACAAGCAGGAACAACAAGCTGGCACAACAAGCAGGAACAACAAGCAGGAACAACAAGCAGGAACAACAAGCTGGAACAACAAGCAGGAACAACAAGCTGGCAACAACGGACAACAAGCTGGAACAACAAGCTGGCACAACAAGCAGGAACAACAAGCAGGAACAACAAGCTGGAACAACAAGCAGGAACAACAAGCTGGCACAACAAGCTGGAACAACAAGCTGGCACAACAAGCTGGAACAACAAGCTGGAACAACAAGCTAGCACAACAAGCAGGAACAACAAGCTGGCACAACAAGCAGGAACAACAAGCAGGAACAACAAGCTGGAACAACAAGCTGGCACAACAAGCTGGAACAACAAGCAGGAACAACAAGATGGCACAACAAGCTGGAACAAGCAGGAACAACAAGCAGGAACAACAAGCAGGAACAACAAGCTGGAACAACAAGCTGGCACAACAAGCTGGAACAACAAGCTGGCACAACAAGCAGGAACAACAAGCAGGAACAACAAGCTGGAACAACAAGCTGGCACAACAAGCAGGAACAACAAGCTGGCACAACAAGCAGGAACAACAAGCTGGCACAAGCTGGAACAACAAGCTGGAACAACAAGCTGGCACAACAAGCTGGAACAACAAGCTGGCACAACAAGCTGGAACAACAAGCAGGAACAACAAGCAGGAACAACAAGCAGGAACAACAAGCTGGAACAACAAGCTGGCACAACAAGCAGGAACAAGCTGGCACAACAAGCTGGAACAACAAGCTGGCACAACAAGCAGGAACAACAAGCAGGAACAACAAGCAGGAACAACAAGCAGGAACAACAAGCTGGAACAACAAGCTGGCACAACAAGCAGGAACAACAAGCAGGAACAACAAGCAGGAACAACAAGCGGACAACAAGCAGGAACAACAAGCAGGAACAACAAGCTGGACACAACAAGCAGGAACAACAAGCTGGACAACAAGCAGGAACAACAAGCTGGAACAACAAGCAGGAACAACAAGCAGGAACAACAAGCAGGAACAACAAGCTGGACAACAAGCAGGAACAACAAGCTGGAACAACAAGCAGGAACAACAAGCTAGGACAACAAGCAGGAACAACAAGCAGGACAACAAGCAGGAACAACAAGCAGGAACAACAAGCGGAACAACAAGCTGGCACAACAAGCAGGAACAACAAGCAGGAACAACAAGCAGGAACAACAAGCAGGAACAACAAGCAGGAACAACAAGCAGGAACAACAAGCAGGAACAAGCTGGCACAACAAGCAGGAACAACAAGCAGGAACAACAAGCTGGCACAACAAGCAGGAACAACAAGCAGGAACAACAAGCTGGCACAACAAGCAGGAACAACAAGCAGGAACAACAAGCTGGAACAACAAGCAGGAACAACAAGCAGGAACAACAAGCTGGAACAACAAGCAGGAACAACAAGCAGGAACAACAAGCAGGAACAACAAGCAGGAACAACAAGCAAGCACAACAAGCTGGCACAACAAGCTGGCACAACAAGCAGGCACAACAAGCAGGCACAACAAGCAGGAACAACAAGCTGGCACAACAAGCTGGCACAACAAGCTGGAACAACAAGCAGGAACAACAAGCTGGCACAACAAGCAGGAACAACAAGCTGGCACAACAAGCTGGCACAACAAGCTGGAACAACAAGCAGGCACAACAAGCTGGCACAACAAGCAGGAACAACAAGCAGGAACAACAAGCAGGCACAACAAGCAGGAACAACAAGCTGGCACAACAAGCTGGCACAACAAGCAGGAACAACAAGCAGGAACAACAAGCAGGAACAACAAGCAGGCAGAGACAGGGTGCCTCGATATACGACTCTTGTAAATTCATTCACGAATTCATACATAACAAGAAATGTATCCTGGCTAATTTGTGAGAGCGTAGTGACTGGGCAGAGTCTGGGGCACACTGGGGTATGAGTGCCTCAAACTATACATGTATAGAAAAATGCTGCAGTGTATATATGACACTTATTATTGTGAACCCAATATAAGTCAAAATGAATGACTGTAAGATGAATAAGCAGAAAATAGATGGAGACACAAACCATGGTCAGTGTGTGCAGCAGGTGATCCAGCCGTCACCAGCTGTGACCCTACTGTCTCGTGTCATAACCCCAGAAACTTTCTTGGTACGTCTGCTCTCGTATTCCTCAAGGCCGTATGATCTATAAACTAGTTCAGCCACTGAGTAATATAGTGGTGGGCCTGGTACAGGCATGGACCATGGTAAATAATAATTTATTATCTCTATAAACTTTCAAAAATTCAGTGCAATGATTTTTCTTATTTACATTCTGAATCATAAGTGAATTCCCGTTTACATCAGGTCTCCGCCTCTCAAAGTGACACATTTTACAAAATGTTCACTTAAATATCAAAAAGGCACAATACCGTGACTGGAACAATACATAAATAACCCTCACATAGGACAGAGGAGCTTATGACGACGTTTTGGTCCGACTTGGACCATTTACAAAGTCACACTAACAGAAAGGAGAGAAGGCAGTATATATAAGCCTTTTTGTTAGTGTGACTTTGTAAACGGTCCAAGTCGGACCGAAACGACGTGGTAAGCTGGTGTGTCTTATGTACGGGTTACCTGTGTAAAATGTCTCACTTTTAATGAAAGTGAGACATGAAGGTACCAATGTGTTTAGTGAACACATAAGTTGGTTAAGATAACTTTTAATATCATACCTAGCAGTTTCTGTTGTAACTGTGTAGCTATGACAGTCATTGTAGCAGGCGAGTAACTATTGTGTTGTGCTCGTGTGAGGGACATACTATGGATAACCTCTAGTGGTTTCTCTCCAGTGTGAACTCTCGTCACCTCTATTAGATTTCCTCTGGAAACTCTTCCAGACACTGAACTTTGCTCTGACTTCCTCTGTATGAATTCTCGTGTGTATTATTTGTTCTGATTTTTATGAAGAGTTCTCTGAATATACTGAGCACTAATATGTGTCTCTCCTGTATGAATACTGGTGTCTTCAGTTAGATTTGTTTTTTATGAAAGATTCTTTACACTGAACGATATAGTTTCTCTCCTGTATAAACTCTTGTGAGCTTCGTTAAACATCATGATCTCTGTAGATGAATGGTTCAGAGAATCGACAAGTTGTTAAATTAGACACATATGCAACACTTGGGTATCTTTATTGAGGAAACGTTTCGCCACACAGTGGCTTCATCAGTCCAATACAAAGAAGAAAGTAGTAATAAAAGGAAGAGTTTGAGGTAATCAGTCCCTCGGCCTGGAGTCGATGTGTTCAGTCCATCAATCTTGAAGTAAATACAACATAAGGCAAATAGAAGTTGCTTATATACTGTAGACAGGTGAGATGAAGCAGGAGGAGGCGGGGTCATAGTGGTATCAACCACTAGTCGAAGTAAGTCCTTGTCCAAAGGTTTGGACAAATGTTGAAGAATCCCTTTGTATCAAGATCCCAAGAAGTTGCTGTGTCAGACAGGATGTAGATGAATGGTTCAGAGAACCGACAAGTTGTTAAATTAGACACATATGCAACACTTGGGTATCTTTATTGAGGAAACGTTTCGCCACACAGTGGCTTCATCAGTCCAATACAAAGAAGAAAGTAGTATGTGAATGAATGGTTCAGAGAACCGACGAGTTGGTAAATTAGACACATATGCAACACTTGGGTATCTTTATTGAGGAAACTGCTGCACCTCTCCTGTCTACAGTATATAAGCTTCCTCTACTCATATGCTGTTATTCTATTCAAGATTGATGGACTGACAACATCGTCTCAAGATTGAGGGCCTGACAACCTCACACTCCTCCTGTTCTTCACGATTCTCCTTTGTATGGACTGATGAAGCCACTGTGTGGCGAAACGTTTCCTCAATAAAGATACCCAAGTGTTGCATATGTGTCTAATTTACCAACTCGTCGGTTCTCTGAACCATTCATTCACATCCTGTCTGACACTGCAACATCTTGGTATCTTAATACAGGGATTTCTTCGCTTGCCTATTCCTTGGGCACGACCTACTTCCACATTGAACAAATGTGACACCTCCTACAACTGCTGCACCTCTCCTGTCTACAGTATATAAGCTTCCTCTACTCATATGCTGTTATTCTATTCAAGATTGATGGACTGACAACATCGTCTCAAGATTGAGGGCCTGACAACCTCACACTCCTCCTGTTCTTCACGATTCTCCTTTGTATGGACTGATGAAGCCACTGTGTGGCGAAACGTTTCCTCAATAAAGATACCCAAGTGTTGCATATGTGTCTAATTTAACATCATGATCTCTGAACACAGAAATGGGTTCTCTCCAGTTTGAACTCGGTGTGTTGTTAGACTTGAATTGTTTAAAAACTCTCTTAAACATTCTGAACATTGATAGGGTTTCTCTAAAGTATAAACACTTGTCATAAGACATCCTGTACACTGGTGTCTTCTCTCATAAATAATCTGATATGCTAATTGTTTTCCTGAAAGATTAAAACAAATTACAATGGACACTGATGAGGCTTTCTGTAATCTTTCATGTTTATTTTTATTTATAAACGATTGTCTCAGGCCAGCGGTGACTCGAACCCAGGACATACTCTCCGCTTAGGCAGAGTCAAACTCTGGCGTCTTGGACCACAGATACCACACAACCTTGGGTAGACAGATACTGTCCGCAGGTTCCCAAAGCAGAGTACAACAGCTATTGATTTAGATTTTGCCGCCGAAGTGGCTACTTTATTGTGCACCCCATATCCATCCTCCGGATGATAGTGCAACAACATATGGATACAAAAAAGGCCTAAGATCTAGGCCCCAAAAGGGTTAAGGGAACCAGTAAGACAGTGACTGTGTGAGTAACTGCTAGAATGAGAGAGAGAGAGAGAGAGAGAGAGATGCACACACAATGTGAAAAAGATTGAGAGAGAAGATGAGAAGAGACCTGTAGACTCTCACCGGCAGATAGTACCCTCTTTCACTGTTTTATGTTATGTTATCTGGAGCCACTTCTGAGGGAGGGGTGAAGGTAGCAGCCAGGTAAATAGGGATATTTATAGTGCCTCCTGGCCCTCAGGTGAGCCGGCGTCTCCTCTCATAAAAGGTGCAGCATCTTAAATTATGTCTGGCACTCCTTCAAGTGATGGGGGAACTACGGCTCATGTCACAAGACATTGTTCGTGTCAAGACATAACTGCTCGTGTCACATGATTGGTTATGTAAAAAAGATGCCATGAATAATGTCGCGAGGCATCCATATCATGTCACAAGACACATGGGTCACGTCACAAGACACATGGGTCACGTCACAAGACACATGGGTCACGTAGGGTCATGTAACAAGACACAAAGGTCATGTCACAAAGCATCACTGATCATGCCATTCTTCAAGACGGTATCTCTTTCCTGGACCCTCATTTTAATCTTATATGTTGTTCCTCTCTCTCTCCTCTCTTCTTTCTCTTTCTCCTCGTTTTTCTAACTTCTTGCTCCTTTATCACCATAGTCGTCAGTGTTAGTTCAGCAAATTGTCTGTCTGGACTCTTCACAGGTCAAGAGGGTCCAGGTTCCTACAGTCCTCTCCAGCAAGCTTCCCTTACCTCAGCATCATGTTGTATGTTGTTCTACTGCTCTCACAAACACAACCAACATGTCGGAGGTTTGTTTACCACTCAGAGAGATACTGTATATTCTTCCACAGCTGTCTCAGAGATATATTGTTTATTCCAGAGCTGTGTCGGAGATATATTGTATACTAGAGCTGCTTGTTGTTGATATTAAGACAGTGCCTATATAATTTATAAATTATTATATCCTGTTATATGTTTTAGCGGTTTTATAATAATAAAATTTGCGTGTAATATACTCAGTGGTTTCTATACAATTTAATATATCTTCAGGCTAGATTACACATCAATATGCATGTAATATGACTGCCAGTTCCCGTATATCTTGGTGTCCTCCCCGTCTGGCAGTAAGAGGCAGATACATTCACAATTCAATGTTCCTTAGTTTTCCTGGGCCACCTCGTTGCCTCGAGTATCGCGGCTGGTTTTTGTAATTTGTTAACCTTGTAACTTTAAGAAAAACAGTATTTGTAAGATTACGGGAAACGTTAGAAATCGACGCTGGTGACCTCGTAAAAGGTGGAGGTGTGTGCATCCTCCACCATGAAGGACTGGTGGAGGTGTGTGCCCAGCCTCCACCATGAAGGACTGGTGGAGGTGTGTGCCCAGCCTCCACCATGAAGGACTGGTGGAGGTGTGTGCCCAGCCTCCACCATGAAGGACTGGTGGAGGTGTGTGCCCAGCCTCCACCATGAAGGACTGGTGGAGGTGTGTGCCCAGCTCTACCATGAAGGACTGGTGAGGTGTGTGCCCAGCCTCCACCATGAAGGACTGGTGAAGGTGTGTGCCCAGCCTCCACCATGAAGGACTGGTGAAGGTGTGTGCCCAGCCTCCACCATGAAGGACTGGTGAAGGTGTGTGCCCAGCCTCCACCATGAAGGACTGGTGGAGGTGTGTGCCCAGCCTCCACCATGAAGGACTGGTGGAGGTGTGTGCCCAGCCTCCACCATGAAGGACTGGTGGAGGTGTGTGCCCAGCCTCCACCATGAAGGACTGGTGGAGGTGTGTGCCAGCCTCCATCATGAAGGACTGGTGGAGGTGTGGCCCAGCTTCCACCATGAAGGACTGGTGGAGGTGTGCGCCCAGCCTCCACCATGAAGGACTGGTGAAGGTGTGCCCCCAGCCTCCACCATGAAGGACTGGTGGAGGTGTGTGCCCAGCCTCCACCATGAAGGACTGGTGGAGGTGTGTGCCCAGCCTCCACCATGAAGGACTGGTGGAGGTGGTGCCCAGCCTCCACCATGAAGGACTGGTGAAGGTGTGCCCCCAGCCTCCACCATGAAGGACTGGTGGAGGTGTGTGCCCAGCCTCCACCATGAAGGACTGGTGGAGGTGTGTGCCCAGCCTCCACCATGAAGGACTGGTGGAGGTGTGTGCCCAGCCTCCACCGTGAAGGACTGGTGGAGGTGTGTGCCCAGCCTCCACCATGAAGGACTGGTGGAGGTGTGTGCCCAGCCTCCACCATGAAGGACTGGTGGAGGTGTGTGCCCAGCCTCCACCATGAAGGACTGGTGGAGGTGTGTGCCCAGCCTCCACCATGAAGGACTGGTGGTGTGTGCCCAGTCTCCACCATGAAGGACTGGTGGAGGTGTGTGCCCAGCCTCCACCTGCGGCTCTCACCATCATTAACATTCAACATGGTGGACGTCTTAATTGGAGGACAGGCAAAGGTAACTTTTATGATAACCTGGTCAGAGAGATGACTTACGAGAGGATGTTGTGGGCGTGAGACCCCCTGCTGAGGCGTCCCCCTTCCCTCCTGCCTCCTTACCCCTTCCCCCTCTCACCACAACATTCTCCATCACCTCCCCATCATGGAGAAGGGGTCAAGGGGAAAGTGGATAGAGGTATACCTTCCAATACTGCCTCTCTTGTATCTAGGAGGACTGGTATTTTTTTTCTCTCCCTCCCTCACAGGATACCTATATATCCAAGCCACATAATTTCTTCAATGTTTCAGTAACCAACCGTTATATGTTAGTGGTTCTGGGGAGTATATTCCCCAAGGCCCGGTCTCGGACCAAGACTCCTAGGTTGGAAAGAAAATATTACAGGATTAAGAACTATTGAGAAACACTTAAGAGAGTAAGATTTACCTGTCGTCTTACGTGCTCTTGAGACAGAAGATCAGCAGGTGACAGGTTTTTGTTTCACACTCATTGGAGAGGACGGTAGTACCTACTGGGATGGTTACCAGGATTCGGATATAGTGTCTCAGCCATAGGAACACCAGTACCTCTAATATCACACTATTAACCATATTTATATTTATATTTATTTAGCTCTTAGACATTTAATGAAGTTTATGGTGAGACTGGGTCACCTCTCAACATTTTCATACCAAGTTCAATTAAGCTCTTTCCTTATATAAAGAACCTTGGTAGTTTTAGGGCAGACACGATCAGTTCTGAGGATTTCGTTTTGCATTGGCTCGAAAGGCAGGAGAGAATTTTCTTTAGCTAACATTAACGTGGGCGCAGCATAATCATTTAAGAATGTAATATAGGCTATAATCATTCTCACTATTCTTAGATTAGCACCGTAGTTGGGGTTGTAGCCAGCGACAGCTCTTGAGAGCATTTAACCTGTCTTTGCGTTTCTTATTTAGTTGTCGCATGGTGCATTTAATGTGTTTACACCAGATACCTCAATGATTTAAGGCAGCGGGTGAGTTTACTCTGCCAACACATGGATGGATTATGTCACTTGCTTGATGAACTAGACACATGTGCAACATCTGAGTATCTTTATTTGTAGACGTTTCGCCATCCAGGGGCTTTATCAGTACAATACAAGGACATAATGTGAAGACTGTAGAAATATATATATACAAAAGACGAGGTAGTCAGTCCCTCAGTCTTGAAGTTGGTGAAGATCACCGTAGTCTTAAAAAGCGAAATGTCTACAAATAAGATACCCAGATGTTGCACATGTCTAATTCTTCATCTTGTGGGTATTATATATCATTCGTGTACATGTCACTTGCTTGTTGATATTCTAGTCTTAGATGCAAATACGATGAGTAGTACTTGATTGCTTATTGTTTGAACTTGGTTAAAAACGGTACTTGTTTTCTTATATGTTTAAGTGAGGTAATTAATGCATTTTTTGGAAGTAAATGGTATAAAATACCGACACAATGGAAAAATAAACACATAAGCAGTATAATGTGATCCTTTATTGACAACGTTTCGCCCACACAGTGGGCTTTATCACAAGCCAGGTATCCCATTGAGGCCCATATCCTCGGGAATAGGCAGTGCTTCCCACCAACACCTCTCTAAACTCTTGGGAACAATCAGTCCAGCACATCTCAAACACACTGGTGATCTCAGTCGCATTCACAACATCACCATAGAGATCTGTTTGTGACTTGATAAAGCCCACTGTGTGGGCGAAACGTTGTCAATAAAGGATCACATTATACTGCTTATTTGTTTATTTTTCCAGTGAATATTTTCTTCTCCTTTATTGACCTGATTTATTATGCATTTCTCTCTTGTGGTGTGTTTTTGTTATTTATATTCTTTAATTATTTTTTTGCAAGCAGCAATCAATTTGTGATGATAAAATAAGGAGAAAGTAGCAGCCTCACCAAGCTAGTTTTTTTTTTTAGCAGAATTAGATACATCAGCGTGCTGTTACACGGGGTGTTGTATTTCTTAGTGTTGAAATCTTTCAGCCTGAGCTGTGGAAGACTTCAGTAGGGCAGTGAGGATACTGTCAAGTATTTCACTTAAGCCTGATGAGCTGTGGCAGTTTGAAAGGTGTCCTAGCAGAGCTGAGTTGTTATTAATTCAGAATTACCGTCTCCCACGCTGGTGTATACCAGTCACAGGAAAAAGGGAATTTTGATAAAGCTGATCCTATTAGCACAGAGCTGGGAACAAAACCTGTATATAGGAGCGAAGAAAGAGGTGGTGGGGAGGGAAGGAGACGAAGAAAGGGGTGGGGAGAGCAGTGTAAATTAAAGACAGAAGGAGTAAAAGGGGTGGGAAGAGAAATGCAAATTAAGGACAGAAAAAGTAAGGGTGGGGGAAAAATGTAAACTAGGGAGAGAAGAAAGAAAGGGGTGGGAGAGACATGTAAACGAGGGAGAGAAGAAAGAAGGGGGTGGGGAGAGAAATATAGACTGCATAATATATCTAAGAATAACTCCTAGGATATTTAAAATACGTACATCAGTATGTAAACAATGCAGAGTATGTTACAATAGCCTCTTGACGTTTTAAAACTATCTTATAGTATGCATCACCCCCTCAGCTCCCCCCATATCCCGATATCTTCCCCTTTCTCTCCTCACTCCGCTACTCCCTCCTATTCTCCAGTCATCGCACTGAATCAATTATTCTATTTTTGTTTTAATCGTAGTACATTGGCAAATTTTCACCCACACATACTGTACTTAAAGGGTATAATCCTTCCCTTGGGATGCGTCAACCATTAGGGATTTAAGGGACACGTAAGTTCCCCCGTCTTCTAACATGTTCGATTTTCCACTATAATCTACCTTGTCCATAATTACTATCGCATTTGCTTTGTCTGTTTCGTAAGGTGAAGTCTAGGATCTTACCTTAATTCATGATATAACTTAACAAATCTTTGAGGACAATTGTTGTAGAGGTCTGAGCTTTACTCAGACCAACACCACCTCAAACCCCTCCCCACCAGCACAACTTCAACCCCTCCTCACCAGCACTTCAACCCCTCCTCACCAGCACTTCAACCCCTCCTCACCAGCACTTCAACCCCTCCTCACCAGCACTTCAACCCCTCCCCACCAGCACCACCTCAACCGAACCCCACCACTTCAGCCCCTCCCTACCAGCACCACCTCACCTTCCTGGCACCGCACATCACTCTGACGTTTACTACGATTTAATTGGCTTTCTTGGCTAACTTAAGGAGCCAATTATGTGGTTGTGTGCGTCGCAGCTCACCCGTCTCAGACATAAAGTACTATTATAGAGTTTTACACCATCTCCGATACTTACCTGTAGACTGCCCCGGAGGAGCGCTTCTCTTTCATTGCTAACTATATTATCATAGTCACGGGGGAAGCGCTGAATCCGTAGGGTAATCAGGTCTGATACTCTGAAGGGGAGGGTAGCTTCGGTGTTTAGATACAGAGGTCTTGAGACATTCTTATTGAAGGGAATGAGAAATATGAAAAACGACTCAATTAAACGAAAAGCAGGTGAGTGGTACCAAAATATTACTAAACACTAGTACCAACAAGGCGCACACTTCGTTGTTAGTGAGTTGTGGATATTAGTTTGCTGATCAACGACCCATTGAGGTAATGTTTGCGACGCAGTGATTTACGAGAAGCAGCGACTGTTCTGCTGCTGCCTTCATAAGCCACTCGTGTAGCACACGCTCCAGGCCAACTGGGATTGAACCATAATTTACACCTATCACTTCAGTCAGCGAGTCGGGGAGGTGTGTTTGTTTGATCAGTCGGCGTGTGTGTGTTTAGCGCCACCAACCTACACCACAACACACTTGGTTTATTTAAAACTTTTCATGGCGTTCTCAGTTTTCGGAGTGTTGCGTTCAGGTGAATGAAGCAGCAACACTGGTGCAGTGAATGAAGCAGGAATACTGGTGCAGTGAATGAAGCAGGGATACTGGTGCAGTGAATGAAGCAGGAATACTGGTGCAGTGAATGAAGCAGGAATACTGGTGCAGTTAATGAAGCAGGAATACTGGTGCAGTTAATGAAGCAGGAATACTGGTGCAGTGAATGAAGCAGGAATACTGGTGCAGTGAATGAAGCAGGAATACTGGTGCAGTTAATGAAGCAGGAATACTGGTGCAGTGAATGAAGCAGGAATACTGGTGCAGTGAATGAAGCAGGAATACTGGTGCAGTGAATGAAGCAGGAATACTGGTGCAGTGAATGAAGCAGGAATACTGGTGCAGTGAATGAAGCAGGAATACTGGTGCAGTGAATGAAGCAGGAATACTGGTGCAGTGAATGAAGCAGCAACACTGGTACAGTGAATGGATCAGGAATACTAGTGCAGTGAATGAAGCAGGAATACTGGTGCAGTGAATGAAGCAGGAATACTGGTGCAGTGAATGAAGCAGCAACACTGGTACAGTGAATGAAGCAAGAATACTGGTACAGTGAATGAAGCAGCAACACTGGTACAGTGAATGAAGCAGGAATACTGGTACAGTGAATGAAGCAGGAATACTGGTACAGTGAATGAAGCAGGAATACTGGTACAGTGAATGAAGCAGGAATACTGGTACAGTGAATGAAGCAGGAATACTGGTACAGTGAATGAAGCAGCAACACTGGTACAGTGAATGAAGCAGGAATACTGGTACAGTGAATGAAGCAGGAATACTGGTACAGTGAATGAAGCAGGAATACTGGTGCAGTGAATGAAGCAGGAATACTGGTACAGTGAATGAAGCAGCAACACTGGTACAGTGAATGAAGCAGGAATACTGGTACAGTGAATGAAGCAGCAACACTGGTACAGTGTGTTGTGACTTATCACATGAACATCTGACACCATCAAACTCACTACAACCTCATTTTTACCTCATAGTTAAACTTTATTTTATTTACACTTACACTGTCTTGATTCACTTGTCAGCTTACACTGTCTTGATTCACTTGTCAGCTTACACTGTCTTGATTCACTTGTGTCAGCTTACATTTGTCTTAGTTATTCACTTGTCAGCTTACCCATACATTTAACTTACTGTGCTGAAAGTGACTTAATTCACTGTCATTTACTGTACCTTAAAAATGAGTTATTTTATGTTTCACGTAATACAGGTGTGTCACCCGTGTCATATGGTAAGTAATGTGTCACTACACCTGTTACACACGTGTCACACTAACTTACCCACATACATTTTTGTTACATCCTTCAGTTTACAAGGTAAGAGTTGTTATCCTACCTCACCTTATGTCAAAGCTTAGCACTAAGGTATACTAGTATCCCCACGGTGCCATCCACAATAGTCGACTAACACTCATGTATTACTACTAGGCGAATAAGAGCTACAGGTATAAGGAGACTTATCTATTCATCTCTACTCGTTGAGGATTGACGCTGGGTCCTGGGGGTGTGAGGTGAATGTGTTACCACCCACATTAGAGGTACACTTATCCTGTCTCTCTTGAGTGAGCCTCATTTAGTTGTATCACAGCTACTTAACCATTTATATAGCCAGACGGTGTGGTTCCTCGATGATTTGTAACTGTCAGCATTGCTGAGTGCTCACACCAGATAGAAACTTAATGCACGGGCTACACACTTATCTAACTTTAGGTAAAAGAGAAGGGCAGACTGTCCTTATAACTGGGTATATACAAGATATATAAGTATGGTGAAGAGTACCGTAGTCTTGAAGACTACGGTACTCTTCACCAGTACCAAGGCTGAGGGACTCATTACCTCATCTTTTGTATATGGTTCTACTATCTTCCAATTATGTCCTTGAATTTGTATCGATAAGACACTGATTGACGAAACTTCTAGACTAAAGGTACCCAGATGTTGCTCATGTGTCTAATTCTTCATATTGTGTTCATCTCAGTGTATATACACTGAGAGCTAAAATATACATCAACCAAGACGTGTATATCTCTGTATACACCATCAAGAAGTTATCATTACTTGTTTAGTCGTCGCATCTTTGGTGGATTAATATTAAGTTCAGATCTTCATAACTCATAACTAAGTTCATGCAGCCATTGTGAGAATGTAGATCACTGTGAATCCTTGTTGTAAATGAAGGTTATTGAGAGAATAATGTGTATAGTCTGCCTCTTTTAGCTTTCATATTTATCGTGAGAAGTCTTTCTTCCTTCTTCCCGTTTCCTCAGTAATTATTGTTTGTATCTTCTCCTTCCTTCCTTCCTACTAATTGTTTTCAGTTGTTGATTATGGTAATTGTTGTTTACAGTTGTGAGAGTCGCCCAGGACCTGGCTACGTCTTACGGTCTTACACCTTCCACCATGATGGTACCTTCTACTCTGCTGCTACACACCTACCATGACGCCTCCTGCGCCCACCCCGCCCACACCCTGGTGGCCCACGGCCGCCCTCACCCTGGGGCGCCCATCATGGGTCACCCCGGGGGTACTGAGGGGAGTACACACTATCAAGGTAATATCAATAATACTTTCCCTGGTCTGGGACTGAGCTGCGGGGTGGTGACCCCTGCAAGCATCCTCCAGTATTTACTCTTTAGTGGATATTTATTACCTGTCTATGTGTGTGTATTGTAGTGGGTATGTGTGTATTTCCTGTGTATGTGTGTGTATTGTAGTGGGTATGTGTATATTTCCTGTGTATGTGTGTATTGTAGTGGGATGTGTGTATTTCCTATGTACGTGTGTATTGTACTGTGTGTGTATTTCCTGTGTACGTATGTACTGTAGTGAGTATGTGTATTTCCCATTTATATGTGTGTGTGGGTGTATATGTAGTAGGGTGTATGTATATGTGTTTGTAATGTAGTGGGTGGGTGTGTATTTCCCATGTATGTATGCGTGTGTGTACTGTAGTGGGTGTATATGTATGTATGTTTGTAATGTAGTGGGTATGTGTGTATTTCCATTGTATCTGTAATATAATGGGTATGTGTGTATTTCACCTTGTGTGTTTGCTGTAATGGGCATGCGTGTATTTTCCGTGTATGTGAGAGTACTCTAGTGGTACGGGGTATGTATTTTCCTGTATGTCCATGTACTGTAGTGGGTATGGGTATATTTCCCTTGTATTTCCTGGGGTACATGTACTTAAAGCACTGTACACTGCCCTTGGATCCTCCCTCCCTCTACTTCCATCTCCTGAATTTCATCCTGATTCCCTGTACCCCTGGCACTGGTGCCACACTGACTTGTGGCTCTCCCACAGGGTGGAGGTTGTGCCACACACTCACAGAGATGCTGCCTCGTAGCCGCTGCTGTCAACGCCTCAGCCCCGGCAAGGTCATTAAGGTCAGTATTACCTGAGAGAAGACATGATTACGACATACAAAATCTTAAAGATAACTAAAAGGGCAGATAGGGACAGACTGAATTAAGAGGACAAGGATCAAGGGACACAGACACACATGAGACACAGGGAAGCACCTAGTCTTAGGACTGGATGAAAGTGGAATGACTTGGATGAGGCAGTTCTGGTGGTTCAGGAGGCCAGAAGTCAGCAGTGCCGATGAAAGTAGTCTAGGAGGCGGGGCCAGGAGTAAGTCTTGACCCTTGCAAACACAACTAGGTACTTACCTATATGTGGTTGCTGGGGTCGAGTCTCAGCTCAATGAATATCCATACACATGCGTACGCAGATATGCATACACGTGCGCACACATATATGCGCATACATGTGTACGTACACATGCATATGCACACATGCGCACACACACTGGTAACCTACACCGCAGCATTCTCAACACAGGTCACTAATTGGCACTCGAATGATTGACGACCAGCAGTCAGCCAGCTGGGTTTTTGTACGCATCTTTGTACAGCTTGGCTATGTTCTCTTGACCTGCCTGCCTTGCTCTCTCTCTCTCTGTCTTCTTTCCTTGCTCTCTTATCTGACCGCCCTCCTTCCTTGCTCTCTGTCCGCTTTTCTATGTCTGCCTGCCTGTCTTGCCCTGTCTGTCTGCCGGTTTGTATGTTTACATCTGTCTCCCTGTATATCTACATCGCTCTGTCTGCCTGCCTGTCTTTCTGGGGATCTGACTTCTTTCGGCAATCTAAATTTCTGCCTGTCTACCTGGTTTCTGACTGCATACCTCTACGTCTGCTTGCTTCCTTTTCTGCCTGCTAACCTATTTGCTCACCTACCTACCTGTCTGCCTGCCTGTGTTTGTCTGCTTGTCTGCCTGTGTTTGTCTGCTTGTCTGCCTGTGAGTAAGCAAGCACAAAGAGAGAGAGAGAGAGAGAGAGAGACAGAGAGACAGAGAGACAGACAGACAGACAGACAGACAGACAGACAGACAGAGAGACAGAGAGACAGAGAGACAGAGAGACAGAGAGACAGTCAGCAGTCAGTCAGTCAGTCAGTCAGTCAGTCAGTCAGACAGACAGACAGACAGACAGACAGACAGACAGACAGAAGACAGACAGTCAGTCAGTCAGTCAGCGTCAGTCAGTCAGTCAGCACAGAGTCAGTCAGTCAGACAGTAGTCAGCACAGTCAGTCAGTCGGGTCAGTCAGTCAGTCGTCAGCGTCAGTCAGTCAGTCAGTCGTCAGTCTCGTCTCGCCCGTCTGTCTGTCTGTCTGTCTGTCTGTGTCTGTCTTGTCTGTCTGTCTGTCTGGTTTCGTCTGTCTGTCTGTCTGTCTGTCTGTCTGTCTGTCTGTCTGTCTGTCTTCGTCTGTCTGTCTGTCTGAGACTGCTGGGATACTCTGTCTCTTGCTGCTAACAATCTCGTCTATCTCAACTATTTTTGGAGGTTTTTTACCTTCTGAATTCCAGGTGAATATCTGCGTCCCTGCTCACTCATCCAGCACCAGGGTACACTGCGTGTGTGTGTGTGTGTGTGTTTGTGTGTGCGCGCGCGCCCGTGTGTGACATCACTTGGCTATATAACTGTTGTGTCCATTGCACTTGTTATCTTAGAATTTAAAAGCGATACCTAACACCTTTATGGCTCAGTTGTGTGTTTCTCCATCTGTACTTTGCCTTTCCCTTTGACTGACACCATCTGTACTGCCTTCCTTGACTGACACCATCTGTACTGCCTTCCTTGACTGACACCATCTGTACTGCCTTCCTTGACTGACACCATCTGTACTGCCTTCCTTGACTGACACCATCTGTACTGCCTTCCTGACTGACACCATCTATACTCCTTCGACTGACACCCATCTATACACCTTTCCCGACTGACACCATCTATACCCTTCGACTGACACCATCTATACTCCTTCGACTGACACCATCTAAACTCCTTCGACTGACACCATCTATACTCCTTCGACTGACACCATCTATACCCTTCGACTGACACCATCTATACTCCTTCGACTGACACCATCTATACTCCTTCGACTGACACCATCTATACTCCATCTTCCTGACGTCTCCTTGCACAAATGTAGGGAAGGGCTCCTTCAGGTGACTGACGGACGCTGGTTACCAGTGCCTCATTTGTTACACTGCATTACAAACATACAAGACAGACAGTCTTTGATGACATCCTGCCTTATTAAGTATCCGGGGTACTAATCCTCTGGGTTAATAACCCAAGCACAGTCTTCACCAGCAAGTAGTGTATATGGGAGTACATTGTAAAGACAATTTGCAAAGGATTCAAAGGTCCACATCGATGCAGAATCTCCCTAAAACACAGTGTCATCAGCAGAAAGCATCTGTGACAACTCCCACTTTGTGTTAGGTTATTTATCTTTGAATCCCACACTCCTGTCAACACAGAGATCATTCACTTTCTTACAACCCCATCTATAAATATATTGAACAACTACGTATAAGGAAAACTATCTACTTCTATCTAGATTAAGTGTTATCGGTATTTTCTAGCGTATGAGTCAAGGATAGAAAGCAGAAGGTTCTCTGTTATAAGGTACCTGACGGGGGTCTACAAGTGTGTGATGATCTGGGAAAGACCTTGTTCTGTGATGTACTGCAGTAATTGTGTAATGTTAGTCAGTTGTGGTTCTCTAATAGGTTTTGTAAGACAGGACTTGTGATTCTTGCACCCTTCACCTTGACACTTTCCAGTGGATGAGGAGTCTGACAGCTTCCAGTAGTTGATGGGTGGTGGAGGACAGTATGGACGGATTCCAGTGGCTGATGGTGGGGTGGGGTGGGATGGGTGGGTGGTGTGGATGGGCGGGTGGTGGTGGTAGAGGACGGAGTCATCATCAGCCTCAGATGGAAGTCTCGTGTTGGTTATTAGGCGGGTGTGGACGCTCCAACCCTCACTTCCCGTACCCACTTTCTTTGTCCGTTCTTGATTGTCGCAGTCCATTCCTGTCCTTGCCTATCAGTCCCGTCCGTGACCACCGTTCTCGTCCGTAGTTCTAAAAATAAATTTGGATGGAGGCGTAGAGTAGGAATTGATGTGGTTGTCTACATTAACTAAGCATAATGTGTCAGTGGTCACTGTGTCAACAGTTGTCGAAGTTTTACCTATTCGGCGATTTTAGCTAAATAACCACGCTCTACTTGCCGAATAAGGCAAACGAAAATTTATGTATGCACAATTTCGCAAAATCATTCTGAACCTAATGAAAAAAATATATATTTCATTGTGTTTGTTTATTATTAAACTACTGTAAAGTTATCTAAAATATATTTAGTTGGATTATGCTAAATTAAATTGCGCTTGTTATAATTTAGGTTAAGTGTTTTCTAAGGTCCTTTTGGTACAAAATTAATGTATTTTTTAAACAAAAGGAAAGGACTTAATTTTAATGAGTTTAATTCACCAGTTTTACCTATTCGGCAGCCCAACACATACACATACACACATATTTCGTCTTTATTACCCATAAGGTCATTGGAGAGTTGACTTTTCTGGAGTTCAGTTTTGTGTTTGTGTTCATTATTTTGGCTTTGGAGGGGGGTAACCGCCTCATTCATGCCGAAGAGATAATCATCTCTTTTACTGGCTTGTTACTTTTTTTTTTAAAAAAAAATCGTCTTTTGTTAATATTGCATTTTCAGTTACTTTTTGGGGGAATACATTAAGTCAAAAGATATATGTTTCACAAACAATGATTTAGTTGTCTCGTAACGTTTGTAATTTAGTGATTCCCCCCCGATCCCTCCCCAGCCGTGGAAACCACACAAGCCTCACACGGTCCCTCTCCTCACGGAGACGCAACGAGGTGACTGAAGACGATGACTGTGGGGGGAGGTCTGGGAGGAGCCGGCAGAACAAACTGGTGAGGGTGGAGATCACAGCCCTATACACCAGCATCACCAAAAAACACTCTGACAACCCCTCCACCTCCTCCTCCATGAACCACCCACAAGCTGACGACTCTCCCTCCACCCTCAATGCATCAACATCATCCACACGACAATAGCAACCCCTCTTCCATCAATCAACAACATCCACACGACAGTGGTAACCCCTCCACCTCCATGCACCACAATGACGGCTCCCCCCTCCCACCACCACCTCCTCCATGATGGGAGGCAGCAAGGAGCTCTTCCTGGGAGACCTCCACACGAAAATCAACAAGCAGGAGCACTACCGTCCCACAGGTTCCCAAAAACCCAGCCTCTTTCTCAACGCCAGATATGTAAGTACCAAACGTCTCATGTGTTGTGTTATCACGCTACCTTCGGAGGATTCGTTTTAACGCCTTTGAGTCCCGGGAATGGGTCACCCAGAATTTACTGATTGGGCCGACTACATGAGGCGGGCCCAAAAAGATCAAAGAGTTGTTAACTGTAATTGTTATAATTACCTGGGTACCTGTAAGTACCTCGGGGAAATTTGAAGTAGGTTATTTTAGTTTGTTTGTTATGTGAGCAGTTATAAGTTTGAGAGATAGTTTTAGCTATGTTAGTGTGGGGTATTTGTATATATCATTTAGACTAGAGTACTGAATGTAAACAGCAGCCATCCAGAAGGGTACACAATCCTGTTAGAGGAGTGGGAAATAGAAACTTGTTCATTGTTTTGTATCTAACAAGAGCTCTGGTCTTTTCTTTCGTGAACACGTAAGATGACGGGGAAACTAAAGTCACTTACATTCAATGTACTTTTCAGTATTCTTCTAAATAGTTTTTAATCCTCTACTCAGCGCTGTATGACTTGTGGGTTTAGCGCTTAGTTATTATAATATTAATCCTTGTATTTCCTTAAAATCCCGGTCTTTACTTATCAGGACTCATAACAAACTGAAAATTTCAGAAGGTAAAAAAAAAAAAACACACGTGTAGCTTCTCCCCCGCCATCCCTGGATCAGAGGCTTCATGCTCTACCCAAGACCGTCTCAGATAACCACGGGGGAAAATAATCCTTGAACCACTAATAGATAACCAGATAAAAACCTCGTAGTTAGAACAATTTTTTTTTTGTATCTGTTGCTGTACTTTGCACAGGATGGGATGCTTAGTGAGGTAGCCTGTCTGCTAACAAAATTATTAAAATTTGAGTTACGTTTTTATCATGTTGGGCCAGGAAGTGTGTGCATGTATTATCTTATTAACCTGGTCATTCTAGTTTGATCAATTGTTCCAGCCCTGATGGTAGGTCCCTTGATGCTGGTGAGATGCTCTTGATCCCAGAAAGTCCCGTATTCTTTTTTCCCAGAATCGCACCTATTGCATTTCATTCCCCCTGCACTGTATGACCCTGTGAGTTTAGCGTCACTCCTGCTTTAAAAATAATAAGTTCCTACCGATCAGTTAGGCTGTAAATGGGAAGAAGGAAGATGGATTTGGGGGGGGGAAGAAATGGGGGGGTGATGGAGGGAGATTTAAAGGGCGGAGGGTAGTTGACTAAAAAGGTTCTATCTCCAATATAAATATACACCCAAGGAAGTTTTCATGTTTTATTTGTATAATATATATTTTATCTGTGCAAGGCCTGTGTACCCATGTGAGGGAGTGAGGAGGAGTACACAGAGAGTTGTTTGCTGGGTATCATCTTGAGGAAGACTGGAGAGTACACTTATAATAATTATAATTTTTATTTCAAGGCACATGTACAGTGTATACAGACCATAGCTGACATCAGTGACATACTATATAGAAAGTCCCTGGTTATGCAGAGTATTTTGGGCAAACTAGGTTAATTTTGTCCCCAGATGCGACCCACACCAGTCTGCTAACACCCAGGTACCTATTTACTGCTAGGTGAACTGGGACAGCAGGTGTCTTAAGGAAACACTCGTACCGGGGATCGAATCACCTTAGCAACATACATGATTACAACATTGCGATAGACACCCACCAGGTGCTAACACGCAAGCTCTTTCTCCAGTTTGTTGAATTAAACAGAAATTAAAATTTACACAATTGCAAAAATTAACGTGAACCTTTGAGAGGCATACAACATCGCTAAAAATTTGATACCGACCAGAAGTAGTATCTTCCTGTTATTGAACAAGTGAAGCCAAACAATTCTAGGTTCATTATTCATGTTAGTAAATTAACAAATTTGTACAAGAGAACCTAAACTGTAGAAGGAATTCTTTCCATAAGATGCACCAGTTATTAAAAAGCTGCTTCCTCGCATGAGACATACTGACTCACAAAATCGTAATGACACGATTGAATAACCATATCACGGGTGGCTAGAACCCGCGCAATCGGAGAGACTCTGATCGCGGGTTCTAACCCCACCCGTGGTATGGTTTGATGAGATATACTCTTAAGTTATTTCACCAGAAAATACCATACCATTTTAAAAATAAAATAGGCAAATTGGTACCTAAACTACCAATGGCAGCCTCTTTAGGATATATTAGCTGTACATGTATGGTATACTACAGTACCACAAGAAGAATTAGACACATGTGCAATGTTTCGCCATCCAGCAGGCTTTATCAATACAAATTTATGACATAATTAGAAGACAGTAGAATTCATATGGTTGCACCAGTGCCTCAGCCTGGTGCTGGTGAAGACCACTGTAGTCTTGAAGAATCTGAAGCACATGAAAAGTTAGCTGGCGCTTATATAAGCGCTGTTAATCTTGCCTGTGCTTCAGATTCTTCAAGACTAGATGGTCTTCTAACTCCAAGGCTGAGGCACTGATTACCTCATCTTTTGTATATAGTTCCATTGTCTTTCAGTTGTGTCATTGAATGTGTATTGATAAAGTGCCACTGGTTGGCGAAGCTTCTACAATAAAGATACCCAGGTGTTGTACATGTGTCTATTGCTTCATCAATGATACACTAGTGTTGAAAGTTTGAAGGTGATTAGAAGAGGCTGTTAAGATTTTGTTCGTTTATTTTTTAACCTGGGGGAAGGTTAGCCACTCCAGGATAACCTCAAGAAAGTCAGTGCGTCATGAAGGACTGTCTGTCTTATTTCCATTGGGGTTCTTCAATCGTGTCCCCCAGGATGTGACCTCACCAGTCGATTAACACCCAGGTACCTACTTACTGCTAGGTGAGCGGGGGACAGCAGGGTGTAAGGAAGCATCCAGTTTCCAACCTGAAGGGGTCGAACCACGGACACTCAGTGTGAGGCGAGAGCGTTGTCTACCAGGCCACGGAACACAGAAACTAAAACCAGAATGTTCTTCGTCAAATCGAGTAGAGTCCACCCGCACATATCACCACGAACACTTCCCTGCTCACAGTACACCACCTATGAAAATTATTTGAAGACGATCGCCATTGTTCTTAAGTTACAAATACAAACCTTGTAAAAAAGAAATTGTCAGCCACTCAAGTGTATCTCTTTGAAGATGCTCAATAATTGACCCTAACTTAAGTGGCGCATGTAGAGAAATTAAGTGTACAGAGTGAAGAACCAATGTTGGCGTTAGGAGTTAAGCACATTACAGTTTCATTCTCTCTCTCTCTCTCCCCTCTCTCTCTCTCTTCTTCTCTCTCTCTCTCTCTTTCTCTCTCTCTCTTCTCTCTCTCTCTTTCTCTCTCTCTCTCTCTCTCTCTCTCTCTCTCTCTCTCTCTCTCTCTCTCTCTCTCTCTCTCTCAGAGGGATAGAGAGAGTGAGACGATGTGAAGCTAACGTAAAGAATTCAGTCCAATGAGGATCAGGGAAGAATGCAAAAGGAACTGGTCTCTGGAGTTTAACCTCACCAAGTAAAAGTCATGAAGCTCAGGAAGCATCAAGAAGACTGCAGACAGTACAGTCTAGGGGTCAAAGTCTTGCAACTACCCAAGGAAAAGGATCTTGGTGTAAGTATAATACCGAGTACATCTGGTGGCGCACATCAACCAAATAACTGTTGCAGCAAGGCGCGCCTAGCAAACCTAAGAATAGCGTTTCGACACCTTAGTAAGGAATCGTCTAAGACTTCTACACTGTATACGTCAGTCCCATATTAGAATCTGCAGCATCAGTATGGAACCCACACCTGGTCAAGCACGTCAAGAAATTAGAGAAAGTGCAAAGGTTTGCAACAAGACTAGTCCCGGAGCTAAGGGGCAGGCGTCCTACGATAAGAGGTTAAGGGAAATCGACCTGACGACATTGGAGGACAGGAGGGATAAGGAGAACATGATAACGATATATAAAATGCTGAGAGGAATTGACAAGGTGGATAGGAACAATATGTTTCAGAGATAGGACACAGAAACAAGGGGCCAGTTGGAAGTTGAAACTCAGATGAGTCACAGGAGCTTATTTCTTCAGTCACAGAGTTGTTAAGCAGTGGAACAATCTGGAGAGTGATACAATGAGGCAGGATCCACACACAACTTTAAGAGATGCGATAAAGCTTTATGGAACTGGAAAAGAGCGGACTTAGCAGCGATCAGCGAAGAGGCAGGGCCAGGAGCGAATCGAACCCCTGCAACCACAAACAGGTGAGTACACACACCCACCCCTTTCTTAGGGAAGTGTCTTGACACCAGTGAGGAGCTCTTGAGCTATACACTTACACTTGCCCTTAATCCTTCATTGGATCACACCTCAGTGCTTCCCATCCCCCAGGCGTTGTATGACCCCTACATCTTTAGAGCTTCTAATGTGTAGGTAATCATAATCAGGTGTGTGACGGGCGCAATATACACCCTAACAATGATTGATGTCGGCTAGTCTTACTGCTGTGAAGACGACCCTGAGTCAACCAGGTGTGAAGACGACCCTGAGGGTCGTCTTTACATGTATGAGATTGTTTTATCCAGTATATGTCAACAGCTATGTCAACAATACATGTCAACAGCTTGGTTGACCAGGCAAGCACCAGACCAAACCTGGTCCAGGGCCGGGCCAGAGAGTAGAAAAACTCTCGAAACTGATAAAAGGTAAAGGTATCTCCATCACCTTCACCTCGGCTCATCTTCCGGTATTTTCTGGAACTCACAAGATTCCTTTACTGTATCTCCATCGCCCCATTTAAGAAGGACCGTCAGACTTGATTGCCTCGTGTATACTACCCATCATGTGTGATGGTATATGACAGTCAGACCCATACTGTGTGATATATGACAGGCAAATCCATACTGTGTGATATATGACAGGCAGATCCATACTGTGTGATATATGACAGGCAGACTCCATACTGTGTGATATATGACAGGCAGACCCATACTGTGATGGTATATGACAGGCAGACCTATACTGTGTGATGGTATATGACAGGCAGACCCATACTGTGTGATGGTATATGACAGGCAGACCCATACTGTGTGATGGTATATGACAGGCAGACCCATACTGTGATATATGACAGGCAGACCCATACTGTGTGATGGTATAAGATCTAGGTGACTATAAATAGGAAGCTCGTCTGTTGCGCGCTCAACAGACGGAGGATCAAGCTCCACCACGTCTTGCGCTGAGTGACCCACATGGGCTTAGCGCTTAACGTGAATTATTTATTTTAATGTGATGGTATATTATAGGGAAACACAGCTAGCCTCTTGTTCCCACTTTGTAATTTTTATAGAGTAGGTTAGTAGCACAGTGCGGATGTATACAATCACACACACACACACACACACACACACACACACACACTCCTAATGAAGGTAATAACATTCACACCCCCCCATCTTTATTTCCCCTCCTATACACACACAGGGGTCCAAGTTTGTGTCCAGGAGGGCAAGCTGCCCCCTCCCCTCGCCTCTGCCCTATTCAACCCTCTGCTCCATCCGCCACCCCTGCTCACTCCGCCCGTCTCCTGCTTCATCCCCGCCCGTCCCCTCTGCCCATCCCCTTCGCCCGTCCCCCGGTCATCCCCGCCCTGCAGAGACTTGGTGAGGAATCCTGAGAGATAAAATGTTAGCTTGGGAACCTATCATAATGGCTGAGCTTCTATATACATGAAATTCTTTTTATTTTTCTCTGCCATAACTTACGACGCGGACACAGCCAGCGACATTTATTTCAGCTCGTTAAAAAGACATAAATTTGTATGGGAGGAGGAAGAGGACGGGGAGGGGGAGGGGGCTTTTAGAAGGCCCAGGGCGTGGGGTGGAGGGCAAAGGGCAAGTAGTGTTTAGGCCTGGTTAAGAGGGAGTGGGTAGGAAATAGGGAGGGTGGGAAGGAGTAGGATTAATGGAGGGGGAGAGGGGGCAGGATAAAGGAAGGGGAGAGTGTTATGATGGAGACTCCACCTCCCCACTAACCAGAGGTGGAGTGGCCAATCACAAGTTTAGAAGGGATGAGGGGCTACTGTTGCCCTCAGTGGTAGTGGGCAGCCAGCCACCTAGATGAACTGCCAGTGGAAGAGGGAGACAGTGACATGCGGCGAGGAGTATACATTCACAAGAGAGGCAACGAGAGATTGCTAGGCACAGATGAGAAGGGAAACAAGCAGTGACATAAGCAAGAAGGTTAGGCATAGGTGAGAGGGAAGGAAAAAGAGGGGTGAGTACAGATGAGAGGGAAGCAGGAAGTGACAGAGGGAAGAGAGGAGGGGGTAGACATTGATGAGAAGCAAGGGAGCAGGCAGGCAGGCAGGCAGGCGGGCGGGCGGGCAGGAAGGAGGGCTGGCAGGCAGGCGGGCAGGCGGGCGGGCGGGCGGGCGGGCGGGCGGGCGGGCGTTCGGGCGGGCGGGCGGGCAGGCAGACAGACGGGGCAGGCAGACGGGAATGAACTGAGGTCAGCAGTACAATGGATTACAAAGGTTAGAGCAAAAGGGAGAAGTGTGTTTGTCACTGCTGGAGATGGAAGGAGGGAAAAGAATCCAAACACTAAATAAGACTTAAACCCCAAACTTCAGAAAGATCTTTTCCTCTTTGTTGGATGGAATGAAGAGGACGAAGGGATGAATGGTGGTGGTGGGAGGATATTGAGCATTGTAGCAGAGAGAGAGAGTTAGAATCCTTAACTTGTCAATAAAGTTAGGATCCTTAACTTGTCAATAAAGTTAGGAATCCTTAACTTGTCAATAAAGTTAGGAATCCTTAACTTGTCAATAAAGTTAGGAATCCTTAACTTGTCAATAAAGAGGAATCCTTAACTTGTCAATAAAGTTAGGGATCCTGAATATTGACAAAGTTAGGAATCCTTAACCTGTCATTGTGCTAGGATCCTTAACTTGTCAATAAAGTTAGGAATCCTTAACTTGTCAATAAAGTTAGGGATCCTTAACCTAACCTTGTCAAACCGTGTAAAAGAGAGATTGCCAAATAAGAGGATATAGCCGCTAATGGCTTGAGTGGCGAAAGTACTGTATACTTTGATAGAGTGTGTGCAGGTTCGAGGCTATGACTGAGAGTTAATGTTTGATATCATATATTTGATTTTTAGCTCTTTGATGTTTAATTTTAATGTTACGTTTGTGTTATGGTAGGTGACTGGCATTGCCTGTAAGCTGTGAATAATTACTGCACTCTTCTTTTTAATCACTCATATTTTTTTTCTCTAGATATACCAATTGTATAATAGGGTTGATATAATTTACAACATTGAGTGGGCCAGCAAAGAGAACTATCTACGTAATGAGAGAAAGCAGCATTTAACTCCAGCGTAGCCTTCCATTCTCTCCCCCATGCTCACTCAGGTCAGATGCATTTGCTGCCGACCAGGAAGGATTAGGAGCAGTTGCTTTGTCTCCTTTAACATAGCCTCACATGCAAATGCCTTGGTACACAATGTCATCTTTTGGAATTTGTACTTGACTATTGTCGTGTGTCTGAATTATATTTTCTGAAAGCCTTGGTTGTCTATACACCATGCCCCCTGGGTGTGTGTGGGACTTAGTCCCTGATTGTCATGTCCTTTCCTGAACTTTCCGTCGGCTATGTCCAATTTGGAACAGCCTCAATTGTTCAGATCATCCACAACATACCATATACACAAGCACTAGTCTATAACTGCCTGTAAAATGTCTCTAACTGGGATTGTCTGGTGTGAACAAAGTCTCGGGAAGAGGTTTGCTTCCTCATTCTTAGTAGTGAGTGACCTAGTATGTGCTCAGTCTTGTTTACTGGCTAGGGAGGAATTTGTCTCTTTACTTGTCTCACTGTATTTTGTGGACTGGTCTTGGCCAGATGGCATCTTTCACACACATACACTGTGGAGTTGGGGGTCGTATGCTAACGAGGAGTCTTCTAAAGTTGTGCGTAATGTATCTATAATATTAGTCCAGCGATTAATTATGGAATTAAGCCATATACCTGTAAGCATATATTACTTCAAGCATGTAACATTGCACTTCTTGTTTTACCACATCCCTAGACCAGTGAATAATCGTGAGATTTTCTGTTTCAAACCTGTGAGATGGTTTGTTTACACCAGCCAATGCTTTGAAGCAGACAAACATGTCTCAGAGGACTGAGAGACATGGAAAGTTGCCTACTGTGTTAGATCACCATTCAGTGTTGGATTATTGAATCCATGACATCAAAAATAAACAGGAGCAATAAGAGAAGCAACAATAGCAAAAGCAATAACAGCAGTAATTCCAATAAGAAACAATTCTGACAGCAACAACAATAGTAATACAACAAAACAGCAATAATAAGAAAAGCAGAAACAAAAAAAGAATAGCAGTAACAGCAACAACAGAAGCAGTAACACCATCAAAAGCAGGAGCAACATCAACCACGGTAACATTGCACTAACAGAAGTATCAGATACAAAACAACAACAAAGTTGGCCGCCTATACCTGGCGTGGAGGAAGGTTCTCTGAACATTGAGCACCGATCCAATTAGCGATCAAGAGAGCTCTTAAGGAACACCTAGCGAGCTCTTGTTAGAACATTCCTGTGCACCACACACTTGCCTCACCTGCCAAGTTTTAACAAGGATTTGCGGAATACTTTATGTAGTGAGCTAAGCTGTTTGACTCATGGGTAGAAAGAGAGAGAGACTTTCTAGAAAATAAGTGATTATAAGCTAGAAAATCTAAATGACTATAGGAAACGGCTATTCAACAATTAGTCCCGTGCCCAGTCCTTTATCCCAACCACTAGGAAGCAACTCCACAACAGTAGACTAGCACCAAGGTAATAGTTTACTGCCATGTGGAAAGGGGCAACATATATAAGGAGGCTTGTTCATATATTCACTTTACCTGGATATTTCTTAAGGGTTGCCTGAATTTTTGTTTCTTCCTCCAAAGATTTTCCCACCCAGTTTTGATGTGTTCTACCAGTGTGAGATAGTGCAGATGTCATTCAGCAGCTGCAGGAGAAAGTTACAGAACACACTGGAAGTACCACTGTGCAGCTATAGCAGTATCAAACCAGCAGCATTAACACCAGTATTAGTACTGGCACCAGCAACAATAGTAGTAGTGGCAGCAGCAACGTCAAACAGGAGCAGTCGCAGCAACAGGAACAATAACTGCTAAAGCAGCAGCAGCAGCAGATGTTTGTCTCGTGAGATACAGGTAACAACAGTGGCCTGGCTCGAGGTAAACAAACACAGATGGCCTCGCATAATCTGCTTGAGTCAGGGATTGCTGGAGAGAATGGAGTAGAAGTAGAGTGGAAGGGAAAGAACAGAGGGAAGTAGAGGAGTAGAGGGAAAGTGGCAGGAGTGGAGGAGGATTGGAAATGAATGGCACTGGTTCTTCCAGATGTGATTTTCATTTTCAATTGATATTATTTCCTTTATAAGCTCAAAAAAGGTAGATAGAGTATTATATCGAACAAATAATGGATACTATAGTTTGAGTTAGTATCCATTATTTGTTCTAGGTCAGGTATAAAGCTCCTTAATCTTCACATCTACCTTAGAAAAACTTACCTAACCTTATTATAACAAGGGCAATATAATTTAGCCTTGCTGGGAAGGATCGAGTCCCCAATTTTTCCGTCCTTGTAGCCGAATTGTAAGGGTTTTCCACTATCCCAATTCTTCAGCCGAAACGTGTCAGTAATTTCTTAAATTGACGCATTGAGGCCAATATACACCAACTGGACTTTGACGCCTGATTACATGACTATTGTAACAACCAGTGTACACATTAAATTCACTATGGCATCTCTCCGTCCGCGTCACTCGGCGGCCGTTCTACAACCCCCCACTAAAATTTCTCGAAGGGTCAGATCAGCATCACATTTAATACACAATTATATTCAAATTTACACATGCTGAATTTAGAAAATTCAAAATTTTGCACACATACATTGAAGAAAAAAACGGGGGCCAGGAGCAGAGTGTCGACCCCTGTAACCACAAATAGGTGAGATATAGCGCGCGCACACACACACACACACACACACACACACACATGGTATATATATATATATGTCGTGCCGATTAGTAAAACTGGTCAATTAGCAAGAACTCATCTAAAATTAAGTTCTTTCTAAAATTTTCTTATACGTTTAAAGATATATTTTTTTCATTTATGTTAATGTAAGAATTTATAATTTGTGCCTAAGAGAAACTTGAAACTCACCTAACCTTATTACAACAAGTGCAATTTAATTTAGTCTGTAACCTAGGCCAAATATATTTTAGATGTTGTAACATTAATTAGACAATAAACAACACAATGAACATTTTTTTTTTTTCGTTATGTTCAGAATGAGATTTTATGAAATTATTGCATACACAAATTTTCACTTGTCTTATATGGCAAGGTGAGCGTTGCTATTTAAGCCAAAAGCGCTTACCTAATCGGCACGACATATATATATATATATATATATATATATATATATATATATATATATATATATATATATATATATTATATCCTTTCAGCAAGACGAGTGGAGATATGGCTCTTTATCCATCAAGACCTATGTCAACTGGATTTGTGTTAGGCAGAGGCTTAAAGAAAAATTGTAGAAGATGCAGTTGGTGACGCCTGGTGTGGTACCACGGGTCTTGATTCCCACCCAATTTGAGAGGGAGGGAAGATGAGGTTTGGAAATGGAGAGAGGCTGAGATTGAAGGATTTGTAGGGAGGCTGTGGAGAAGGAAGAGCCACTGCAGCCCAGCTGGATGACTTATATCCTATATACCTAACTACAATCACAGTCCCCTGGGAGTCATGTGTTCTGCCTCTTTGGGTAGGAGGGTAGTGACAGATAGTTTTTCATGGCCCATAACTTCATAGATGGCCATATAAGCCCTACAGTCACAACATAGATGTATTACTAGTCACAAAACAGCTCATACGTCCTCCATTTAAAACAGTAAGCGTTTGGAAACCAATTGTCTGAGAATTACGATATGCCCATCATTGGCGAATTAACTTAATTTTTAATTAAGGTGGACTGCACCAGCGGAAGGCCCCGGTCAGATGACCAAAACCATTAGTGGCGGGTCATCATATGACCAAAACCCGTCAGGAAACACTTGTCCTGTTTCTTGACGACCCTTACGTAACCTAATTAGCAGCGCCGCCCAGTCATTAATAACACTCATTTTTGCCGGTTAACTATACGTAAATGCCAATTGACCTAACCCCAAAATTTAGATCGGGTAAGACAACGGAGAATTGCAATGAGCTCAACAGCGCATTGCAACTCGTGAATAACAATAATAATGTAATTCGTGCAGAATCGCACATCCTATTTGGAAGAATAATGAAATTTACAGTTCTCACTTAAACTCTGAACACGTGTACGTCCTATTTCAGAGGTACAGATTGCTATTGAGTATATAGTTGCTAGTCAAAAAATCCTCTTGATATTTTTTCCCTTCGATAACTCAAGAACGCAACACCGAGCAGTTTCAGTTAGAGATGGTGTATTTTGCTCTAAAGGTTTATATAATAAATAACTGTGTAGCCATAATTTTTTTTTTTTTTTTTTTTAATTGTGGTTGGTTTCAGTAACTGACAAATGCCTTTTCTTGATTGGCTTTAATTGAATTACTTTTGTAACTTGCTCATTATCAAAACTTTGGTTTCCAGTCCCTGGACCATTATGTACCTCTTCTGTAATCTTTGACTACCACCTACAGGATGTGGTAAGGGCTGCATAATAAAGATATCAAACAAACTTCTTAATTTAATGAAATGCACTTGCTGATATACTGATATATATATTCTTATTTCCCAATGTTTGTTATTCAAAGGTTTCTGCATCACTGCTGAATAATTTTCTCGTAAATGGGCAATTTGATACATTACTTACTGTTAGACGTGGGTCAAAACGAGCTGTTCAATCCTCGTCTTAGGTAATGAGCACTTTGTGTAAACATTGAAAATCTTTCTCACCATGAGAAAGATTTAAGATGATTATAAAACCAAGCGCTAAAACCCACAAGGGTCAGTATATATTGATGTAGTGGGAAACAAGTCATTTGACTATGTTAATTTAGTAAGTGGGCGATTTGTTGTGTATGTGGGCATATCACCATCCAGTTAACATTTTAGCAGTGGACTGGTTGACTTTTTCCTCGATCCTATTGACATTTTCCGTCAATCTGGTATCCGGTGCCCGCTCCCACGCCGACAATACAAATTCATGAAATCCGAGGAAGGTGGGAGAGGGTCTCGTAATTTGCCTTTTTCACTGCACATTCGTAATCAGTATAAAACACTACACGTGTTAATTCAAACAATACGAAGAACTCCAAAAAATGCCAAAATCCTAAGCTCAGCGTTTTTCTGAGAATTATTTTTTTTAAGATTGAAAATTGAACTGATAGAATCATTAGTTTGATCAATTACTTCCCACGAATGTGAAAAGAGCCTGCATATATAACTTCCTTGAAGGCTTAGATAGCTTTGATAAAGCGTTCTAATAAATGATAGTTCTGCCCTCAAGGCAGCCACACTATGAAAGCCTAGGGAAAAAAAAATAAATCATATTTTTTTATCCCTTTTCACTACATATTCTTGGTATATTATTATAATCAAAACCAAGTCACCCAAATTTTTTTTAAAAAATAAGAATACATTTTATGTGATTTTAAGCAATATAGAAGATTTGAAAAAAAAAAAAATCGTAACCCTATATAGGTAATTTTTTTTTAAGACCCAGAATTAGCATTGGCGGGGTAGATCTCTTTTTTTGTTACCTCCTACATATGTAGAAATAACCTGTATATAAAGTTTGGGGTTAAGAAATTACACTGCCTCATAAATGTCAGTGTATCCTCCAAGAATACTGGACATGTGTGCAGCCCAAGTGAAAAAAATTCAGAAAACATGTGAACCTGTATGGGGTCATACACCCTAAAAAAAAAAAAGTCTAAAATTATCTATATTTTAAGGGCCTTGTTAGGCTACTCTCCTCTTCCTTGCATGATTACTTCAGATTTCCCTTTTTCTGGGTTTCGAGCATGAAAATTAATTCTTTTATTAGTTGGGGCACTAAACCCACAAAAAGGGTCATGCAGCGTCGGGGGAATGAGGGCCTCAGATATGGTCAAAGGGGACCCCTCCCAGCCATGAATGAAAATTTAGCCTATAAAGTGACCTTTCCAGAATTATTTTTTGGGGGGAAAATTCTAAAAAAAGCATGGGTCATACAGTGCCTGTGGTAATGAGGGTTTCCTTTTCCATTGAAGGTAAATTCAGGTTCTTTCCCAGAGGATGCTAGACGTAGCCCCCTTGCCTCAGTATCCCATCCATTTTTCCTAGGATCTCCATATCTCGTTCTCTCTGGTTTGGAAGACAGCAATTATCTTGGGAATTTACCGTCCCGTCAAATGAGGGGAAAAAAATTATTCAAATGTTTACACTCAGTCATGATTTCTGATCTTTCTCATGTCTCCGAACATGTAAGATCGAAAAAATCTTCTAAATTTCTTTTCATTCAGTATAAAATACATTTACTTTCCTTTTTTTTAATAGTCTTAAGCCTTTAAATTTTCCCTTCCCCAAACCCGCCATTAGGGGAAAGATAATCCCCAAGCCCAAGCCTTGATGCTAAATTTCTTAATCCAAGAAAAAAATTTAAAAAACCCCAATTACCCATTTCCCTGGTGCTTTCTGAGCTCTACGGGTTCTCTTGTTTTGGGTCAGAAAAACTGAAGGCTGTTTTTGAAAGGTGAAAGGCAGGGGGAGTTGTAACTATATTGGTGGGGGAAGGGGTAAAAGGGAAATTTGGCATTGCCCGGTGGATTTTATTGTTTTTAATCAAATGGCCTAAAAACCCCAGGGGGTTTTCCAAAAACCCAAAGGGGTTTGTGTAGGATG
>WNWK01002718.1:0-197318 GCA_009830355.1 Cherax destructor
CCTAAACCCATACCTCTAACTAATCCTAGTTTAAAGCCCTAACAACATCCTCAACTGAGCTAGAGAGAAATTCTACACCTGCCCTCAGAGGAATTTCAAGTCTATGTTTCTTACTCACCAACCAGGTCAGTATTATATACCATTTTGATATTCACTCTGTCAGACACTGCAACACAATGGCATCTTGGTACAGAAAACACCTTGGACAACTTTTTCAAGTGAGAATGTTGGATCTGAGAGGGACGTGACCTCTCAGTGATTACATTCTTCTACTCTACACCTCTCCTTCCCACAGTATATAAGTCTCCACACTGTCGCTTGAATCTACGTCTTCAAGGGTGATGGACTGATTACATCGTCTTCACACCTCTACTGCTCCTACCTACTTTCTGTACTCGACTGAAGAAGCCTACTGTGTAGGCGAAACGTTTCGGAATAAAGATGCCTAACTATCGCCTATGTGTCTTACTTACCAACCTGTCGGTATTGTATACCATTTTGATATTCACTTCTTACTCCTGGGTCAGGCTTGCCTGGTCAACCAGGCTGTTGCTGCTGGTTCCCTGCTGGCCCCCACATCCATCACAGTCTGGATGATCCGGAACTTGAGGGAGGTACTTGTCAAGCGTTAAGTGTCTGGGAACACGAATGTTGACGCAATGTTCTCTTATTGTGCTCCTGGTTTTCACTGGGTTTATTTTACACAGTCTTTCATATCTCTCTAGTGTGTTAAGGCAGTGTGCAGATTTATGATTAGGCCGTCAAGTATATGCCATGTATATCTCTCTCCTGCGGCATTCCCAGTAATTTAAATACTTATTGGCTCTATGCGGGTCGTAAATGATCTGTGTATATGTTCGGGCTCTGATATTTCTCCTGCTGTGAACGGAGCCGTCAACACTAAGCAATACTCTCAGCGAGAGATCACAAGTCATCTGAATAGTGGCACCACTGTCATTATTTCCCTTGTTTTGAAAGTTCTCACTTATGTACACTCGTCATTTTCCTGGTTGTCGTGATATTTGCCTTATTGTGTTTCTAAAAAGGACAGCTGACATTACTACTGCAAGGTCTTTCACGTTACTTTGTAGTGGTCGTTGTCACCACCACCCCCGCTACTATCCTCTCCCCCTCCTAGTCTTCCATCTCGACCACTCCAATATTAAAAAAAACAACTCCTGGTTTGTGTATGAATCAATAGTCTAGCAGAGCGAGGCTGTCACTTCCCTTGAGAAAATATTAGTGTGGATTGCGAGCGCAGTGTTTAAGCGCGCTCTTTCAATGGTATTAGGATAATTAAGCTCGCCCAGACAACAATGGCGCGTGAGGTGCTCAGTGGGCGGTCCCCTGTGTCCACCAGCCTGGCTGCTCCTCTCTCAACCCCGCTTCTGCTCCAGGGAAACCGGTAAAGCTGCACAGATAGTGTTGCCAAATGGTGTCAGGTGGTATCAGAGGTGTTTACTTGCAGCGATGTTTCCTGCATGTGACGAAGATTTTAAGAACTCAGCCGGGTTCTACAAGAGGTCGGCCGGGTTCGACAAGAGGTCGGCCGGGTTCAGTCCGTCACTCACTTCACTACCCTAACCAGGAGTGGATTTTCCGCCCCTCTGACTATTTTATTTCTGGGATCAAAAGGGCGTGTAGGGACCTGTGTGCGTGTGTGCAAGGTGACTGTGGGAACAGTCTTGAACCCCCCCTGATGGTCAGGTTCGAATCCTCGTCTCGTCTGATTAAAATAAAAGTTTTCTGCCGTACATAGTACTCCAAAAAATGTATTTTTTTAGAAGTCTTTCAGAGTGAGCCAAAGAAGAAAACACATTCACCATCACTCAGTCATTAGATATCTTCAAAGAAGTGAACGACCACCAAAGCCACAATATTGTATATTAGATTGCTGCATCCTTAATATAATATTGTATTTAATACAATACACTCCAAAATTTCTTTGGAAGTTTACTGTATGTGGCAAGATTTGACGAAATAACTTTGTAGAGGCCTGGTGCTCCGAGGTGTGGGGCAGCGACCGTCTACCCTCACATAGGCGCCCATACTTATCTGGAGTCTACTGTGTACTGCGATGCAGTGTGCAGGTTCCAATCCTGCTGTGGACTCAGAGACAATGTTTCTAAATAATTTCGCTCGTTTGATTATCTATATATATATATATATATATATATATATATATATATATATATATATATATATATATATATATATATATATATATATATATATATAGAGAGAGAGAGAAAGGAAGGGGAGTGGTCACGTGACGTGCTGGTTAACGAGCGTGTAATAGGCCCTTCCCAACTACCGCTCCTCCCTCCCCACCCACACCCACCCCAAACACACCAAGTATCCCCCAGGTCACAACTCCCAACTTCGCCAATTACACATTCACAACTTTTAAATTATCGCTTCATTATTACATACACTTATTATTATTATTATTATTATTATTATTATTATTATTATTATTTCGTAATTTCTGATTATTATTAATGGGTTTTTCTCATAGGTTAAAAAAATATTGACTAAATTTCGAAAAAAAACAATTAGCACCGTAACAGAAAACGGGAAGCAGGGGAGGGGGAGGAGGGGTGTTGTCCTGTCACATCTTCCTAATGGGGTTCGAACCTTCTGCCCCGAGGGACGTCCTTAATGGAACGAGAACCATCCCCCCTCTCCCCTACCAACCAGTAGGGAGTCGTTAGCAGTGATCAACAATCTACAAATAACCCAATTAGCGGGTCACACGTACTCTCCGTAGGGGGAGGGGAGGGGTAAAGGGGGCAGGGTCACGGAGAGAAGTGCCATAGGGAAAGGGGAGAAGGAAAGGGGAGGGAGAGGGAAGGGAAAGGGGAGGGAGAGGGAAGGGAAAGAAGAGGGGAGGGAAGGGAAAGGGGAGGGGAGGGAGAAGGAAGGGTACAGTGCCTCCCTGTAGTTAGGAGAAGGATTTGTAGAGGAATTATCACACACTACACATCCTTGCGTTATCTAATGATCTAATTATTAAGGATTATCTTACGAAGGATGAATCCCCCAACAGTGGTGTTGAAGGTTGAATCCCCCAACAGTGGTGTTGAAGGATGAATCCCCCAACAGTGGTGTTGAAGGATGAATCCCCCAACAGTGGTGTTGAAGGATGAATCCCCCAACAGTGGTGTTGAAGGATGAATCCCCCAACAGTGGTGTTGAAGGATGAATCCCCCAACAGTGGTGTTGAAGGATGAATCCCCCAACAGTGCTGGTGTTGAAGGATGAATCCCCCAACAGTGCTGGTGTTGAAGGATGAATCCCCCAACAGTGCTGGTGTTGAAGGATGAATCCCCAACAGTGCTGGTGTTGAAGGATGAATCCCCAACAGTTCTAGTGTTGAAGGATGAATCCCCAACAGTGCTGGTGTTGAAGGATGAATCCCAACAGTTCTAGTGTTGAAGGATGAATCCCCCAACAGTTCTAGTGTTGAAGGATGAATCCCCCAACAGTGCTGGTGTTGAAGGATGAATCCCCCAACAGTTCTAGTGTTGAAGGATGAATCCCCCAACAGTGCTGATGTTGAAGGATGAATCCCCCAACAGTTCTAGTGTTGAAGGATGAATCCCCCAACAGTGCTGGTGTTGAAGGATGAATCCCCCAACAGTGCTGGTGTTGAAGGATGAATCCCCCAACAGTGCTGGTGTTGAAGGATGAATCCCCCAACAGTGCTGGTGTTGAAGGATGAATCCCCCAACAGTGCTGGTGTTGAAGGATGAATCCCCCAACAGTGCTGGTGTTGAAGGATGAATCCCCCAACACTGCTGGTGTTGGAGGATGAATCCCCCAACACGGCTGGTGTTGGAGGATGACGTCTACATTATCTAGGGTCAATCTATATTATTTATGGTCAGTCTACATTAAAAAGGGTCAGTCTACATTACCTAGAGTCAGTCTATATTACCTAGGGTCAGTCTACATTACCTAGGTTCAATCTACATTACCAAGGGTCAGTCTACATTACCTGGGGTCAGTCTACACTACCTAGGGTCAGTCTACATTACCTTACCAAGGATTAGTCTACATTACCAAGGGTCAGTCTACATTACCTAGGGTCAGTCTACATTACCAAGGGTCAGTCTACATTACCAAGGGTCAGTCTACATTACCTAGGGTCAGTCTACATTGCCTAGGGTCAGTCTACATTACCAAGGGTCAGTCTACATTACCTAGGGTCAGTCTACATTACCAAGGGTCAGTCTACATTACCTGGGGTCAGTCTACACTACCTAGGGTCAGTCTACATTACCAAGGGTCAGTCTACATTACCAAGGGTCAGTCTACATTACCTAGGGTCAGTCTACATTACCAAGGGTCAGTCTACATTACCTGGGGTCAGTCTACACTACCTAGGGTCAGTCTGCATTACCTAGGGTCAGTCTACATTATCTAGGGTCAGTCTACATTACCAAGGGTCAGTCTACATTACCAAGGGTCAGTCTACACTACCTAGGGTCAGTCTACATTACCAATGGTCAGTCTACATTACCAAGGGTCAGTCTACATTACCAAGGGTCAGTCTACATTACCTGGGGTCAGTCTACACTACCTAGGGTCAGTCTACATTACCTAGGGTCAGTCTACATTACCTAGGGTCAGTCTACATTACCAAGGGTCAGTCTACATTACCAAGGGTCAGTCTACACTACCTAGGGTCAGTCTACATTACCAAGGGTCAGTCTACATTACCTAGGGTCAGTCTACATTACCAAGGGTCAGTCTACATTACCTGAGGTCAGTCTACACTACCTAGGGTCAGTCTACACTACCTAGGGTCAGTCTGCATTACCTGGGGTCAGTCTGCATTACCTGGGGTCAGTCTACATTACCAAGAGTCAGTCTACATTCAGTGGGTGTTGCTAAGCTCTACAGTGTTGTCATGGTGTTCAGGCTGGTTGTGGCCAGGTTAGTACAATAATGTTCTTAGACACATATGTAGCATTACAACGAACAGAGGTTCTTGTTGTGATGGAATCATCCTTGTTTACATGTCCAGTCTGTGTTTTAACAGATTTTACAGTGGGTTTATATTAGAAGGTGAATTAAGGAGTTTAATAGCTGGTTTAGCGAGTGTCCAGATCTACGCTCTGGGCCGCCAGTTTCATAATTATACATATACTATATCACTTTTAAAAGCAAAAAAAAGAAATGGTGACCTCAAAATATCGGTTTTTTTATAGTCAAAAAAATGAAATGTTAGGCATTAAAAAACTTTCTTATAGATATAAAAAAATATCACTAAAAAAACCATTCCCGCCCCAAAAAAAAGCACTGCCACCCAAAAAAATCCCACCAAAAAAGTATTCCCACCCCCTAAAAAAACATTCCCTCCCCAAAAAATTATTGCCACTGAAAAACATAGCGCCAAAAAGAGTATTGCTACCCAAAAAATAGCGCCAAAAAAAAATCGCTCTAAATAAAAAGTATTGGGAGTCACAGAAGAGAAGCACTGGTGAGAGAGTGAGGGTGGAGCCGCTGGGAAAACAAGTGACAATCGCTATGAAACTAGACAAACAGGTGAGGGAGGGTAGGCGCACCCAGGAGGACGACTGGTGAGCCTAGTAATACCTTCACCGCACGCCCTTAATCCCACTAATACCTTCACTTACACACGCCTCCCACCATCACCAGGACACACACCACCATACTCAACAATACCACCATCACCAGGACACACACCACCATACTCAACTATACCATCACCAGGACACACACCACCATACTCAACAATACCACCATCACCAGGACACACACCACCATACTCAACTATACCACCATCACCAGGACACACACCACCATACTCAACTATACCACCATCACCAGGACACACACCACCATACTCAACAATACCACCATCACCAGTACACACACCACCATACTCAACTATACCACCATCACCAGGACACACACCACCATACTCAACAATACCACCATCACCAGGACACACACCACCATACTCAACTATACCACCATCACCAGGACACACACCACTATACTCAACTATACCACCATCACCAGAACACACACCACCATACTCAACTATACCACCATCACCAGGACACACACCACCATACTCAACTATACCACCATCACCAGGACACACCACCATACTCAACTATACCACCATCACCAGGACACACACCACCATACTCAACTATACCACCATCACCAGGACACACACCACCATATTCAACTATACCACCATCACCAGGACACACACCACCATACTCAACTATACCACCATCACCAGGACACACACCATCATACTCAACTATACCACCATCACCAGGACACATACCACCATACTCAACTATACCACCATCACCAGGACACACACCACCATACTCAACTATACCACCATCACCAGGACACACACCACCATACTCAACTATACCACCATCACCAGGACACATACCACCATACTCAACTATACCACCATCACCAGAACACACACCACCATACTCAACTATACCACCATCACCAGGACACACACCACCATACTCAACTATACCACCATCACCAGGACACACACCACCATACTCAACAATACCACCATCACCAGGACACACCACCATACTCAACTATACCACCATCACCAGGACACACACCACCATACTCACAATACCACCATCACCAGGACACACACCACCATACTCAACAATACCACCATCACCAGGACACACACCACCATACTCAACTATACCACCATCACCAGGACACACACCACCATACTCAACAATACCACCATCACCAGGACACACACCACCATACTCAACTATACCACCATCACCAGGACACACACCACCATACTCAACTATACCACCATCACCAGGACACACACCATCATACTCAACTATACCACCATCACCAGGACACATACCACCATACTCAACTATACCACCATCACCAGAACACACACCACCATACTCAACTATACCACCATCACCAGGACACACACCACCATACTCAACTATACCACCATCACCAGGACACACACCACCATACTCAACAATACCACCATCACCAGGACACACACCACCATACTCAACTATACCACCATCACCAGGACACACACCACCATACTCAACAATACCACCATCACCAGGACACACACCACCATACTCAACAATACCACCATCACCAGGACACACACCACCATACTCAACTATACCACCATCACCAGGACACACACCACCATACTCAACTATACCACCATCACCAGGACACACACCACCATACTCAACTATACCACCATCACCAGGACACACACCACCATACTCAACAATACCACCATCACCAGGACACACACCACCATACTCAACTATACCACCATCACCAGGACACACACCACCATACTCAACTATACCACCATCACCAGGACACACACCACCATACTCAACAATACCACCATCACCAGGACACACACCACCATACTCAACAATACCACCATCACCAGGACACACACCACCATACTCAACTATACCACCATCACCAGGACACACACCACCATACTCAACTATACCACCATCACCAGGACACACACCACCATACTCAACAATACCACCATCACCAGGACACACACCACCATACTCAACTATACCACCATCATGGTGTTGCCTCTCACATCTAATGAAATGCTTTACAAAACTCCCAACTTGAAGAAGAATGAAACACTGGTGCAACACTTGCCAGTCTTTACTAAGGAAACGTCAGTGACTTCTTCAGTCCAACACAGAGAAGAACGTTGGAAGATGAGGAGTTTGAGGTAATCAGTCCCTCAGCCTGGAGTCTGTATTCACTCCATCAGTCTTGAGAAAAGCACAGAATAGTCTCGAGAAGTGTCATATATATATATATATATATATATATATATATATATATATATATATATATATATATATATATATATATATATATATATATATATATAAGGCACATGACGCATATGCTGTACTTTTATCAAGACTAATGAACTGAATACAGACTCCAGGCTGAGGGACTGATTACCTCAAACTCCTCATCTTCCACCGTTCTTCTCTGTGTTGGACTGAAGAAGTCACTTCCTGGCGAAACGTTTCGTCAGTAAGATTGTCAAATGTTGCACAAGTGTCTCATTCTTCATCTATACCCCCGCCCACTTACACCTCCACGCCCACGCCCGTCCTACTGAAACACTTCCACCGTATTCTTATGTACGTTCATGTTATCTTAATTATAGAACTAGTCAGCCTGCTAACTGTACTCTCATTATAGTAAGATATAAAACTAGTCAGCCTGCTAACTGTACTCTCATTATAGTAAGATATAGAACTAGTCAGCCTGCTAACTGTACTCTCATTATAGTAAGATATAGAACTAGTCAGCCTGCTAACTGTACTCTCATTATAGTAAGATATAGAACTAGTCAGCCTGCTAACTGTACTCTCATTATAGTAAGATATAGAACTAGTCAGCCTGCTAACTGTACTCTCATTATAGTAAGATATAGAACTAGTCAGCCTGCTAACTGTACTCTCATTATAGTAAGATATAAAACTAGTCAGCCTGCTAACTGTACTCTCATTATAGTAAGATATAGAACTAGTCAGCCTGCTAACTGTACTCTCATTATAGTAAGATATAGAACTAGTCAGCCTGCTAACTGTACTCTCATTATAGTAAGATATAGAACTAGTCAGCCTGCTAACTGTACTCTCATTATAGTAAGATATAGAACTAGTCAGCCTGCTAACTGTACTCTCATTATAGTAAGATATAGAACTAGTCAGCCTGCTAACTGTACTCTCATTATAGTAAGATATAGAACTAGTCAGCCTGCTAACTGTACTCTCATTATAGTAAGATATAGAACTAGTCAGCCTGCTAACTGTACTCTCATTATAGTAAGATATAGAACTAGTCAGCCTGCTAACTGAACTCTCATTATAGTAAGATATAGAACTTGTCAGCCTGCTAACTGTACTCTCATTATAGTAAGATATAGAACTAGTCAGCCTACTAACTGTACTCTCATTATAGTAAGATATAGAACTAGTCAGCCTGCTAACTGTACTCATATAGTATGATATAGAACTAGTCAGCTGTAACTGTACTCTCATTATAGTAAGATATAGAACTAGTCAGCCTGCTAACTGTACTCTCATTATAGTAAGATATAGAACTAGTCAGCCTGCTAACTGAATTCTCATTATAGTAAGATATAGAACTAGTCAGCCTGCTAACTGTACTCTCATTATAGTAAGATATAGAACTAGTCAGCCTGCTAACTGTACTCTCATTATAGTAAGATATAGAACTAGTCAGCCTGCTAACTGAACTCTCATTATAGTAAGATATAGAACTTGTCAGCCTGCTAACTGTACTCTCATTATAGTATGATATAGAACTAGTCAGCCTGCTAACTGTACTCTCATTATAGTATGATATAGAACTAGTCAGCCTACTAACTGTACTCTCATTATAGTAAGATATAGAACTAGTCAGCCTACTAACTGTACTCTCATTATAGTAAGATATAGAACTAGTCAGCCTGCTAACTGTACTCTCATTATAGTATGATATAGAACTAGTCAGCCTGCTAACTGTACTCTCATTATAGTAAGATATAGAACTAGTCAGCCTGCTAACTGTACTCTCATTATAGTAAGATATAGAACTAGTCAGCCTGCTAACTGAATTCTCATTATAGTAAGATATAGAACTAGTCAGCCTGCTAACTGAATTCTCATTATAGTAAGATATAGAACTAGTCAGCCTGCTAACTGTACTCTCATTATAGTAAGATATAGATCTACTCAGGCTACTAACTATTCGTATGTTATCAGTGAGTTATAGACCTACTCAGACTGCTAACTTTATTAATGTGTTATCAGTGAGTTATAGACCTACTCAGACTGCTAACTTTATTAATGTGTTATCAGTGAGTTATAGACCTACTCAGACTGCTATCTTTATTAATGTGTTATCAGTGAGTTATAGACCTACTCAGACTGCTATCTTTATTAATGTGTTATCAGTGAGTTATAGACCTACTCAGACTGCTATCTTTATTAATGTGTTATCAGTGAGTTATAGACCTACTCAGACTGCTAACTTTATTAATGTGTTATCAGTGAGTTATAGACCTACTCAGACTGCTCTCTTTATTAATGTGTTATCAGTGAGTTATAGACCTACTCAGACTGCTATCTTTATTAATGTGTTATCAGTGAGTTATAGACCTACTCAGACTGCTATCTTTATTAATGTGTTATCAGTGAGTTATAGACCTACTCAGACTGCTATCTTTATTAATGTGTTATCAGTGAGTTATAGACCTACTCAGACTGCTATCTTTATTAATGTGTTGGTGGTGGTAAACAATATTTACCTACATTCTACACTCACACAATCACCAATCATTTAATTCGACAATGAACTAAAAAACACCTGTTTCATTTTCCCACTTAACAAATATTTGAACACACAAAAACATACCTAACAAAAAAAAAATGAAAAAGGAGAACAATGGGAGAGAAAGAAATGCAGAGTAACGAAGGTAACTGCACGCTTATAAGAGGAACCCACCAGCCTGATGGTGAGTGCTTCAGGCAGGCAGGCAGGCAGGCAGGCAGGCAGGCAGGCAGGCAGGCAGGCAGGCAGGCAAGCAGTAAACAGACAAGCAGGTAGGCATGCAAGTAGGCAAGAAGTCAGTCAGTCTCTCTCTCAATGGAGCCGCCACCAGAGCTCAACCATTACATTCTCTGTAACTAATACAAGGAATGTGGACACTAGAGCAGGAAATACTTAGCAAGTGACCACCTCGTCCCTCGTTCTAACTATAATACAAACAATAAAACAACTATAATACAAACAAAACTATAATACAAACAATAAAACAACTATAATACAGGTAAGACACATATGCATCAGTTAGGTATCTTTATTTTGAAACGTTTCGCCCACACAGTAGACTTCTTCAGTCGAGTACAGAAAAGTTGGTAGAAGCAGAAGAGATGTGAAGATGTAATCAGTCCATCACTATTGAAGATCTAGTTTTGAGGTGGTCAGTCCCTCAGTCTGGAGAAGAGTATTTGTTCCATAGTGTGAAACAATATGAAGTTGAAGTGAGAGTATGGAGACTTATATACTGTCAGGAGGTGAGATGTAGGCCACTAGTAGTGTGTCGTACCTGACAACCTGTCCGTATTTTATACCCTTTTTAAAATTCACTCTGTCAGACACTGCAACACAGTGTTATCTTGGTACACAACAGAAAACACCTTAGACAACTTCTATAAGTGAGAATGTTGGATTTGAGAGGGACGTGACCTCTCAATGATTACATTCTTGCTTCTACTAGTGGCCTACATCTCACCTCCTGACAGTATATAAGTCTCCATACTCTCACTTCAACTTCACATTGTTTCAGACTATGCAACAAATACTCTTCTAAAGACTGAGGGACTGACCACCTCAAAATTAGATCTTCAAGGATGATGGACTGATTACATCGTCTTCACATCTCTTCTGCTTCTGCCAACTTTTCTGTACTCGACTGAAGAAGTCTACTGTGTAGGCGAAACCTTTCGACATAAAGATACCTAACATGCATATGTGTCTAACCTAACAACATGTCGGTATTTTATACCTTTTTAATATTCAACTATAATACAAACAATAAAATATAATACAAACAATAAAACTAATATAAACAATAAAACAACTATAATACAAACAATAAAAGAACTTTAATACAAACAATAAAACCACTATAATACAAACATTAAAATATAATACAAACAATACAACAAATATAATACAAACAATAAAACTATAATACAAACATTAAAATATAATACAAACAATACAACAAATATAATACAAACAATAAAACTATAATACAAACAATAAAACTATAATACAAACAATAAAACTATAATACAAACAATAAAAGTATAATACAAACAATAAAAGTATAATACAAACAATAAAAGTATAATACAAGCAATAAAACTATAATACAAACAATAAAACTATAATACAAACAATAAAACTATAATACTAGTGGATGGTACCACTATGACCCCGCCTCCTGCTGCTTCACCTCACCTACTACAGTATATAAGCCACTTCTACGGACATATACTGTCATTTCTACAAGATTGATGGACTGAACACATCGACTCCAGGCTGAGGGACTGATTACCTCAAACTCCTCCTCTCCTTACACCTTTCTACTTTGTATTGGACTGATGAAGCCACTGTGTGGCGAAACGTTTCCTCAATAAAGATACCCAAATGTTGCATATGTGTCTAATTTATATTAAAACTATAATACAAACAATAAAACAATAATACAAACAATAAAACAATAATACAAACAATAAAACAACTATAATACAAACAATAATACAAACAATAAAACAACTATAATACAAACAATAAAACTATAATACAAACAATAAAACAACTATAATACAAACAATAAAACTTTAATACAAACAATAAAACAACTATAATACAAACAATAAAACTATACTACAAACAATAAAAGTATAATACAAGCAATAAAACTATAATACAAACAATAAAACTATAATACAAACAATAAAACTATAATACAAACAATAAAACTATAATACAAACAATAAAACAACTATAATACAAACAATAAAACAATAATACAAACAATAAAACAACTATAATACAAACAATAAAACAACTATAATACAAACAATAAAACTATAATACAAACAATAAAACAACTATAATACAAACAATAAAACTATAATACAAACAATAAAACAACTATAATACAAACAATAAAACTATAATACAAACAATAAAAGTATAATACAAGCAATAAAACTATAATACAAGCAATAAAACTATAATACAAACAATAAAACTATAATACAAACAATAAAACTATAATACAAACAATAAAACTATAATACAAACAATAAAACTATAATACAAACAATAAAACTATAATACAAACAATAAAACTATAATACAAACAATAAAACAAGTATAATGAAAGTAAGAATAAAATAACCAGTAGAGTGAGAGTAAGAAAGCAACAATAAGAGGGTAGACGTGTGGGTGGTGCTGGAACAATAAGAGGGTAGACGTGTGGGTGGTGCTGGAACAATAAGAGGGTAGACGTGTGGGTGGTGCTGGAACAATAAGAGGGTAGACGTGTGGGTGGTGCTGGAACAATAAGAGGGTAGACGTGTGGGTGGTGCTGGAACAATAAGAGGGTAGACGTGTGGGTGGTGCTGGAACAATAAAGTGTACCATTGTTGAGGCATTATCCTCGCTGCTTAACAACCACCTGTGACCACCACCTTCCTTACTTCCAAAATAACAAAATATACATTTCCACTCTCACCTGCACTCACTCACACTCTCTCTCTCACCTGCTCTCTCTCTCTCTCTCTCTCACCTGCTCTCTCTCTCTCTCTCTCTCTCACCTGCTCTCTCTCTCTCTCTCTCTCTCACCTGCTCTCTCTCTCTCTCTCTCTCTCACCTGCTCTCTCTCTCTCTCTCTCTCTCACCTGCTCTCTCTCTCTCTCTCTCTCTCTCTCTCTCTCTCTCTGGAGGACACGAGGGCTAGGGTAATATAATAACGAAGTTTTCAACTGAAAGTTGAAAACTCACATGAGTCATAGGTATGTTAGGAAGTATTTCTTCAGCCTTACAGTTGTCAGGAAGTGGAACAACCTGGAGAGTGAAATAGGGGAGGCATCCATATATAGCTTTAAGGATAGGTACGATAAGGCTCTTGGAGCAGAGAGACAGTGGACCTAGTAGCGACCAGTGAAGACGCGGGACCAAGAACTGTGCCTCGACCCCCAACACACAACTTGGCTAGTACAAAACATGGTAGGAAGCAACCACACTGGCGGGCGCAGGAAGTTATGGCAGCAAGGTGCGAGAGCGTGTCGTACAGCATTAGCTACGTCCCTCCCCCCTCCCCTACTTCTCTGTCACATGTTTCCTGTTATTCTCATTATTCTTCATGACCGGGTTCACCGCGTTCTAGCACCACCAGTCATGAACGTTCACATCTGAACGTTGTCAATTTCTCGGCCACCTCGTTGCCAGACGTATTACAGATGCCAAATGACTGATGACACTGCCATTGGTGGTCTCCCAAAATACAGTATAATAATAATAATAATAATATCTTTACTACAAGTACATGTACAAGGTATACAGTCCTGACATCAATGACATACTACTATATAGAAAAACCCTTGTTATGCAGAGCATTTCAGACAGATTAGGTTAATTTTGTCCCAGGATGCGACCCACACCAGTCGACTAACACTCAGGTACCTACTTACTCATAGGTAAGGAAGGACAACAGGTATCTTAACGAAACACACCCAATGTTTCCACCCGTACCGGGAATCGTACCACGGACACCTGAATTACTGGGATTGCCCAGTTATATTGAATTTCTCCTGTGTATGGGATAGACCATGGTGATAGATGGTATTTGTCAAGTGATAGATGATAGTTATCAAGTGATAGATGATAGTTGTCAAGTGATAGATGATAGTTGTCAAGTGATAGATGATAGTTGTCAAGTGATAGATGATAGTTGTCAAGTGATAGATGATAGTTGTCAAGTGATAGATGGTAGTTGTCAAGTGATAGATGGTAGTTGTCAAGTGATAGATTGTAGCTGTCAAGTGATAGATGGTAGTTGTCAAGTGATAGATGATAGTTGTCAAGTGATAGATGATAGTTGTCAAGTGATAAATGGTAGTTGTCAAGTGATATATGATAGTTGTCAAGTGATAGATGATAGTTGTCAAGTGATAGATGATAGTTGTCAAGTGATAGATGATAGTTGTCAAGTGATAGATGGTAGCTGTCAAGTGATAGATGGTAGTTGTCAAGTGATAGATGATAGTTGTCAAGTGATAGATGATAGTTGTCAAGTGATAGATGATAGTTGTCAAGTGATAGATGATAGTTGTCAAGTGATAGATGGTAGTTGTCAAGTGATAGATGATAGTTGTCAAGTGATAGATGATAGTTGTCAAGTGATAGATAATAGTTGTCAAGTGATAGATGATAGTTGTCAAGTGATAGATGGTAGCTGTCAAGTGATAGATGGTAGTTGTCAAGTGATAGTGACTGCAGCTGTGCTGGAAGGTGACCCTTGAAGGTGTAGTAGCTGATGAACCTTTAATGGAATACTTGACGATATGACAGTGAAACACCATCCTGTGTGATGGAACATGACAGTGAAACACCATCCTGTGTGATGGATCATGACAGTGAAACACCATCCTGTGTTATGGAACATGACAGTGAAACATCATCCTGTGTGATGGAATATGACAGTGAAACACCATCCTGTGTGATGGAACATGACAGTGAAACACCATCCTGTGTGATGGAACATGACAGTGAAACACCATCCTGTGTGATGGAATATGACAGTGAAACACCATCCTGTGTGATGGAATATGACAGTGAAACACCATCCTGTGTGATGGAACATGACAGTGAAACACCATCCTGTGTGATGGATCATGACAGTGAAACACCATCCTGTGTGATGGAATATGACAGTGAAACACCATCCTGTGTGATGGATCATGACAGTGAAACACCATCCTGTGTGATTGAACATGACAGTGAAACACCATCCTGTGTGATGGATCATGACAGTGAAACACCATCCTGTGTGATGGATCATGACAGTGAAACACCATCCTGTGTGATGGAACATGACAGTGAAACACCATCCTGTGTGATGGAACATGACAGTGAAACACCATCCTGTGTGATGGATCATGACAGTCAAACACCATCCTGTGTGATGGAACATGACAGTGAAACACCATCCTGTGTGATGGAACATGACAGTGAAACACCATCCTGTGTGATGGAACATGACAGTGAAACACCATCCTGTGTGATGGATCATGACAGTCAAACACCATCCTATGGAAGTATTTAATTAGTAATCCCAAATGACTCAGTAAAGTGGCTTGGAAGGCAGAGCCAGGGTTTAACATAGCAGAGAGAGGAACACTCACCGTCAGGAAAGACGTGTCTCATCTTGAGATAGCTGGTTGTGAGCCGGATGATGGAAGCTTTATCAAGCTGAGAGGTGATAGCAGCCGGCAGCGGCAGCAGCTTGGCCAGCTCCAGGAACTCTGCGTTCTCTTTCTCCCGTCTGCTTCTTGCAGCGTTCTTGCTCTTCTCCTTCATCCTCGCCCCTCCTGCGGTCACCCAGAGAGAGAGAGAGAGGGGTGAGTTAGGTGAAAGAGCCTGACATTACCACTCTCGCTTGAGATGTGGAGATGAGAGGAGAGAGAGAGAGAGAGAGAGAGAGAGGGGTGAGTTAGGTGAAAGAGCCTGACATTACCACTCTCGCTTGAGATGTGGAGATGGAGAGAGAGAGAGAGAGAGAGAGAGAGAGAGAGAGAGAGAGAGAGAGAGAGAGAGAGAGAGAAGGGAAATTAGGAAACCTGAGGTAGGCATTAATAGACAATTAAGGAGTGTGATACAGTTAACTACAATAACTCGCCTCACAATGTTCACTAGACAAAGACACACTAGATACAAACTGCAACACACTAGATACACACTGCAACACACTAGATACAAACTGCAACACACTAGATACACACTGCAACACACTAGATACACACTGCAACACACTAGATACAAACTGCAACACACTAGATACAAACTGCAACACACTAGATACACACTGCAACACACTAGATACACACTGCAACACACTAGATACACACTGCAACACACTAGATACACACTGCAACACACTAGATACACTGCAACACACTAGATACACACTGCAACACACTAGATACACACTGCAACACACTAGATACACACTGCAACACACTAGATACAAACTGCAACACACTAGATACACACTGCAACACACTAGATACACACTGCAACACACTAGATACACACTGCAACACACTAGATACACACTGCAACACACTAGATACACACTGCAACACACTAGATACACACTGCAACACACTAGATACAACTGCAACACACTAGATACACACTGCAACACACTAGATACAAACTGCAACACACTAGATACACACTGCAACACACTAGATACACACTGCAACACACTAGATACACACTGCAACACACTAGATACAAACTGCAACACACTAGATACACACTGCAACACACTAGATACAACTGCAACACACTAGATACAACTGCAACACACTAGATACAAACTGCAACACACTAGATACACACTGCAACACACTAGATACAAACTGCAACACACTAGATACAAGCACTAGAAAAGAACACACTAGATACAACTGCAACACACTAGATACACAACTGCAACACACTAGATACAAACTGCAACACACTAGATACAAACTGCAACACACTAGATACACACTGATGCAACACACTAGATACAAACTGCAACACACTAGATACACACTGCAACACACTAGATACAACTGCAACACACTAGATACAAACTGCAACACACTAGATACAACTGCAACACACTAGATACACACTGCAACACACTAGATACACACTGCAACACACTAGATACACAACTGCAACACACTAGATACACACTGCAACACACTAGATACACACTGCAACACACTAGATACACACTGCAACACACTAGATACAACTGCAACACACTAGATACACACTGCAACACACTAGATACACACTGCAACACACTAGATACACACTGCAACACACTAGATACAAACTGCAACACACTAGATACACACTGCAACACACTAGATACACACTGCAACACACTAGATACACACTGCAACACACTAGATACACACTGCAACACACTAGATACACACTGCAACACACTAGATACACACTGCAACACACTAGATACACACTGCAACACACTAGATACACACTGCAACACACTAGATACACACTGCAACACACTAGATACAAACTGCAACACACTAGATACACACTGCAACACACTAGATACACACTGCAACACACTAGATACAACTGCAACACACTAGATACACACTGCAACACACTAGATACACACTGCAACACACTAGATACACACTGCAACACACTAGATACACACTGCAACACACTAGATACACACTGCAACACACTAGATACAAACTGCAACACACTAGATACACACTGCAACACACTAGATACACACTGCAACACACTAGATACACGACACACTAGATACTGCAACACACTAGATACAAACTGCAACACACTAGATACACACTGCAACACACTAGATACACACTGCAACACACTAGATACACACTGCAACACACTAGATACAAACTGCAACACACTAGATACACACTGCAACACACTAGATACACACTGCAACACACTAGATACACACTGCAACACACTAGATACACACTGCAACACACTAGATACACACTGCAACACACTAGATACACACTGCAACACACTAGTACACATACACACTAGATACACTGACACACTAGATACACACTGCAACACACTAGATACACACTGCAACACACTAGATACACACTGCAACACACTAGATACAACTGCAACACACTAGATACACACTGCAACACACTAGATACACTGCAACACCTAGATACACACTGCAACACACTAGATACACACTGCAACACACTAGATACACATCAACACACTAGATACAACTCAAAAACCTAGATACACACTGCACACACTAGATACACACTGCAACACACTAGATACACACTGCAACACACTAGATACAAACTGCAACACACTAGATACACACTGCAACACACTAGATACACACTGCAACACACTAGATACACACTGCAACACACTAGATACAAACTGCAACACACTAGATACACACTGCAACACACTAGATACACACTGCAACACACTAGATACACACTGCAACACACTAGATACACACTAGATACACACTGCAACACACTAGATACACACTAGATACACACTGCAACACACTAGACTAAAATGCAACGAACCAGACAAAAACTATAGACTGTGGTGCAGTGGTCAGGCTAAGTGTATTATTAACTAATACTGCACAGGTGACACTGCCACTAAGAAGGTACCCACTACTACCACTACCACTGGGAAGTACACAAGACTGATGTCCCCTCCCCCCCCATTGTGTGGTCGAAACACAGTGATACACATACAAGTGGGGTATTCACCCCCACCATAACCTAACCCCCACCACACTATAAATGTCACCTGTATGGATCAGTTATGACCCGTGTCACCTGTGTGGATCAGTTATGACCCGCGTCACCTGTGTGGATCAGTTATGACCCGTGTCACCTGTGTGGATCAGTTATGACCCGCGTCACCTGTGTGGATCAGTTATGACCGCGTCACCTGGTGGATCGTTGACCCGTCACCTGTGGATCAGTTAGACCCGCGTCACCTGTGTGAATCAGTTATGACCCGTGTCACCTGTGTGGATCAGTTATGACCCGCGTCACCTGTGTGGATCAGTTAACACATGTAGTCCTAAGATTCTGTAGTTATTAGGCTGCTGGAAGGTGTCCCATAGCTTGGTTAGTAGCGCACTCAGTTCACACACTGAGGCCCGTGGTTCGATCCCCAGTACGGGTGGAAACACTGGGGGTGTGCTTCGTAATACACCTGCTGTCCCTGGTCACCTAGTAGTAAATAGATACCTGGGTGTTAACCGGCTGGTGTGGGTCGCATCCTGGGAACAAAACCTAATTTGCTACAAATGCTCTACATAACCAGGAGCTTTCTGTATAGTATATCAATGATGTTAGCTATGGTCTGTGTACGTTGTGTCATGTACTTGTAGAAATAAAGATTATTATTATTGTTATTATTATTATTATAGGTACGTGCCAGCTGCCTTGTTATTAAACAATCTTCAGCTTTGTAACGGAAGAAATTCTTTGTAGCAGGAATAATTATTTTGTTATTAATTATTATTATTAATGCTACTCACTATCTTCCTTCCCCTGTTCTATTTACTACCCCTCACTCCTCGCCCTCCCCTCTACCCTCGTTCCTTGCCCCAGGGCGGAAAGGGAAAGTGAGGGGAAAATTGTGATAACAAGCGTCAAACGAGGATGAAGTGTGAGGGGAATAATTGTTTCCTGAACCCCTCTACTTCCCCTATTTATTGATACCGTGAGAGGGGGAAGAGGAAGATGAGGAGATAGGAAGGTAGGTAGGTATAGAGAGAAAGAGAGAGAGACACAGAGAGAGATAGCAGCTTGTGTCCCCTACATCTCTTAAGACTAACATTATTCACAAAAAATACAGTTCCAAACGACAACGTCGATTTCTTGCATATATTTTTTTTATAAATTTCATCATATAATTTAAGTAAGTTCAGGTCGTGTTATGTCAGGTCAGGTCGTGTTATGTCAGGTCAGGTCGTGTTATGTCAGGTCAGATCGTGTTATGTCAGGTCAGGTCGTGTTATGTCAGGTCAGGTCGTGTTATGTCAGGTCAGGTCGTGTTATGTCAGGTCAGATCGTGTTATGTCAGGTCAGGTCGTGTTATGTCAGGTCAGATCGTGTTATGTCAGGTCAGGTCGTGTTATGTCAGGTCAGGTCGTGTTATGTCAGGTCAGGTCGTGTTATGTCAGGTCAGGTCGTGTTATGTCAGGTCAGATCGTGTTATGTCAGGTCAGGTCGTGTTATGTCAGGTCAGGTCGTGTTATGTCAGGTCAGATCGTGTTATGTCAGGTCAGATCGTGTTATGTCAGGTCAGGTCGTGTTATGTCAGGTCAGGTCGTGTTATGTCAGGTCAGATCGTGTTATGTCAGGTCAGGTCGTGTTATGTCAGGTCAGGTCGTGTTATGTCAGGTCAGATCGTGTTATGTCAGGTCAGGTCGTGTTATGTCAGGTCAGGTCGTGTTATGTCAGGTCAGATCGTGTTATGTCAGGTCAGATCGTGTTATGTCAGGTCAGGTCGTGTTATGTCAGGTCAGGTCGTGTTATGTCAGGTAAAATTGTCTGTTCACCAAATTCAACCAAGTTTACATATATTTAAACCAGTGAAATCACAAATACTACAGAGTTTATACTTGAGAGGTACGAGTTGAGAAATGTTATGGTGATAGCGACATGTGGCAACACACTCTTGTAACACTTATGGACATTTTTTAGAGGAAACGTTTCGCCACTCGTGGCAAAACGTTTCCTCTAATAAATGTCCTGAATTACACAAGTGTTTTTCCACATGAGATCAGATGTACCAGGACAGGAGGACGGGCAGGACAGCAGGACGGGCAGGACAGCAGGACAGGCAGGACAGCAGGACGGGCAGGACAGCAGGACGGGCAGGACAGCAGGACGGGCACAACAGTAGTAGGAGAATATTTTGTTGGGATTTTTAACCAGGAGGGTTAGTCACCCAGGATAACCCAGGAAAGTCAGTGCGTCATCCAGGACTGTCTTATTTCCATTGTGGTCCTTTAATCTTGTCCCCCAGGATGCCACCCACACCAGTCCACTAACACCCAGGTACCTAGTTACTTGCTAGATGAACAGGGACACCCGGACGTCTTACCTATCTGGAGGTCTTTCGGAGGTTCAACGCCCACGGCCCAGTCTTTGACCAGGCCATGTGGTGCATCAGGCTGTTACTGCTGGCCACACGTAATCCAATATAAGAACCACAGTCCAGCTGATCGGGAACTGACTAAGTAAGGTAAGATAAGAGCCGGACGGTATGGTAAGGTAAGACAAGAGACGGAGAGTAAGGTAGGATAAGGTAAAAGACGGACAGTAAGGTAGGATAAGGTAAAAGACGGACAGTAAGGTAGGATAAGGTAAAAGACGGACAGTAAGGTAGTGTAAGAGACGGACAGTAAGGTAGTGTAAGGCAAGAGACGGACAGTAAAGTAAGGTAAGGTAGAGACGGACAGTAAGGTAAGGTAGTGTAAAGTAAGAGACGGACAGTAAGGTAAGGTAAGGTAGAGACGGACGGTAAGGTAAGGTAGAGACAGACAGTAAGGTAAGGTAGAGACGGACAGTAAGGTAAGGTAGAGACGGACGGTAAGGTAAGGTAAAGACGGACGGTAAGGTAAGGTAAAGACGGACGGTAAGGTAAGGTAGAGACGGACGGTAAGGTAAGAGACGGACGGTAAGGTAAGGTAAGGTAGAGACAGACGGTAAGGTAAGGTAGAGACGGACGGTAAGGTAAGGTAAAGACGGACGGTAAGGTAAGGTAGAGACGGACAGTAAGGTAAGGTAGAGACGGACGGTAAGGTAAGGTAAAGACGGACGGTAAGGTAAGGTAGAGACGGACGGTAAGGTAAGGTAGAGACGGACGGTAAGGTAAGGTAAAGACGGACGGTAAGGTAAGGTAGAGACGGACAGTAAGGTAAGGTAGAGACGGACGGTAAGGTAAGGTAGAGACGGACGGTAAGGTAAGGTAGAGACGGACGGTAAGGTAAGGTAAAGACGGACGGTAAGGTAAGGTAGAGACAGACGGTAAGGTAAGGTAGAGACGGACGGTAAGGTAAGGTAGAGACGGACGGTAAGGTAAGGTAGAGACGGACGGTAAGGTAAGGTAGAGACGAGAGGGACGAGAGGTAAGGTAGAGACGGACGGTAAGGTAAGGTAGAGACGGACGGTAAGGTAAGGTAGAGACAGACGTAAGGTAAGGTAGAGACGGACGGTAAGGAAGGTAGAGACAGACGTAAGGTAAGGTAGAGACGGACGGTAAGGTAAGGTAGAGACGGACGAGGTAAGGTAAGACGGACGTAAGGTAAGGTAAGACGACGGTAAGGTAAGGTAAGACGGACGGTAAGGTAAGGTAAAGACGGACGGTAAGGTAAGGTAGAGACGGACGGTAAGGTAAGGTAAGACGGACGGTAAGGGTAAAGACGGACGGTAAGGTAAGGAGAGACGGACGGTAAGGTAAAGACGGACGGTAAGGTAAGGTAAAGACGACGTAAGTAAGGTAAGACAGACGTAGGTAAGGTAAGACGGACGGTAGTAAGGTAAGACGACGGTAAGGTAAGGTAGAGACGAGTTAGGTAAGGTAAGGTAAAGACGGACGGTAAGGTAAGGTAGAGACAGACAGTAAGGTAAGGTAGAGACGACGGTAAGGTAAGGTAGAGACGGACGGTAAGGTAAGGTAGAGACGACGGTAAGGTAAGGTAGAGACGGACGTAAGGTAAGGAAGTAAGACGGACGTAAAGGTAAGGTAGAGACGACGGTAAGGTAAGGTAAGACGGACGTAAGGTAAGGTAGAGACGGACGGTAAGGTAAGGTAAGTAAAGACGGACAGTAGGTAAAGGTAGAGGTAAGACGGACTAAGGTAAGTAAGACGACGTAGAGTAAGACGACGGTAAGGTAAGTAGAGACGACGGTAAGGTAAGGTAGAGACGACGTAAGAAGTAAGAGACGGACAGTAAGGTAAGTAAAGACGACGGTAAAAGTAAGACGGACGTAAGTAAGGTAGAGACGGACGTAAGGTAAGGTAAGACGACGGTAAGGTAAGTAAGACGACGGTAAGGTAAGGTAAAGAGACGACAGGTAAAGGTAAGGTAGAAGACGAGACAGTAAGGTAAGTAGAACGACAGTAAGGTAAGGTAAGACGGACGTAAGGTAAGGTAAGACAGACGGTAAGGTAAGGTAAAGACGGACGTAAGGTAAGTAAGACGACGTAAGTAAGAGACGACGGTAAGGTAAGTAGAGACAGACGGTAAGGTAAGAGAAAGACGACGTAAGGTAAGGTAAGACGGACGGTAAGGTAAGGTAGAGACGACAGTAAGGTAAGGTAGAGACGGACAGTAAAGGTAGTAGAAAGACGGACGTAAGGTAAGGTAAGACGACGTAAGGTAAGGTAAAGACGGACAGAAGGTAAGGTAAAGACGGACGGTAAGGTACAGGTATAGAGACGACAGTAAGGTAAGGTAAAGACGGACAGGTAAAAAAGGTAAGGTAAGACGGACGGTAAGGAAGTAAAGACGAAGAAGGACAAGTAGACAGTAAGGTAAGGTAAGACGGACGTAAGTAAGGTAAAGACGGACGGTAAGGTAAGGTAAAGACGGACGGTAAGGTAAGGTAAGACGGACGGTAAGGTAAGGTAAAGACGGACGTAAGGTAAGTAAAGACGGACGTAAGGTAAGGTAAGACGGACGTAAGGTAAGGTAAAGACGACGGTAAGGTAAGGTAAAGACAGACGGTAAGGTAAGGTAAGACGGACGTAAGTAAGGTAAGAGACGGACGAGTAAGGTAGAGACGGACGGTAAGGTAAGGTAAAGACGGACGTAAGGTAAGAAACGGACGGTAAGGTAAAGACGGATAAGGTAAAGACGGACTAAGGTAAGGTAAAGACGACAGAAGGTAAGGTAAGACGGACGTAAGGTAAGGTAGAGACAGACGGAAGTAAGGTAAGGACGGTAGTAAGAAGACGACGGTAAGGTAAGGTAGAGACGACGGTAAGGTAGGAGACAGACGTAAGGTAAGGAGAGACGACGGTAAGGTAAGGTAAGACGGACGGTAAGGTAAGGACGACGGTAAGGTAAGGTAGAGACGACGGTAAGGTAAGGTAGAGACGGACGGTAAGTGTAGAGACAGACGGTAAGGTAGGTAGAGACAGACGGTAAGGTAAGGTAGAGACGGACAGGTAAGGTAAGGTAGAGACGGACAGTAAGGTACAGTAGGTAAAGACGGACGGTAAGGTAAGGAGAGACGAGGTAAGGTAAGGTAGAGACGGACGGTAAGTAAGGTAGAGACAGACAGTAAGGTAAGGTAGAGACGGACGGTAAGGTAAGGTAGAGACGGACGGTAAGGTAAGGTAAAGACAGGACGGTAAGGTAAGTAAGACGGACGGTAAGGTAAGGTAGAGACGACGGTAAGGTAAGAGAGACGGACGGTAAGGTAAGGTAGAGACAGACTAAGGTAAGGTAGAGACGGACGGTAAGTAAGGTAAAGACGACGGTAAGGTAAGGTAGAGACGGACGGTAAGGTAAGTAGAGACGACGGTAAGGTAAGGTAGAGACGGACGGTAAGTAAGGTAGAGACGGACGGTAAGGTAAGGTAGAGACGGACGGTAAGGTAAGGGTAAAGACGGACGGTAAGGTAAGGTAGAGACGGACAGTAAGGTAAGGTAGAGACGGACGGTAAGGTAAGGTAGAGACGACAGTAAGGTAAGGTAGAGACGGACGGTAAGGTAAGGTAGAGACAGACAGTAAGGTAAGGTAGAGACGGACGGTAAGGTAAGGTAAGGTAGAGACGGACGGTAAGGTAAGGTAAGGTAGAGACGGACGGTAAGGTAAGGTAAGGTAGAGACGGACGGTAAGGTAAGGTAAGGTAGAGACGGACGGTAAGGTAAGGTAGAGAGACAGTAAGGTAAGGTAGAGACGGACGGTAAGGTAGAGACGGACGGTAAGGTAGAGACGGACGGTAAGGTAAGGTAAGAGACGGACAGACAGAATAAAGGCTAAAGGGATAAAGGTGGTGGTATTTTAACCAGCTCATCGGCTAATCTGATCCCAGAAGTTGCTAATCTGGTAGACAACACCTCCATTACTGCCCCTCACGCCCCTCCCTGCCCCCTCTATTATACTTCTCGCCCCCCTCTGCCTCTCACGCCCCTCCCTATCTGGAGGGTATTCCGGGGATCAATGCCCTCGCGGCCCGGTCCATGACCAGGCTTCCTGGTGGATCAGGGCCTGATCACTGAGGCTGTTACTGCTGGCCGCACGTACTCCAACGTACGAACCACAGCCCGGCTGATCTGGCACTGACTTTAGGTATCTGTCCAGCTCCCTCTTGAAGGCAGCCAGGGGTCTACTGGTAACTCCCCTTATGGCTGGTGGGAGGCTGTTGAACAGTCTTGGGCACCGGACACTTATTGTGTTTTATCTTAGTGTACCAGTGGCGCCCCTACTTTTCACTGGGGGTATGTTGCATCGCCTGCCAAGTCTTTTGCTTTCGTAGGGAGTGATTTCTGTGTGCAGATTAGGGATCAGTCCCTCCCGAATCTTCCAGGTGTAGATTATGATGTATCTCTCTCGCCTGCGCTCCAGTGAGTATAAGTCAAGTGCTTCCAGACGTTCCCAGTAGTTTAGGTGTTTGACGGAGCTTATATGTGCAGTAAAGGTTCTCTATACATTCTCTAGATCTGCAATTTCACCTGCCTTGAATGGGGATGTTAATGTACAGCAGTATTCTAGCCTAGAGAGAACAAGTGATTTAAAAAGGATCATCATTTTCTTAGCATCTCTTGGCTTGAATGTTCTCATTATCCTATCAGTTTCCTCACAGATGTGATAGTGGCATTGTTGTGATCCTTGAAGGTGAGATCCTCAGACATTACCACTCCCAGGTCCTTCACATTACTTTTCCGCTCTATTGTGTGATTAGAGTTTGTAGTATACTCAGTCCTAGTTATTATTTCCTCCAGTTTTCCATAACGGAGTAGTTGGAATTTGTCTTCATTGAACATCATATTGTTCTCTGTTGCCCATTGGAAAACTTGGTTTATATCTTCTTGGAGATTTGCCGTGTCCTCAATGGATGACACTCTCATGCAGATCCTAGTATCGGTGCTATGGTTTACATCTCTATGTCTGATATGAGAATGAGGAACAGGATAGGGGAGAGCACTATGGCAGCTTTCGATTTAACTCTGTTTACCACTACTCTTTGTGTTCGATTGGTTATAAAGTTGAAGATCCATCTGCCTACTTTGCCAGTTATTCCTTTAGCACGCATTTTTTGTGTTATTACACCATGATCGCACTTGTCAAAGGCTTTTGCAAAATCTGTGTATAATACATCTGCATTCTGTTTGTTTTCCAGAGCATCCAAGACCATATCATAATGGTCCAGTAGTTACGAAAGGCCCCCTCTATTATACTTCTTGCCCCCCTCTGCTCCTCCCTTCCCCCTCTATTACAATTCTCCCCCTCTTCTCCTTCCTTCCTCCTCTATTACAATTCTCCCCCTCTGCTCCTCCCTTCCCCCTCTATTACAATTCTACCCCCTCTTCTCCTCCCTTCCCCCTCTATTACAATTCTCCCCCTCTGCCCCTTCCTTCCTCCTCTATTACAATTCTACCCCCTCTGCCCCTCCCTTATCCCTCTATTACCCCTCATGTAATTTGCTCCTCACGTCTCTTCCCAGCATCTAACACCTCTTCTCCCACGTGGACCCTCACCCCCACTAAATCCCAACCACCCGTACATCAGTCCACCCCACGTCAACCCCCACCCCCTAGTTCACAGCCACCCGTACATCAGTCCACCCCAACGTCAACCCCCACCCCACTGGACCCCAACCACACGGACATCAGTCCACCCCCACGTCAACCCCCACCCCCACCTGCACATCAACCCCACACCACCGTGCAACAAGGGCATAACAATTCGACCTTAATTAAGGCTCACATTACCGTAGTAAATAAATAAGATCTTCCACCAAGTAGGTGCAAGACGCTCTTATTATCCTTATGAAGACCATATTCCCACGTATATACCTACTTATACCCATTTATAATATACCCACTTATACCCACGTATATACCTACTTATACCCATTTATAATATACCAACTTATATATCCACGTATATACCCACTTAATATCCAAATATATTCCCACATATATACCCACTTATAATATCCACGTATATACCCACGTATAACAATATACCCACGTGTTGGTATGGCCTTGTCATTAGGGCTAAAAGATACAGTGAGAGATAGGATTCTCGACCACAACAACATATTAGTAACAGCTGTTTTCTGAGTTGGGGTGAGGGGGTTTTGGGGAGGGAGTTCGGGGCAGGAGGAAGGGGAAAATGGGGAAGTGGAGGGAGAGGGTAAATAGGATAGGGTGAACTGGGAGACGGTAAATGGGGGGGAGGGTGAATGATGAGGGAATGGGAGGTGAATGAGGGTGAATGGGGAGGGTGAATGAGGAAGGGTGAATGTGGGAGGTTGAATGGGGAAGGGTGAATGAGGGAGGTTGAATGGAGAAAGGTGAATGAGGTTGAATGGAGGAGGGTGAGGGTGCACGGAGTGAAGGGTATGAATGAGATACCCAATAAAAGAGATACCCTCTAGTCTGGTAGGCTTGACAGAGGCCTAGGCCAGCTGTACCTACTCCAGGAAACAGGTGCGGTCATTTGGGTGGGTGGGGGGTGGGGTTATGGGAGGGATGGGTTAATGGCATGGGTGTGGTCACCAACCCATGCATTTACCAACACCTCCAGTGTGAGAACTGTCTCCAGTGTGGTCCCTGGTGGTATTTCTCTGCTGGATTAAGTTACCAACAGTAGCTACTGTGATGTGTGTGTGTGTGTGTGTGTGAGAGAGAGAGAGAGAGAGAGAGAGAGAGAGAGAGAGAGAGGAGAGAATTGTTTAAGTCCACACTGAGACAATCTGCTAAGAACTACCTACATCTATCTAAACTAAGTACTATCATGTATTATCTATATGTCTGAGACAATGATAGTAAAGATAGTCACCCATGACACGGGTGAACATAAGAACATAAAAAAGAAGGAGCATTGCAGCAGGCCTACTGGCCCATGCGAGGCAGGTCCAATTCTCCCACCGACTTAAGCCAATGCCCTAACCTCGTTAGGTCAGTCACATTCACTTAAGGGAGGAGTATGGCATCTGACCTAGTAGCACAAGCTAGTCAGGTCCAACTCACACCCACCCACACCCACTCATGTATTTATCCAACCTATTTTTAAAACTACACAACGTCGTAGCTTCTATGACGGTACTCGGGAGTTTGTTCCACTCATCCACAACTCTATTACCAAACCAATGCTTTCCTATATCCTTCCTGAATCTGAATTTATCCAACTTAAAGCCATTGCTGCGAGTCCTGTCAATACTAGATATTTTCAGCACGCTATTTACATCCCCTTTATTAATTCCTGTTTTCCATTTATACACCTCAATCATATCCCCCCTAATTCTACGCCTTTCTAGAGAGTGCAGATTCAGGGCCCTCAGTCTATCCTCATAGGAAAGATTTCTGATACAAGGGATCAACTTTGTCATCCTCATTTGTACGTTTTCCAGTGTATTTATATCCATTCTGTAATACAGTGACCAGAACTGTGCAGCATAATCTAGATGAGGCCTAACCAAGGATATATAGAGTTGAAGAACAACCTGAGGACTTCTATTATTTTTACTTCTTGATATGAAGCCAAGGATTCTGTTCGCTTTTATGCACTGTTGTCTTGGTTTTAGATTACTGCTAACCAGAACTCCTAAATCCTTTTCGCAATCAGTAGTATTAAGATCTACATTATTTAGTTTATATGTGGCATGGTTATTGTCCTGTCCAATATTTAGAACTTTGCATATGTCTATATTAAACTGCATCTGCCACTTCTCCGACCACTGCATCAGTCTATTCAAATCTTCCTGGAGTGCTCTAATGTCCTCATTAGAATGAATTGGACGGCCTATTTTGGTGTCATCGGCAAATTTGCTTATGTCGCTATTTATTCCCTCATCCATGTCGTTTATGTAAATTGTGAACAAGGGGCCCAACACTGACCCCTGTGGGACACCGCTTGTGACGTGCCCCCCCAGTATATCAGTATTGCAATTCTTGCCTCGAAGATTCCTTTCATTTGTTCGAGTCAATGATTCACTTTGCACTTAAAATAGTTCTACATGTCTGAGTGTATTTAAACTATTCCATATCTTAAAGGTTTGAACGTTATCTGCTGGTAGTCTCAGTTTCCTGACAGAGAAAAAGTTGGGAGTTCTGAGTTATTCTTCACGTAGCTTGTTTCTGAGTGATGGTACTAGCTTACTTGACCTCTTCACCTCCCTCCCCTCCCAATCAAACACTCCCCCTCCCTTCCCTACCACTCTAGCACACCCATCCCTCCCCTCCCAATCAAACACTCCCCCTCCCTTCCCTACCACTCTAGCACACCCATCCCTCCCTCCCAATCAAACACTCCCCTCCCTTCCCTACCACTCTAGCACACCCATCCCTCCCCTCCCAATCAAACACCCCCCTCCCTTCCCTACCACTCTAGCACACCCATCCCTCCCTCCCAATCAAACACTCCCCTCCCTTCCCTACCACTCTAGCACACCCATCCCTCCCTCCCAATCAAACACTCCCCTCCCTTCCCCTACCACTCTAGCACACCCATCCCTCCCTCCCAATCAAACACTCCCCCTCCCTTCCCTACCACTCTAGCACACCCATCCCTCCCTCCCAATCAAACACTCCCCTCCTTCCCTACCACTCTAGCACACCCATCCCTCCCTCCCAATCAAACACTCCCCTCCCTTCCCTACCACTCTAGCACACCCATCCCTCCTCCCAATCAAACACTCCCCTCCCTTCCCTACCACTCTAGCACACCCATCCTCCCTCCCAATCAAACACTCCCCTCCCTTCCCTACCACTCTAGCACACCCATCCCTCCTCCCAATCAAACACTCCCTCCCTTCCCTACCACTCTAGCACACCCATCCCTCCCTCCCAATCAAACACTCCCCCTCCCTTCCCTACCACTCTAGCACACCCATCCTCCTCCCAATCAAACACTCCCCTCCCTTCCCTACCACTCTAGCACACCCATCCTCCTCCCAATCAAACACTCCCCTCCCTTCCCTACCACTCTAGCACACCCATCCCTCCTCCCAATCAAACACTCCCCTCCCTTCCCTACTACTCTAGCACACCCATCCCTCCCCTCCCAATCAAACACTCCCCTCCCTTCCCTACCACTCTAGCACACCCATCCCTCCCTCCCAATCAAACACTCCCTCCCTTCCCTACCACTCTAGCACACCCATCCCTCCCTCCCAATCAAACACTCCCCTCCCTTCCCTACCACTCTAGCACACCCATCCCTCCTCCCAATCAAACACTCCCTCCCTTCCCTACCACTCTAGCACACCCATCCCTCCCTTCCCTACCACTCTAGCACACCCATCCCTCCCTCCCAATCAAACACTCCCCCTCCCTTCCCTACCAATCTAGCACACCTCTCCCTTCCCTCCTAGTCTTGTACATCCCTCCCCTATGTCACTCCAGCACCCCCCTCCCTCCCCTGCCAGTCTACCTTCATATTTTATGTAATATGACCAACACTGAGCAGTATATTTAAGACGTTGTTTAACAGATGCATTATAGTAAGTCAACACTGTGTCTAGTATTTTGAGCTCAGTTTCTAGCTGTGGAACCTAGCATTGTGTTAGCTGTGCTACTCCCAGATATACATTGTTTGGAGGTCGTTCATAATGATCCTTCCAATGTTCTTCTCTTATTCGGTTAGTTTGTCAAATATTTTGTATTCATGTCTGAGACTTGTTATATCCAGAATACATTCCTTTACACTTATCACCTTTGAAACTCATCTCCCTCATCTTTGAACACAGCATCAACCTGTCCAGATCACTTTGAATACTTAATCTACTTTGAACACCGTATTTTTCCCTATTTTGGTGTCAACCTCAAATTGTGTTATCTTAGATGTTAGCCCAGTCTCAAGACCACCCAGGCACCTCAGCGACACACCGTGGCACTCCCAGCGTAGGAAGTGTCACGTGTCAGAGTTCTGCCACACACGACACAACCTGACAACCCTACACAAGCTAGCCTTATGCAACCTAGACTAGATGTATTTCGGCGGCCGCATGATCTGAGAGAGGTAACCATGTATTTCGTAAGCCCAGTCACCTCTACTTCAAAACACTCAAAAAATAAATAATGGAGGGTAGTGAGAAAATTCTAAGACAGAAAAATATAAAAATATGTATTCATATTTATGTATGTATGCATCCATGTATGCACGTGTACATGTATATATATATATATATATATATATATATTCTTTTGAGTCCGTATGTGTGCGTTTGCATATGTATTTACAAATGTACACTTTTTAAGTATGTATGTGTGCAAATGTATGAGTGTATATATTGTGTGAATGTATGTATGAATGGGTGTGTGATTATGTATGCATGTATATCCTCGTGTATGTGTGCATCTGTACAGAAGTATTTCAAGTTCTAAGCTATACAGACTAAACGTATGGTTAAGACAGCGTGTAACAGTTGGCTTCATATCAAGAAGCATAAATAATAGGAGTCCTTAAGTTGTTCTTCAACTCTATATATCCTTGGTTAGGCCTCATCTAGATTATGCTGCACAGTTTTGGTCACCGTATTACAGAATGGATATAAATGCTCTGGAAAACGTACAAAGGAGGATGACTAAGTTGATTCCATGTATCAGAAATCTTCCTTATGAGGATAGACTGAGGGCCCTGAATCTGCACTCTCTAGAAAGGCGTAGAATTAGGGGGGATATGATTGAGGTATATAAATGGAAAACAGGAATAAATAAAGGGGGAGATATGATTGAGGTATATAAATGGAAAACAGGAATAAATAAAGGGGATGTAAATAGCGTGCTAAAAATATCTTGTATTGACAGGACTCGAAGCAATGGCTTTAAGTTGGATAAATTCAGATTCAGAAGGGATATAGGAAAGCATTGGTTTGGTAATAGAGTTGTCGATGAGTGGAACAAACTCCCGAGTACAGTTATAGAGGCTAAAACGTTGTGTAGTTTTAAAAATAGGCTAGATAAATATATGAGTGGGTGTGGGTGGGTGTGAGTTGGACCTGACTAGCTTGTGCTACTAGGTCAGATGCCGTGCTCCTTCCTTAAGTGAATGTAACCTGACCTGACGAGGTCAAGGCAGTGTGTGTCTTGCTGCAGTGTGTGTCTTGCTGCAGTGTGTGTCTACCTGCAGTGTGTGTCTACCTGCAGTGTGTGTCTTGCTGCAGTGTGTGTCTTGCTGCAGTGTGTGTCTACCTGCAGTGTGTGTCTTGCTGCAGTGTGTGTCTACCTGCAGTGTGTGTCTTGCTGCAGTGTGTGTCTTGCTGCAGTGTGTGTCTACCTGCAGTGTGTGTCTACCTGCAGTGTGTGTCTACCTGCAGTGTGTGTCTTGCTGCAGTGTGTGTCTACCTGCAGTGTGTGTCTACCTGCAGTGTGTGTCTTGCTGCAGTGTGTGTCTACCTGCAGTGTGTGTCTACCTGCAGTGTGTGTCTTGCTGCAGTGTGTGTCTACCTGCAGTGTGTGTCTACCTGCAGTGTGTGTCTTGCTGCAGTGTGTGTCTTGCTGCAGTGTGTGTCTACCTGCAGTGTGTGTCTTGCTGCAGTGTGTGTCTACCTGCAGTGTGTGTCTTGCTGCAGTGTGTGTCTTGCTGCAGTGTGTGTCTACCTGCAGTGTGTGTCTACCTGCAGTGTGTGTCTTGCTGCAGTGTGTGTCTTGCTGCAGTGTGTGTCTTGCTGCAGTGTGTGTCTTGCTGCAGTGTGTGTCTTGCTGCAGTGTGTGTCTTGCTGCAGTGTGTGTCTCTGCAGTGTGTGTCTTGCTGCAGTGTGTGTCTTGCTGCATGTGCTGTGCAGTGGGCTTGCTGCAGTGTGTTTGCGTGGTGTCTTGCTGCAGTGTGTGTCCTGCAGTGTGTCTTGCTGCAGTGTGTGTCTTGCTGCAGTGTGTGTCTTGCTGCAGTGTGTGTCTTGCTGCAGTGTGTGTCTTGCTGCAGTGTGTGTCTTGCTGCAGTGTGTGCTTGCTGCAGTGTGTGTCTTGCAGTGGTGTCTTGCTGCAGTGTGTGTCTACCTGCAGTGTGTGTCTTGCTGCAGTGTGTGTCTTGCTGCAGTGTGTGTCTTGCTGCAGTGTGTGTCTTGCTGCAGTGTGTGTCTTGCTGCAGTGTGTGTCTTGCTGCAGTGTGTGTCTTGCTGCAGTGTGTGTCTTGCTGCAGTGTGTGTCTTGCTGCAGTGTGTGTCTACCTGCAGTGTGTGTCTTGCTGCAGTGTGTGTCTACCTGCAGTGTGTGTCTTGCTGCAGTGTGTGTCTTCCTGCAGTGTGTGTCTTGCTGCAGTGTGTGTCTTGCTGCAGTGTGTGTCTTGCTGCAGTGTGTGTCTTGCTGCAGTGTGTGTCTTGCTGCAGTGTGTGTCTTCCTGCAGTGTGTGTCTTGCTGCAGTGTGTGTCTTGCTGCAGTGTGTGTCTTGCTGCAGTGTGTCTGCTGCATGTGTGTCTTGCTGCAGTGTGTGTCTTGCCTGCAGTGTGTCTTGCTGCAGTGTGTGTCTTGCTGCAGGTGTGTCTTGCTGCAGTGTGTGTCTTGCTGCAGGTGTGTCTTGCTGCAGGGGTGTCTTGCTGCAGTGTGTGTCTTGCTGCAGGTGTGTCTTGCTGCAGTGTGTGTCTTGCCTGCAGTGTGTGTCTTGCTGCAGTGTGTGTCTTCTGCAGTGTGTCTTGCTGCAGTGTGTGTCTTGCTGCAGTGTGTGTCTTGCTGCAGTGTGTGTCTTCTGCAGTGTGTGTCTTGCTGCAGTGTGTGTCTTGCTGCAGTGTGTGTCTTGCTGCAGTGTGTGTCTTGCTGCAGTGTGTGTCTTGCTGCAGTGTGTGTCTTCCTGCAGTGTGTGTCTTCCTGCAGTGTGTGTCTTGCTGCAGTGTGTGTCTTCCTGCAGTGTGTGTCTTGCTGCAGTGTGTGTCTCTGCAGTGTGTTTCTGCAGTGTGTGTCTTGCTGCAGTGTGTGCTCGCAGTGTGTCTTCCTGCAGTGTGTGTCTTGCTGCAGTGTGTGTCTTCCTGCAGTGTGTGTCTTGCTGCAGTGTGTGTCTTCCTGCAGTGTGTGTCTCTGCAGTGTGTGTCTTCCTGCAGTGTGTGTCTTCCTGCAGTGTGTGTCTTGCTGCAGTGTGTGTCTTCCTGCAGTGTGTGTCTTCCTGCAGTGTGTGTCTTGCTGCAGTGTGTGTCTTCCTGCAGTGTGTGTCTTCCTGCAGTGTGTGTCTTCCTGCAGTGTGTGTCTTGCTGCAGTGTGTGTCTTCCTGCAGTGTGTGTCTTCTGCAGTGTGTGTCTTCCTGCAGTGTGGTCATTCTTGCAGAGTGATGATTTCACTGAGGATGGAATTACTTGTGCAGTAAGTGTATCTTCAGGTACAGCATGGAGGTATTTCACTGTGTAGAGATGAAGGTATTTCCTGTGTAGTGGAAGGATTTCTTGCTGCAGATGGAGTATTTCACTGTGTACAGATGGAAGGTATTTCACTGTGCAGATGGAAGGTATTTCACTGTGTGTAGATGAAGGTACTTTCACTGTGTATCAGATGGAAGGTATTTCCTGTACAGATGGAAGGTATTTCACTGTACAGATGGAAGGTATTTCACTGTAGATGGAAGGTATTTCACTGTGTAAGATGAGATTTCACTGTGTACAGATGGAAGGTATTTCACTGTGTAAGATGGAAGGTATTTCACTGTGTACAGATGGAAGGTATTTCACTGTGTACAGATGGAAGGTATTTCACTGTGTACAGATGGAAGGTATTTCACTGTGTAGAGATGGAAGGTATTTCACTGTGTACAGATGGAAGGTATTTCACTGTGTAGAGATGGAAGGTATTTCACTGTGTAGAGATGGAAGGTATTTCACTGTAGAGATGGAAGGTATTTCACTGTGTAGAGATGGAAGGTATTTCACTGTGTAGAGATGGAAGGTATTTCACTGTGTAGAGATGGAAGGTATTTCACTGTGTAGAGATGGAAGGTATTTCACTGTGTAGAGATGGAAGGTATTTCACTGTGTAGAGATGGAAGGTATTTCACTGTGTAGAGATGGAAGGTATTTCACTGTGTAGAGATGGAAGGTATTTCACTGTGTACAGATGGAAGGTATTTCACTGTGTAAGATGGAAGGTATTTCACTGTGTAGAGATGGAAGGTATTTCACTGTGTAGAGATGGAAGGTATTTCACTGTGTAGAGATGGAAGGTATTTCACTGTGTACAGATGGAAGGTATTTCACTGTGTACAGATGGAAGGTATTTCACTGTGTACAGATGGAAGGTATTTCACTGTGTACAGATGGAAGGTATTTCACTGTGTACAGATGGAAGGTATTTCACTGTGTACAGATGGAAGGTATTTCACTGTGTACAGATGGAAGGTATTTCACTGTGTACAGATGGAAGGTATTTCACTGTGTACAGATGGAAGGTATTTCACTGTGTACAGATGGAAGGTATTTCACTGTGTAGAGATGGAAGGTATTTCACTGTGTAGAGATGGAAGGTATTTCACTGTGTACAGATGGAAGGTATTTCACTGTGTAGAGATGGAAGGTATTTCACTGTGTAGAGATGGAAGGTATTTCACTGTGTACAGATGGAAGGTATTTCACTGTGTAGAGATGGAAGGTATTTCACTGTGTAGAGATGGAAGGTATTTCACTGTGTAGAGATGGAAGGTATTTCACTGTGTAGAGATGGAAGGTATTTCACTGTGTAAGATGGAAGGTATTTCACTGTGTACCGATGGAAGGTATTTCACTGTGTACAGATGGAAGGTATTTCAATGGACATTATTATTATTATGATAATCAAATAGAAGCGCTAAACCACAGGGGTCATACAGCATTTCACTGGACAGTGAGGTGTGTCACTGCAGTGTGCCGACTAACGCCAGGGTGTTGGGAGTTAATAAGGTGGTTAAGACTTAAAGGAGTGTGGTTAGTCTCCTCTCTCCCCTCTCTCTTTCCTTCCTCCTCTTCCCCCTCCACTCCCCTCCTCCTCTTCCCCCTTTCCTCTCTCCTTCCTTCCTCCCCCTCCTCCTCTTCCCCTTTCCTCTCTCCTTCCTTCTTCCTCTCTCCTCCTCTTCCCCTCCCTCTCTCCCTCCCTCCTCTTCCCTCCTCTCTCCTTCTCTTCCCCCTCCCTCTCTCCTTCTCTTCCCCCTCCCTCTCTCCTCTTTCCCCTCCCTCCTCCTCTTCCCCCTCCCACCACACCTTCACTCAACTACAGTTCTCAACGACCAACAACACAATTAAAAGTTAAATCAGAGCTGCCAATTAAATGCTTAATTGGTTTTACGGGGCGACCTTTGAGCTCTTGATCCATTAAATCGGAGTTTCCCTTCTTCTCCCTAGGATCAAACCTCCTCCTATATGACTCTTAGGGGTTTGGCGCTTCCTAATGAAAATAAAACAATAAAACAATTAAAACATCAACAACTTCAAAGTTTGGGTTTAATTTATTGATTCTGACATAGAAAGTTTTAAACAATGTTATAATTATTATAAATGTTCACATTGTTATTGTTTATGTTGTCAAAGTTACCTTAATGTTATTGTTGTTTATGTTAGTTTTGTTACTGATGTTTATGTTAGCTTCATGTTGCTGTTGTTTACCTGGAGACACTTCCGGTGGTCAGCGCCCCCGCGGCCCGGTCCTCGACCAGGCCTCCCAGTGGATCATGGACTGATCAACCAGGCTATTACTGCTGGCTGCAGGCACGCAGGTTTGTTACCAATCCCACCAGTATCTTTAAGGTGTAGATTATGATGCATCTTTCTCGCCTACCTTCTAAGGAGTACAGTTCTAGGAACTCCCAGTAATTTAGATGCTTGGCTGAGTTTATACGAGCTGTGAAGGTTCTCTGAACATTTAAGGGAGTCGTTAGTACACACAACAGTACACCAGCCTAGAGAGAACGATTGACTGCTAGTGTCGTCACTGGCTTGGTATCTCTTGTTGTGAAAGTTCTAGTTATCCAACCTATTATTTTTTCTAGCAGTTGTGATGTTTGTGTAAGTGTTATGTTATTATTGTTATTAGTGCTAGGATTAGCTAACAGCTTAACCGGAATATTATACTCGAAATCTAGGTTGATTAATTCAGTCAAGACACCTGTTGGTGCTAGCATTTGTTACTTACCAACTTATCTACTTACTTACCTACCTACCTACCTCCATCTCTCTTTCTCTCTCCCTTCCCTCACCTACATATCCTTCCATCTTACCCTTTCCCTTCTCCTTAACTCTTTCCCCCCCTCTTTTATTTTCCCCTCTCCAAGTATTCTTTTCTTACAAATCCCTTTCCTTCTTCCTCCCCCACTTCTCAACTTACACACCTCTCCCCTCATCCGCCCCTCACCCCTCCATAACCCATCAGCCAGCTGCACCCCTTCCTCCATCTCCCCCTCCATCACTGTGGTCAGCCAGCCTCGTCCTTCCCCAAGATTTCACACCTCTTACAATGTGAGGGTAGACTTCCCTGTACTCACCTAGTTGTGGTTGCAGGGGTCGAGACATAGCTCCTGGCCCCGCCTCTACACTGTCCGCTACTGGGTCACTCTCCCTGCGCCATGAGCTTTATCATACCTCTCCTTAAAGCTATGTATGGAACCTGCCTCCACTACATCTCTTCCCTGTGTGTGTGTGTGTGTGTGTGTTATATGTGTGTGTGTGTGTGTGTTTGTGTTTTGTGTGTGTGTGTGTTTTGTGTGTGTGTGTGTGTACTCACCTAATTGTGGTTGCAGGGGTTGAGATTCAGCTCCTGGGTCCCCTCTCTCCCTGCTCCATGAGCTTTATCTCTGTGTAGATCTGTACCAAGTCATGTTTACCTATGTGGAGCTTTAACAAGTTACGTTATGCTGTGTGTGGAGCTTTAACAAGTTATGTTATGCTGTGTGTGGAGCTTTAACAAGTTACGTTATGCTGTGTGTAGAGCTTTAACAAGTTACGTTATGCTGTGTGTGGAGCTTTAACAAGTTATGTTATGCTGTGTGTGGAGCTTTAACAAGTTACGTTATGCTGTGTGTGGAGCTTTAACAAGTTACGTTATGCTGTGTGTGGAGCTTTAACAAGTTATGTTATGCTGTGTGTGGAGCTTTAACAAGTTACGTTATGCTCTGTGTAGAGCTTAAACAAGTTACGTTATGCTATGTGTGGAGCTTTAACAAGTTACGTTATGCTGTGTGTGGAGCTTTAACAAGTTACGTTATGTTGTGTGTGGAGCTTTAACAAGTTATGTTATGCTGTGTGTGGAGCTTTAACAAGTTACGTTATGCTGTGTGTGGAGCTTTAACAAGTTATGTTATGCTGTGTGTGGAGCTTTAACAAGTTACGTTATGCTGTGTGTGGAGCTTTAACAAGTTATGTTAAGCTGTGTGTGGAGCATTAACAAGTTACGTTATGCTGTGTGTGGAGCTTTAACAAGTTACGTTATGCTGTGTGTGGAGCTTTAACAAGTTACGTTATGCTGTGTGTGGAGCTTAACAAGTTACGTTATGCTGTGTGTGGAGCTTTAACACGTTATGTTATGCTGTGTGTGGAGCTTTAACAAGTTATGTTATGCTGTGTGTGGAGCTTTAACAAGTTATGTTATGCTGTGTGTGGAGCTTTAACAAGTTACGTTATGCTGTGTGTGGAGCTTTAACAAGTTACGTTATGCTCTGTGTGGAGCTTTACCAAGTTACGTTATGCTCTGTGTAGAGCTTTAACAAGTTACGTTATGCTGTGTGTGGAGCTTTAACAAGTTACGTTATGCTGTGTGTGGAGCTTTAACAAGTTACGTTATGCTGTGTGTGGAGCTTTAACAAGTTACGTTATGCTCTGTGTGGAGCTTTAACAAGTTACGTTATGCTCTGTGTGGAGCTTTAACAAGTTACGTTATGCTGTGTGTGGAGCTTTAACAAGTTACGTTATGCTCTGTGTAGAGCTTTAACAAGTTACGTTATGCTGTGTGTAGAGCTTTCACCAAGTCATGTTATGCTGTGTAGAGCTTTCACCAAGTCATGTTATGCTGTGTAGAGCTTTCACCAAGTCATGTTATGCTGTGTAGAGCTTTCACCAAGTCATGTTATGCTGTGTAGAGCTTTCACCAAGTCATGTTATGCTGTGTAGAGCTTTCACCAAGTCATGTTATGCTGTGTAGAGCTTCAGCCATGACTTGTCGTCCGCAGATTCACCCGCTCTTCTAGAGTACAGTAGCCACGAGGAAGCGCTAAACCCGTAGGTCTCACACATCTTTGGAATGAGAGAGTCAGGTAGGTAGTCCAACCCCTCCCTGTTATGGACTAGCATAGTTGGTTCCTAGTCTACTATTGTGTCTATGATGCTTGTGAACGGTTACTACCAGAGTGTTGTTGTTTGTTGTTGTTGTTGTTACTGTTGTTGTTGTTGGTCTGGCTGTTGTTGCTTTCGTTGTTGTTGTTTTCATGTTAGGTCAACAACACTCTGGCGGGGTTGACCTGGAACCTAAAAGATTCCTTCAAAAACAATGAGTAAGAGCTTGCCTGCCTGCTTGCTTGCTTGCTTGCCTGCCTGCCTGCCTGCGCTTGCCCTGCCTGCTTGCCTGCTGCTTGCTTGCTTGCCTGCCTGCTCTGCTTGCTGCTTGCTTGCCTGCCTGCCTGCTTGCCTGCCTGCTTGCTTGCTTGCCTGCTTGCTTGCCTGCCTGCTTGCTTGCTTGCCTGCTTGCCTGCCTGCCTGCTTGCCTGCTTGCTTGCTTGCCTGCTTGCTTGCCTGCCTGCTTGCTTGCTTGCCTGCCTGCCTCTGCTTTCCTGCCTGCCTGCTTGCTTGCTTGCTTGCCTGCCTGCTTGCTTGCCTGCCTGCCTGCCTGCCTGCCTGCTTGCTTGCTTGCCTGCCTGCCTGCTTGCTTGCTTGCCTGCTTGCTTGCTTGCCTGCTTGCTTGCCTGCCTGCTTGCTTGCTTGCCTGCCTGCCTGCCTGCTTCTCTGCCTGCCTGCCTGCTTTGCCTGCTTCCCTTGCCTGCTTGCTTGCTTGCCTGCCTGCCTGCCCCTGCTTCCCTTGCCTGCCTGCTTGCTTGCCTGCCTGCCTGCCTGCTTCTGCCTGCCTTCCCCTCCTGCTTGCTTGCCTGCCTGCTTGCTTGCTTGCCTGCCTGCCCCTGCCTGCTTTCCTGCCTGCCTGCCTGCCTGCCTGCCTGCCTTGCCTGCCTTGCCTGCCTGCCTGCCTGCTTGCTGCTCTGCTTGCTTGCCTGCCTGCTGCCTGCCTGCTTGCTTGCCTGCCTGCTTGCCTGTCCTTCTTGCCTGCCTGCCTGCTGCCTGTCCTGCCTGCTGTCTGCTTGCTTGCCTGCTTGCTTGCTCCTGCCCTGCCTGCCTCGCCTGCTTCTGCCTGCCCGCCTGCCTGCTTGCTTCTGCCTGCCTGCCTGCTTGCTTGCTTGCTTGCTTGCCTGCTCCTGCCTGCTTGCTTGCTGCCTGCCTTGCCTGCCTGCTCTGCTGCTTGCTGCCTTGCCTGCTTGCTTGCCTGCCGCTTGCTGCCTGCTGCTTGCTGCTGCCTGCTTGCCTGCCTGCTGCTTTGCCTGCTTGCTTGCCTGCCTGCCTGCCTCCTGCTTCTGCCTGCTGCCTGCCTGCCTGCCTCTGCTTGCCTTGCTGCCTGCTGCTTGCCTGCCTCTGCCTCCTGCCTGCCTGCCTGCTTGCTGCTGCTGCCTGCCTGCTTGCCTGCCTGCTTGCCTGCCTGCTTGCCTGCCTGCCTGCCTGCCTGCCTGCCTGCCTGCCTGCCTGCCTGCTTGCTTGCTTGCCTGCTTGCTTGCTTGCCTGCCTGCCTGCCTGCCTGCTTCCTGCTGCCTGCCTGCTTGCTTGCCTGCCTGCTTCCCTGCTGCTTGCCTGCCTGCTTGCTTGCTTGCCTGCCTGCTTGCCTGCCTCTGCCTGCCTGCCTGCCTGCCTGCTTTGCCTGCCTGCTGCCTGCTTCTGCCTGCCTGCTTGCCGCCTGCCTGCCTGCCTGCCTGCCTGCTTGCCTGCCTGCTTGCTTGCTCTGCCTCCCTGCCCTGCCTGCCTGCTCCTGCCTGCCTGTCTGCCTGCCTGCTTGCTTGCTGCCTGCCGTGCCTGCCTGCCTGCTGCTGTGCCTGCCTGCTTCTTGCTTGCCTGCTGCTGCCTGCTGCCTGCCTGCCTGCTGCCTGCCTGCCTGCTGCCTGCCTGCTTGCCTGCCTGCTTCCCTGCCTGCCTGCCTGCTTCTGCCGCCTGCCTGCCTGCCTGCCTGCCTGCCTGCTTGCCTGCCTGCCTGCTGCTTGCCTGCCTGCTTGCTTCCTGCCTGCTTGCTGCCTTGCGCCTGCCCGCCTGCCTGCCTGCTTTCCTGCCTGCCTGCCTGCTTCTGCCTGCCTGCCTGCCTGCCTGCCTGCCTGCTGCCTGCCTGCCTGCCTGCTGCTCTGCTTGCCTGCTTGCTTGCCTGCCTGCTTCTTGCCTGCCTGCTGCTGCTGCCTGCCTGCCTGTTTCCTGCCTGCCTGCCTCCTGCCTGCCTGCCTGCCTGCCTGCCTGCCTGCTGCCTGCCTGCTTGCTGCTCCTGCCTGCCTGCCTGCCTGCCTGCTTGCTTGCTGCCTGCTTCTGCCTGCCTGCCTGCTTGCTTGCCTGCCTGCTTGCTTGCTTGCCTGCTTGCTTGCCTGCCTGCCTGCCTGCCTGCTTGCCTGCCTGCTTGCCTGCCTGCCTGCTTGCCTGCCTCCTCCTGCCTGCCTGCCTGTGTGCTCTCTATCCTCTTCCCCCTCTCCCTCTCTACCCCATTTTATTTCCCCTCTACTGTGGTCAGCTCTAGAGATAAAGCGAAAGAGGAGAGTGAGGAAGAGGGGAGAACAGTAGGAGAGGAAAGGGAAGAAGAGGGGACTTAACTAGGCCTAGCTTAACTTAGCCTACCACCACAAATATTCATTTTTCTGCAACACTTGTGGAACATGCAGCTGGAGAGCAACTTACACTGCCAGTAGCAGCAACACTGAAGCAGTAACAGCAGTAGGGGGGAGTAGTGGGGGATAAGTTATAAGAGTGGGTACCTACCACAACACTGAAGCAGTAACAGCAGTAGGGGAGTAGTGGGGATAAGTTATAAGAGTAGGTACCTACCACAACACTGAAGCAGTAACAGCAGTAGGGGGAGTAGTGGGGATAAGTTATAAGAGTGGGTACCTACCACAACACTGAAGCAGTAACAGCAGTAGGGGGAGTAGTGGGGATAAGTTATAAGAGTGGGTACCTACCACAACACTGAAGCAGTAACAGCAGTAGGGGGAGTAGTGGGGATAAGTTATAAGAGTGGGTACTCACCACAACACTGAAGCAGTAACAGCAGTAGGGGGAGTAGTGGGGATAAGTTATAAGAGTGGGTACCTACCACAACACTGAAGCAGTAACAGCAGTAGGGGAGTAGGGGGATAAGTTATAAGAGTGGGTACCTACCACAACACTGAAGCATAACAGTAAATGACAGAAGTGCGAGGGGGAGTAGTGGGGGATAAGTTATAAGAGTGGGTACCTACCACAACACTGAAGCAGTAACAGCAGTAGGGGGAGTAGTGGGGATAAGTTATAAGAGTGGGTACCTACCACAACACTGAAGCAGTAACAGCAGTAGGGGAGTAGTGGGGATAAGTTATAAGAGTGGGTACCTACCACAACACTGAAGCAGTAACAGCAGTAGGGGGAGTAGTGGGGATAAGTTATAAGAGTGGGTACCTACCACAACACTGAAGCAGTAACAGCAGTAGGGGAGTAGTGGGGATAAGTTATAAGAGTGGGTACCTACCACAACACTGAAGCAGTAACAGCAGTAGGGGAGTAGTGGGGATAAGTTATAAGAGTGGGTACCTACCACAACACTGAAGCAGTAACAGCAGTAGGGGGAGTAGGGGGATAAGTTATAAGAGTGGGTACCTACCACAACACTGAAGCAGTAACAGCAGTAGGGGAAGTAGTGGGGATAAGTTATAAGAGTGGGTACCTACCACAACACTGAAGCAGTAACAGCAGTAGGGAGTAGTGGGATAAGTTATAAGAGTGGGTACCTACCACAACACTGAAGCAGTAACAGCAGTAGGGGGTAGTGGGGATAAGTTATAAGAGTGGGTACCTACCACAACACTGAAGCAGTAACAGCAGTAGGGGGAGTAGTGGGGGATAAGTTATAAGAGTGGGTACCTACCACAACACTGAAGCAGTAACAGCAGTAGGGGAGTAGTGGGGATAAGTTATAAGAGTGGGTACCTACCACAACACTGAAGCAGTAACAGCAGTAGGGGAGTAGTGGGGGGTAAGTTATAAGAGTGGGTACCTACCACAACACTGAAGCAGTAACAGCAGTAGGGGAGTAGTGGGGATAAGTTATAAGAGTGGGTACCTACCACAACACTGAAGCAGTAACAGCAGTAGGGGAGTAGTGGGGATAAGTTATAAGAGTGGGTACCTACCACAACACTGAAGCAGTAACAGCAGTAGGGGAGTAGTGGGGATAAGTTATAAGAGTGGGTACCTACCACAACACTGAAGCAGTAACAGCAGTAGGGAGTAGTGGGGATAAGTTATAAGAGTGGGTACCTACCACAACACTGAAGCAGTAACAGCAGTAGGGGAGTAGTGGGGATAAGTTATAAGAGTGGGTACCTACCACAACACTGAAGCAGTAACAGCAGTAGGGGAGTAGTGGGGATAAGTTATAGAGTGGTACCTACCACAACACTGAAGCAGTAACAGCAGTAGGGGAGAGTGGGGATAAGTTATAAGAGTGGGTACCTACCACAACACTGAAGCAGTAACAGCAGTAGGGGAGTAGTGGGGATAAGTTATAAGAGTGGGTACCTACCACAACACTGAAGCAGTAACAGCAGTAGGGAGTAGTGGGGGATAAGTTATAGAGTGGTACCTACCACAACACTGAAGCAGTAACAGCAGTAGGGAGTAGTGGGGATAAGTTATAAGAGTGGGTACCTACCACAACACTGAAGCAGTAACAGCAGTAGGGGAGTAGTGGTGATGTATAAGAGGGGACCACAACACGCGAAGAGGGAGAGGGAGAAAGAGGACACAACACGAGCAAACAAAGAGGTGGATAGTTATAAGGACCACAACACGAACAGTAAGAAGGGATGGAATAAGGACTACCAACACAACAGACAGCAGTAGGTAGTGGATAGTATAAAGTGACCACCACAACACTGAAGCAACAGAGGAGAGGATAGAAGTACACCAACACTGAACAGAACAGGAGGAGTAGTGGATGTTATAAGAGGACCACCACAACACGAAGCATCAGGGGAGTGATAAAAGGACCACCACAACACTGAAGCAAACAGCAGAGGAGTGGAAGAGGACACCACAACACGAAGCAGTAAAGGAGGATAGGATGTTATAAGGGGACCACCAACACAAGCAGAACAGGTAGAGTAGGGGTAAAGGACACAACACTGAAGACAGAGGGAGAGGGGATAAGTATAAGGGACCCAACACTGAAGCAGAACAGGGGGGAGAGGGATATAAGGACCAACAGCAACAGAGGGGGAGGGGATAAGTTATAAGAGTGGGTACCTACCACAACACTGAAGCAGTAACAGCAGTAGGGGGAAGTAGTGGGGATAAGTTATAAGAGTGGTACCTACCACAACACTGAAGCAGTAACAGCAGTAGGGGAGTAGTGGGGATAAGTTATAAGAGTGGTACCTACCACAACACTGAAGCAGTAACAGCAGTAGGGGGAGTAGTGGGGATAAGTTATAAGAGTGGGTACCTACCACAACACTGAAGCAGTAACAGCAGTAGGGGGAGTAGTGGGGATAAGTTATAAGAGTGGGTACCTACCACAACACTGAAGCAGTAACAGCAGTAGGGGGGAGTAGTGGGGGATAAGTTATAAGAGTGGGTACCTACCACAACACTGAAGCAGTAACAGCAGTAGGGGGGAGTAGTGGGGGATAAGTTATAAGAGTGGGTACCTACCACAACACTGAAGCAGTAACAGCAGTAGGGGGAGTAGTGGGGATAAGTTATAAGAGTGGGTACCTACCACAACACTGAAGCAGTAACAGCAGTAGGGGAGTAGTGGGGGATAAGTTATAAGAGTGGGTACCTACCACACAAACAATAGCATTAATAACCATGATGGAAGCATGTCTACTTGGTACGCACCTGCTTGTACGCACCTGCTTGTACGCACCTGCTTGTACGCACCTGCTTGTACGCACCTGCTTGTACGCACCTGCTTGTACGCACCTGCTTGGTAATGGGGATGATTGTGCCAATCTGTGAGCAGGGAGTGGCTGGTTGAGCTCTATTTCCCGGGTCCTGCCTCGCTACCAACTAGCGTGAAACACTGAATCTTCTGTATTTTCACATATAAACTTATACCAAAACTAACTCACTCACTCACTCTCTCTCTCTCTCTCTCTCTCTCTCTCTCTCTCTCTCTCCTCTCTCCTTATTTATATATGGTTTCAGGGTTTGAGTGTGTGTGTGTGTGTTTATGTGTGTGTACTCACCTAGTTGTGGTTGCAGGGGTCGATTCATAGCTCCTGGCCCCGCCTCTTCACTGGTCGCTACTGGGTCACTTTCCCTGCGCCATGAGCTTTTTCATACCTCTTCTTGAAGCTATGAATGGATCCTGCCTCCACTACATCGCTTCCCAAGCTATTCCACTTCCTGACCTGTGTGTGTACTCACCTAATTCACCTAATTGTGGTTGCAGGGGTAGAGACTCAGCTCCTGGCCCCGTCTCTTCGCTGTCCGCTACTGGGTCTCTGCTCTCCCTGCTCCATGAGCTTTATCATACCTTGTCTTAAAACTATGTATGGTTCCTGCCTCCACTATATCGTTCGCTAGACTATTCCACTTCCTGACTACTCTATGGCTGAAGAAATGCTTCCTAACATCCCTTTGACTCATCTGAGTCTTCAGCTTCCAGTTGTGCCCCCTTGTTTCTGTGTTCCCTCTCTGGAACATCCTGTCACTGTCTACCTTGTCGATTCCCCGCAGTATTTTGTATGTCGTTATCATGTCTCCTCTGACCCTTCTTTCCTCCAGTGTTGTTAGTCCTATTTCCCTCAACCTTTCTTCATATGGCATTCCCCTGAGCTGTGGAACTAGCCTTGTCGCAAACCTTTGCACTTTCTCTAATTTCTTGACGTGCTTGACCAGGTGTGGGTTCCAGACTGGTGCTGCATATTCTAGTATGGGCCTGACGTACACGGTGTACAGTGTCTTGAACGATTCCTTGTTAAGGTAACGGAACGCTAATCTTAGGTTTGCCAGTCGCCCATATGCTGCCGCGGTTATCTGGTTGATGTGTGCTTCCGGAGACGTGCTTGGCGTTATACTCACCCCAAGGTCTTTCTCCTTTGACGAGGTTTGTAGCCTTTGTCCACCTAGCCTGTACTCTGTCAGCGGTCTTCTTTGCCCTTCCCCGGTCTTCATGACTTTGCATTTGGTGGGATTGAATTCGAGAAGCCAGTTGCTAGACCAGATGTCAAGCTTGTCCAGGTCTGTTTGAAGTCCTACTTGGTCCTCCTCCGATGTGATTCTTATCATTAATTTCACATCATCTGCGAACAGATGAGTGTGTGAGTGTGTGTGTGTGTGTGCGCGCGCGTGTGTACTCACCTAATTGTGGTTGCAGGGGTCGAGACTCAGCTCCTGGCCCCGCCTCTTCGCTGCCCGCTACTGGGTCTCTACTCTCCCTGCTCCATGAGCTTTATCATACCTTGTCTTAAAACTATGTATGGTTCCTGCCTCCACTATATCTTTCTCTAGACTATTCCACTTCCTGACTACTCTGTGGCTGAAGAAATGTTTCCTAACATCCCTTTGACTCATCTGAGTCTTCAGCTTCCAGTTGTGTATGTGTGTGTGTGTGTGTGTGTGTGTGTGTATGTGTGTGTGTGTGTATGTGTGTGTATGTGTGTGTGTGTATGCGTGTATGCGTGTGTGTATGTGTGTGTGTATGTGTGTATGTGTGTGTGTATGTGTGTGTGTATGTGTGTATGTGTGTGTGTGAGTGTATGTGCGTATGTGTGTGTATGTGTGTGTGTATGTGCGTGTGTGTATGTGCGTGTGCGTGTGTGCGCGCGCGCGTGTGTGTGTGATTGTGTATAACTCAAGAAAGACAAACAAAAACAAGCACGCCACAGTTCACTCAAAAACATTTAAACGTCCAGAGAACAGATGTAAACAGACGTGTAAACAGATAACAGGTAAAGAGATGTGTAAACAGATAACAGGTGTGAATACGTGTAACGAGAACAGGTATAAACAGGAGTAAACAGATGTTTAAACAGGAGTAAATAGATGTTTAAACAGATAACAGATGTTTAAACAGATAACAGATGTAAACATATAACAGGTAAATAGGAGTGTAAACAGAGAACAGGTGTGAACACGTGTAAACAGAACAGGAATAAATAAGTTTAAACAGAAAAATATAAACATGTGTAAACAGAGAACAGATATAGAGATGTATAAACAGAACTGATGTAAACATGTGTAAACAAACAGCAGGTATAAACAAAGCTGATGTAAACATGTAAAGAGAGAACAGGTTTAACCAGAACTGATGTAAACAAATGTAAATTGAGAACAGGTGTAAAATGTAAACAGAGAACAGATATAAACAAATGTAATCAGAGAACAGGTGTAAAATATAAACAGAAAGCAGACTTAAGTGTAAACAGAGAACAGGTGTAAACAGAACGAGTATAAAATGTAAACAGAAGAGTTGTAAACAGGTGTAAACACATCAAGACTAATCACGGTGTTCACACTTCACTTTCCCCATCATCACCCTCTCTACAACAGCCTCTATGGCCGCTCTATATAAGGCTCAATATTCCTTCTCCATTCATTACTACCTTGCAAGTCAAGCTCCTCGCTATAATAGCCTCTATGACACTTCCCCGTAAGGTTCAAAATACCATATCGCTTCGTATTATCTGACAGTCTATTTAAACCTATAAATGATGGTATATTCAACCTTAGTAGTATCAGCAACAGCAGAAACAGTTGCAACAACAGCAGTAACCAAGAACAGTAACAGCAGTAACCAAGAACAGTAACAGCAGTAACCAAGAACAGTAACAGCAGTAACCAAGAACAGTAACAGTAGTAACCAAGAACAGTAACAGCAGTAACCAAGAACAGTAACAGCAGTAACCAAGAACAGTAACAGCAGTAACCAAGAACAGTAACAGCAGTAACCAAGAACAGTAACAGCAGTAACCAAGAACAGTAACAGCGGTAACCAAGAACAGTAACAGTAGTAACCAAGAACAGTAACAGCAGTAACCAAGAACAGTAACAGCAGTAACCAAGAACAGTAACAGCAGTAACCAAGAACAGTAACAGCGGTAATCAAGAAAGTAACAGCTAACCAAGAACAGTAACAGTAATACCAGAACAGTAACAGTAACAGCGTAACCAAGAACAGTAACAGCAGTAACCAAGAACAGAAACAGCAGTAACCAAGAACAGTAACAGCAGTAACCAAGAACAGTAACAGCAGTAACCAAGAACAGTAACAGCAGTAACCAAGAACAGTAACAGCAGTAACCAAGAACAGTAACAGCAGTAACCAAGAACAGTAACAGCGGTAACCAAGAACAGTAACAGCGGTAACCAAGAACAGTAACAGCAGTAACCAAGAACAGTAACAGCAGTAACCAAGAACAGTAACAGCGGTAACCAAGAACAGTAACAGCAGTAACCAAGAAACTTAATAGCAGTAACCAAGAACAGTAACAGCGGTAACCAAGAAACTTAATAGCAGTAACCAAGAACAGTAACAGCGGTAACCAAGAACAGTAACAGCAGTAACAAAGAACAGTAACAGCAGTAACAAAGAACAGTAACAGCAGTAACCAAGAACAGTAACAGCAGTATCCAAGAACAGTAACAGCAGTAACCAAGAACAGTAACAGCAGTAACCAAGAACAGTAACAGCAGTAACCAAGAACAGTAACAGCGGTAACCAAGAACAGTAACAGCAGTAACCAAGAACAGTAACAGCGGTAACCAAGAACAGTAACAGCGGTAACCAAGAACAGTAACAGCGGTAACCAAGAACAGTAACAGCGGTAACCAAGAACAGTAACAGCAGTAACCAAGAACAGTAACAGCAGTAACCAAGAACAGTAACAGCAGTAACCAAGAACAGTAACAGCGGTAACCAAGAACAGTAACAGCGGTAACCAAGCAAGCATTAACGGGTAACCAAGAACAGACAGCATAACAAAACAGTAACAACAGCATTAACAGAACAGTAACAACAGCATCAACAGACAACAAGCATACACAGAAACAACAGCATTAACAAAAACCCAAAACAGCATCAACAGTAACAACAGCATTAACAATAACAGCAGCATCAACAGTAACAACAGCATTAACAATAACAACAGCATCAACAGTAACAACAGCATCAACAGAAACAACAGCATTAACAATAACAGCAGCATCAACAGTAACAACAGCATTAACAATAACAGCAGCATCAACAGTAACAACAGCATTAACAATAACAACAGCATCAACAGTAACAACAGCATTAACAATAACAGCAGCAACAACAGTAACATCAGCATCCATAACAACAGCATCAACAGTAACAGCAGCATCAACAGAACAACAGCATAACAGTAACAGCAGCATCAACAGTAACAACAGCATCAATAACAGCAGCACAACAAGTAACACACGCTAAAATAACAACTAGAATTTCTATCAGACTACAGCATGTAAAATGACAGCGCCAAAGCTTGTAACTTATCCAACATCACAAAGTTTATTAACACCAACTTAGGAGGAATGAAATCTTCTATCATCTGACCAAGGTAATACCACCAAGTTTAAACAACCCAAGGATGATTAACACCAACTCAGGTTGTATTAACTACCATGTATATACCACCAGGTTGGTATTAAACCAACTCCAAGGTTGTATTAACACCAACTCCAAGGTGGTATTAACACCAACTCCAAGGTTGGTATTAAACCAACTCCAAGGTTGGTATTAACACCAACTCCAAGGTTGGTATTAACACCAACTCCAAGGTTGGTATTAACACCAACTCCAAGGTTGGTATTAACACCAACTCCAAGGTTGGTATTAACACCAACTCCAAGGTTGGTATTAACACCAACTCCAAGGTTGGTATTAACACCAACTCCAAGGTTGGTATTAACACCAACTCCAAGGTTGGTATTAATACCAACTCCAAGGTTGGTATTAACACCAACTCCAAGTTGTATTAATACAACTCCAAGGTTGGTATTAACACCAACTCCAAGGTTGGTATTAATACCAACTCCAAGGTTGGTATTAACACCAACTCCAAGGTTATTACCACTCAAGGTGATTAATACCAACTCCAAGGTTAGTATTAACACCAACTCCAAGGTTGGTATTAATACCAACTCCAAGGTTGTATTAAACCAACTCCAAGGTTGGTATTAATACCAACTCCAAGGTTGTATTAACACCAACTCCAAGGTTGGTATTAATACCAACTCCAAGGTTGGTATTAACACCAACTCCAAGGTTGGTATTAACACCAACTCCAAGGTTGGTATTAACACCAACTCCAAGGTTGGTATTAACACCAACTCCAAGGTTGGTATTAACACCAACTCCAAGGTTGGTATTAATACCAACTCCAAGGTTGGTATTAACACCAACTCCAAGGTTGGTATTAAACCAACTCCAAGGTTGGTATTAACACCAACTCCAAGGTTGGTATTAACACCAACTCCAAGGTTGGTATTAACACCAACTCCAAGGTTGGTATTAACACCAACTCCAAGGTTGGTATTAACACCAACTCCAAGGTTGGTATTAATACCAACTCCAAGGTTGTATTAACACCAACTCCAAGGTTGGTATTAATACCAACTCCAAGGTGTATTAACACCAACTCCAAGGTTGGTATTAACACCAACTCCAAGGTTGGTATTAACACCAACTCCAAGGTTGGTATTAACACCAACTCCAAGGTTGGTTTTAACACCAACTCCAAGGTTGGTATTAACACCAACTCCAAGGTTGGTTTTAACACCAACTCCAAGGTTGGTATTAACACCAACTCCAAGGTTGGTTTTAACACCAACTCCAAGGTTGGTATTAACACCAACTCCAAGGTTGGTATTAACACCAACTCCAAGGTTGGTATTAACACCAACTCCAAGGTTGGTTTAACACTAACTCCAAGGTTGGTTTAACACCAACTCCAAGGTTGGTATTAACACCAACTCCAAGGTTGGTATTAACACCAACTCCAAGGTTGGTATTAACACCAACTCCAAGGTTGGTTTTAACACCAACTCCAAGGTTGGTTTTAACACCAACTCCAAGGTTGGTATTAACACCAACTCCAAGGTTGAGGGACTGATTACCTCATCTTTCCTATATAGTTCTACTGTCTTCAAACAATGTCCTGGAATCTGTATTGATAAAGCCACTGGATGGCGAAGCGTCTACGATAAAGATACCCAGATGTTGCACACGTGTCTAATTTTCACTATGGTCACTATCTTCAACACTATGGTGTGTATAATACGCTATGTGACATGTCAAAAATCTTATTAATGAAAATAACAGATATATTAGGCAAATTTCCTAAAATTGCTTGAGACACATAAGACCATTGTAATAAATCCAGATGTACCCCTGTTAACTCATTTGAGGTCTAGTTCCTGGGCCTTTTGTGTATCCATATATTCTTGTGCTACCATCCACAGGATGGATATGGGGCACACAATAAACTAGCCACTACCATCCACAGGATGGATATGGAGTGCACAATAAACTAGCCACTATCATCCACAGGATGGATATGGGGCACACAATAAACTAGCCACTACCATCCACAGGATGGATATGGAGTGCACAATAAACTAGCCACTACCATCCACAGGATGGATATGGAGTGCACAATAAACTAGCAACTTGGCGGCAAAATCTATCTCTATATCTATCTATCTATCTTCTATCTCTCTCTCTCTCTCTCTCTCCTTCTCTCTCCTCTCTTCTCTTATCCACCTCCTTTCTTATAACCCCCGCTAAACAAACAAACAGATCTTAAAGGAGAAGCCTTAAAATTTCTTAAAATAAGAGTGAAAATCCCTACCTCTTCTACCCCAGACAAAATTCTGGAGGCGCCACAATGGCTCTTATGTTGCTAGTCCTTAAGGTCGACTGTCCTACAAGTTTGAATATCAATATCACCCGTGTTTGTAGAGTCCACAGAGCAGGGCACGAGGCTACTCTCCTGGGATAGAGAGGGATAGAGGGGGAGTGATAGAAGCTTGGTAAACACCGTCCACCTAGCCTCACGTAGTGTTGGGTCGTACCCACACTGACACCAACCCCACCATCGTACCCACACTGACACAAAACCACCACCATCGTACCCACACTGACACAACACCACCACCATCGTACCCATACTGACACCACCACCATCGTACCCACACTGACACCACCACCACCATCGTACCCACACTGACAACACCACCACCATCGTACCACACTGACACACCACCACCATCGTACCCACACTGACACACACACCACCATGACCCACACTGACACAACCCCACCACCATCGTACCCACACTGACACAACCACCACCATCGTACCCACACTGAACAACCCCACCATCGTACCCACAATAACATAACCCCACCATCGTACCCACACTGACACAACCCCACCATCGTACCCACACTGACACAACCCACCATCGTACCCACATACAACCCCACCATCGTACCCACACTGACACACCACACCACATCGTACCCACACTGACACATACCACAACCATCGTACCCACACTGACACACCACCACCATCGTACCCACACTGACACACCACCACCATCGTACCCACACTGACACCACCCACATCGTACCCACACTGACACACCCACCATCGTACCCACACTGACACACCACCACATCGTACCCACACTGGCACAACACCACCACCATCGTACCCACACTGACACACACCACCACCATCGTACCCACACTGACACCACCACCACCATCGTACCCACACTGACACAAACCACCACCATCGTACCCACACTGACACAACACCACCACCATCGTACCCACACTGACACAACAACCCCACCATCGTACCCACACTGACAACACCACCACCATCGTACCCACACTGACACACCACCACCATCAGTACCCACACTGACACACACCACCATCTACCCACACTGACAACAACCCACATCGTACCCACACTGACAACACCACCACCATCGTACCCACACTGACAACACCCCACCATCGTACCCACACTACAACCCACCACCATCGTACCCACATTGACACACACCCCACCATCGTACCCACACTGACAACCCCACCACCATCGTACCCACAATGACAACCCCACCATCGTACCCACACTGACACAACAACCCCACCATCGTACCCACACTGACACAACCCCACCACCATCGTACCCACAATGACAACCCCACCATCGTACCCACACTGACACAACACCACCATCGTACCCACACTGACACAACCCCACCATCGTACCCACACTGACAACAACCCCACCATCGTACCCACACTGACAACACCACCACCATTGTACCCACACTGACAACACCACCACCATCGTACCCACACTGACACCACCACCATCGTACCCACACTGACAACACCACCACAATCGTACCCACACTGACAACACCACCACCATCGTACCCACACTGACAACACCACCACCATCGTACCCACACTGACACAACCCCACCACCATCGTACCCACAATGACATAACCCCACCATCGTACCCACAATAACATAACCCCACCATCGTACCCACAATAACATAACCCCACCACCGTACCCACCCTGACACAACCACCCCACCATCGTACCCACTCTGACACACCACCACCATCGTACCCACACTGACACACCACCACCACTATCGTACCCACACTGACACAATACCACCACCATCGTACCCACACTGACAACAACGCCACCATGGTACCCACACTGACAAAACCACCACCATCGTACCCACACTGACAACACCACCATGGTACCCACACTGACACACCACCACCATGGTACCCACACTGACAACACCAACATGGTACCCACACTGACACAAAACAATTAGCATCTCCTTGACTTGATGTTACCAGAGTTTTAATGTGACAATTTTATTAATCAAATTGGTTTATGTGAAATAATTGAAGAATGTTTCTTCTGGTCAGAAATAACTGACTTTACTGGGTTATTCCAGGTTAAATTTGCTCGCTTGCTTGTTTACTTAATCGTTAAACACTAATCACTCTTACTTATAGAAAAGTTTGGATTTATTTCGGTCTGTGTAAGTCCCAGTTTGCCTTTTTTTAAAAATTCAATACTTTTTTTCATGCGATAATTGCTTAATTTCTCATGCGACTTTCCTCACCCTTAAACGCTGATAACTTAATGCCACGCTTAAGGCTTCACACTTAAGGTGCTGATGTATTTCAGAATATTGTTCTCTCCGAGATATCAAGAGAAAGCCTCTTCAGTTTAGCATCAAAGTTGGTGTTTCTTAGCGGAAGGTTGGAAATTACATTTGGCTGTGTATGTCCTCATGTGTTAATACTGATTGCATAACAAACTCATGGCACACTCTGCACTATTGCTGTCGCCTGTACTGGAGTAGAGGGGGCTGGGGTTAAGCAATGCAGGGACAACTTTCTCGGATTTCACAGTAAAAGAATTTCATCTTTTTTTGCTTAGTTAATATTACTGCCCCAACATTACATAGTGGGAGCAAAAGCTAGCTGTGTTTCACTGTCATGTTCCATCACACAGGATGGTGTTTCACTGTCATATTCCATCACACAGGATGGTGTTCACTGTCATATTCCATCACACAGGATGGTGTTTCACTGTCATATTCCATCACACAGGATGGTGTTTCACTGTCATATTCCATCACACAGGATGGTGTTTCACTGTCATGATCCATCACACAGGATGGTGTTTCACTGTCATGTTCCATCACACAGGATGGTGTTTCACTGTCATATTCCATCACACAGGATGGTGTTTCACTGTCATGTTCCATCACACAGGATGGTGTTTCACTGTCATATTCCATCACACAGGATGGTGTTTCACTGTCATGATCCATCACACAGGATGGTGTTTCACTGTCATGTTCCATCACACAGGATGGTGTTTCACTGTCATATTCCATCACACAGGATGGTGTTTCACTGTCATATTCCATCACACAGGATGGTGTTTCACTGTCATATTCATCACACAGGATGGTGTTTCACGTCATATTCCATCCAGGATGGTGTTTCACTGTCATATTCCATCACACAGGATGGTGTTTCACTGTCATGATCCATCACACAGGATGGTGTTTCACTGTCATGTTCCATCACACAGGATGGTGTTTCACTGTCATATTCCATCACACAGGATGGTGTTTCACTGTCATATTCCATCACACAGGATGGTGTTTCACTGTGGATGGTAGTGGCTAGTTTATTGTGCACCACATATCCATCCTGTGGATGGTAGTGGCTAGTTTATTGTGCACCACATATCCATCCTGTGGATGGTAGTGGCTAGTTTATTGTGCACCACATATCCATCCTGTGGATGGTAGTGGCTAGTTTATTGTGCTTTAGGGGTAATGACAACAAAGGTGTTAATCGAGGTAATGACAAAAGACACGGGTTTATAAAGGTAATAACGACAGGTGTTCATGGGTGTGGTGACAGAGGTGTTTATGGGTGATTTCAACAGAGGCGTTTATGGGGTAATAACAAACAGACGTGTATGGCGTAATAACAAACAGACGTGTATGGCGTAATGACAACAGACAAATTATTACAGGGGTAATAACAAACATATGTTTATGCGGTAATGACAACAGACAGATGTTAACAGGAGTAATGACAACAGCGATAGACAGGGAGGGGGTAAATAAGGCTGTTTGTACATAGTGACGACAGCGAAGGCAGAAGTAGAGAGGGAATGTCAACAAGGTTGTACAGAGTAACGACAGAAGAGACAGCAGTAGACAGGGGCTGTCGAATAAGATTATTTGTACAGAGTAACGACAGAAGAGACAGCAGTAGACAGGGGCTGTCGAATAAGATTATTTGTACAGAGTAACGACAGAAGAGACAGCAGTAGACAGGGGCTGTCAAATAAGGTTAGTTGTACAGAGTAACGACAGAAGAGACAGCAGTAGACAGGGGCTGTCAAATAAGATTAGTTGTACAGAGTAACGACAGAAGACACACAGGCAGACAGGGAGTGTCAAACAAGGCTGTTAAACAGCAGCCAGGAAGGTGATAAACTACTCTGACCTCTAATGACCTCAGATCAACAAGTTCGCTTCGTGTCCCGACACGCACGCGTGGCTCGGGCTTCGGTATAATTATTTTACGAATTATGAATTATTCATATTTTAAAAAAATATTTTAATTAAATTTAACACTAATTAAAAATAATCACGATTGTTTTTAATTAAATAATTCAACAGAATAAAATAGAAAAAGTAAAAATATTGATTTAGACTTTGAAATTAGTTATGAGTAGATATCTAATAATTTAGTATAATTCCATAATACATAAACTAAAACAAAATATTTAACTTCCTTGGGTTATCCCAGGATATCCTAGATCTTCCTAGGCTATCCTAGGTTAATTCAGATTATCGCTAAGTTATCTCAGACTGTCCTAGGCGTTTTAAGAGATGAAGACAGAGCCAGAAAGAGCTTTCGGACACGAGGCCAGGTAAAGCTTTGATTTAGGGGGCGGCTTGAGGGTGGGCGTGGGTGGGGCAGGTGTGGGTGACTAAACAGTAGTGGGCGGGGACACCCCACTCACCAGGGAAGGAATAATGGGAAGAATAATGGGAAGGGTTGATGGGGGGCGAGGCATTGTACCCTTCGTCATTGTATTCAGATTTTCTCATAGAAACGTAATATCTCATTGTAAGTGTGTGTGTGTGTACACCTAATTGTGATTGCAGGGGTCGATTCATAGCTCCTGGCCCCGCATCTTCATTGGTTACCACTAGGTCCACCTTCCCTGCTCCATGAGCTTTATTGTACCTCTCCTTAAAGCTGTGTATGATACCTGACTCCACTACCTCACTTTCCAGACAATTTCTGGAACATCCTGTGTGTCTGTCCACCCTGTCGATTCCCCTCAGTATTTTATGTTATGTCTCTCCCTGTCCCTCCTGTCCTCCAGTGTCGTCAGCTCGAGTTCCTTTAACCTCTCCTCGTAGGACATGTCCCTTAGCTCCGGGACTAGTCTCGTTGGAAATCTTTGCACTTTTTCTAGTTTTCTGACGTGTTTGGCCAGATGTGGGTTCCAGACTGGAGCTGCATACTCTAATATGGGCCTGACGTACACGGTGCACAGGGTCCAGAACGACTCCTTACTGAGATGTCGGAATACTATTCTTAGTTCGCTAGTCGCCCATATGCTGCAGCAGTTATCTGGTTGATATGCGCCTCAGTAGATGTGCTCGGTATTATACTCACCCCAAGATCTTTTTCCTTAAGTGAGGTTTGCAGTCTTTGGCCACCTAGACTATACTCTTTCTGCGGTCTTCTTGGCTCTTCCCCGATCTTCATGACTTTGTACTTGGTGGGGCTGAATTTCAGGACCAGGTCTGCAGCCTGTCCAGATCCCTCTATAGTCCTGAGTTATCCTTCGCCGACTGAATTCTCCTCATTAACTTCACATCGTCTGCAAACAGGGACACTTCTGAGTCTATTCCTTCCGTCATGTCGTTCACATATACCAGAAACAGCACAGGTCCTAGGACTGACCCCTGTGAAACACCATTCGTCATAGGCGCCCACTCTGACACCTCATCACGTGCTATGACTCGCTGATGCCTTCCAGTCAGGTATTATTCTCTAATCCATTGCAGTGCCTTCCTGTATAGCTGCCTGGTCCTCCAGCTTTTGCATTAATCTCTTGTATGGAACTGTGTCAAAAGCCTTCTTACAGTTCAAGAAAACGCAATCTACCCACCTCTCTCTCTCTCTCTCTCTTAATCTTACTGCTGTCACCTTGTCATAGAACTCCAGTAGGTTTGTTACACAGGATTTCCCGTCTCTGAATCCGTGCTGGCTGTCGTTTATAAGCGCATTCCTTTCTAGATGGTCCTCCACTGATAATCTCCTGATAATCTTCTCCATGACTTTGCATACATGTCAGTGACACTGGTCCGTAGTTTAATGCTGCATGTCTGTCTCCTGTTCTTAAAAATTGGGACTACATTTGCTGTCTTCCATACCTCAGGTAGTCGCCCTGTTTCGATAGATGTGTTGAAGATTATTGTTAGTGGTACACAGAGCGCCTCTGCTCCTTCTTTCAGGACCCATGGAGAGATGTAATCCGGCCCCATCGCCTTGGAGGTAGTGCAGTGCCGTGTGAGGGAGCGAAGTGAACATTTAAACATGGCTGACTGGCATTCAATCACCAGCTACTGCCAGATGTGCAACTATGAAGCGACGTTCTAACTATACTGACAGTAACTGACCACAGGAGAAACCGCTAAATCTAAAAAACAAACTCCAAGGAAACTGTCAGGCAATAGCGGCGGTTTCTCTCCCTCAGTGCCAAATGCGAGAAGGAAGTGGATTAGTTACACAGCCAAGGATATTTTTTTTTCAATAGTTGACTTCCATATTAACTGACCAGTGTACATTAGGAGGGAAACATAGGAGAAACCGCCAAATCTAACGACAAAACTCCAAGGAATCTGTCAGGGGCAGTGGCCGTTTTTTTTCCCTCTCACTGCTTTTAAAAATGGCTGACACATCAACTGTACGAGGAATCAGATAACAACACGACGAACACCGCTAAATGGGATTGATGGGACTTTGGACGGACATCGCCAGTGATTAGAATTTTTTTTTACCCTGCTATTATGGAAATGAGCTAGAAGTGTGATAGATGAAGCCGGACAGTGAAGTGAGGAGTGAAGGGGGTTTCTGAAGTAAAGGGTAATGGGGGTATGCGATAACATGAAACTTACTAGTAACCAGTGGTGATTTCTAGAGTAGCTACTAGGCCATTGCTAGGTGTCTGATAGGATCAGTGGTTTCTTTTTAATAAAAATAAAAAATTAAAGAAAAGAAAACAAATTTTTGTGTGGAGTGAGAGTGAAGAGTAAACATGACTGGCTTAGGAGGGGTTCAAGCTGCCATAAGTATATTTCTCATTATAATACATTTCTCGGAAGAAGGAAATCAGTCAAGGGGACTGAAAAAGGTGAATGGGATGGTAGCTCCCTGGAAAGTGAAAGCCCAACATTGGCCATCATACCAGAAACCTAAGTGCCACTATCGCAGCAAGGTATGGCAACCCCACATCTCCAAAACAAAACAATGGCGCACAGCTTTTATAGTGGCGCTATTAAGTGGTGATATCCATACTAACCCAGGACCTCAATCTATGGTACAGGTGCAAAACAGACAGATAAATCATGGGGATAATGACGGTCTAGTAGCTAGGAATGATAACCTTAACTCTCTATGTAACGTACAGATAGGTCAATGTGAGACAACAGAACCCTTCTTAATATCTCAGACACCACCAGACATATGTATACACTGTACTAAGGTACGAAAAAAGAACAGTAAACTTACCGTATGTAAAATGTGTAAGGGGTGGGTGCATAATGAATGTGTGTTTGATCATGGTAATGGTGCCAGATTTCGTTTTGTTTGTAACAAATGCACTTTGGCACAGTTACCCTTTAGCAATGATGACATTGATTTACCTATTTTTAATGTTAATGACCCCTTGCCATATATTGATGATTATGTCTGTTTTATAACAACAGGTCTTCACTTTATTCATGTCAACGCAAGATCACTTCTTCCAAAATTGGCAGAGATTAGGATTCTAGCTAACAGAACTAAAGCGGCAGTTATATCCATCTCGGAATCCTGGTTGGATGATACGGTGACTGACGACGAGGTCAAAATAGAAGGTTACAACATAAAACGCTTAGATAGGAATAGAAAAGGAGGTGGTGTATGTGCCTGCATAAGGAACGACTTAGCCTATAATCCAAGACCTGATTTAAATGAGAATAAACTGGAGATTCTATGGTTTGAGGTGTTGCTTCCCAAGACCAAACCCATCTTAGTAGGACCTAGTTATCGCCCTCCCACCCATGACCAGTTCTTAGAGGACTTTTCGAGAGTCTTGTCCGGACTTGATAACAATGACGAGACAGTAATACTGGGAGACTTTAACATCTGTTTTCAACAGCAAAATAACGGGCTATGTAAAAGATATAAGCAAATACTGGATTTAAATAGTTACACTCAACTAATTAATACACCAACCCGGATCACACAGTTCTCAGCCACCCTAATTGACCACATACTTTGTAACCGCCCTGAGAACATTAGTCAGTCAGGGGTCATTACCACAGGTCTTAGTGATCATTTCATCATTTACTGTACCAGGAAAATCACTATGGATCGGATAGGCCTACACAGGACAATAAAAATTAGGTCAACTAGAAACTACAGTAAAGAAACACTGGTAAATATGCTACACAACTGTGACTGGTCATTGATAACAAGTTGGACGGACGTAAATGATGCCTGGGTAAAATACAAAACAATGTTAAGTAACAGGACACAAATGCAACTAATGTGACATTTTATTGTGGCAACGTTTCGCTCTCCAGGAGCTTTTTCAAGCCGTTACAAACAATACATGGACACACAGGGTATATATATACTCTCCAAGTGAGGTGTAATACTAGTGGTGGTAGAAGTAGAAGTAGTAGTAGTAGTAATACAATAAGGTAGAACAATCAACTTGTACATGAGTAAAAGGTGAAAGCAATTACTTGGGTAGCACAAAAATATAGGTTAGATAAATATTTCTGTTGGAGGTTGGAATAGAGAAGACCTGTATCAGTGTTCCACCTCTGCGATGTGCTTGTGTAGTATTAGCAGGAGTGACTATGTGATGGTAGGGTTTACTGTTTTCACGAGGATTCTTGCTAAGACTTCAGAGATGGTAAAGTTGCCTTTGTTTTGTTTAATTGTGTTAGAAACAGCGATAAGTGCTGATTCAAGGCACTTGCGTCTGCGTAAATCAGTTTCTTTGATTACTAACCGGGCGTCTCTGAATTTCTTGAGATGATTGGTGGACTCACGAAATCGTAATGACACGATTGCAAACAAACCATACCACGGGTGGGGTTAGAACCAGCGGTCAGTTTTGAGAGACTGACCTCGAGTTCGAACCCCACCCGTTTTATGGTTTTATGATTGGTGGAATTTCGGTGTTGTACGCAGGCGTTGTTCAGGTTATCGTTCCTACATGCATTAATGTGTTCATTGATGCGTATTTCTAGGTTTCTTGCTGTTTCTCCTACATAAATCTTGTCGCAACCTCCACAGGGTATAGTGTAAACCCCCGCGTTGACTGGTTCATGGTGCTTGGATTTTGTCCTGGTTAGATCCTTTATAGAAGTACTGGAGCAGAAATATTTGTCTAACCTATTTTTATACTACCCATGTAATTGTTTTATCATCTTTTACTCATGTGCAAATTGATTGTTCTACCTCATTGTATTACTACTACTACTACTACAACTTATATCACTACTAATTCTACCACCACTAGTATTACACCTCACTTGGAGAGTATATATATACCCTCTGTGTTTATGTAGTGTTTGTAACGGCTTGATAAAGCTCCTGGTGAGCGAAACGTTGCCACAATAAAATGTCACATTAGTTGCATTTGTGTCCTGTTACTTAACATATTGTCGGAATTCTACCAATATTAAAACAATGTTCACTGCCATCCTTGATAATATTGCACCAGTTAAAGAGGTTAGGATTAAACGAAGAACTGAACCCTAGATGACTACTGAGATATTAGATATGAAATTCAGAGACCAGTTGATAAAAAGATTTAAGACAAACATACAGGATATTGCAGCGCTAAATGAATTCCAAAGGGTGAGGAACAGAGTGCAGAGGCTTATAAAAGGTGCAAAGGCAAGGCACTATTGCTCAAATATCGAAGAGTACAAGAATATCCCTAGAAAGCTCTGGCAACAACTCAAACAGTTGGGGTATAGCCATAAACCCGTAGATAGATCTAACATAGTACTAAATGTTGATAACGAGGTATGCCACGAAACAACTAAGGTGGCAAATTGTTTTAATTCATACTACACAACTGTCGCTTCAACATTAGTAGGTAAGCTACCAGCTACATCAAATACCTTTAATACATAAGTTTAAAACATACTATACCAATAAAGGAGTAACTCCAAACAGTTGTCAACTAGTAAGTGTATCTCATGACTTCGTGCAAAAGGAACTAAGCAGGTTAAACCCAACTAAGAGCACCGGCCCAGATAACATCCCGTCTAAGTTCCTAAAAGATGGTGCCTCTGAACTGGCAGTCCCCATTGCTCACATAATAAATTTGTCCATCACCACTAATACAGTGCCAGAGGGGTTCAAGGAGGCCAGAGTTACTCCTATCTTCAAGAAAAATAGTAGGTCTGATGTCAGCAACTATAGGCCTGTTAGTATACTCAGTGTAATATCCAAAATTCTAGAGAGGGCGGTGTACTGTCAAGTAGTTAAGTATCTTAATGACAACAACATTCTTCATAGTTACCAATCAGGCTTTAGGAGATCTTACTCAATCCCTAATTAATCTGATGGATTACATGAGAACTGAAATGTCTATAGGGAACCTCATAGGAATGGTAACTTTAGACTTGCAAAAGGCCTTCGATATTGTCAACCACAATGTATTATGTAAGAAACTTCAAGCTATCGGCATAGGTTCCATAGACTGGTTTAAGTCCTATCTTAACAATAGGAAACAAATTGTCAAAATCAACAAAACAGAATCAGAACCACTGCCGATAGCATGTGGAGTTCCCCAAGGTAGTATTCTGGGTCCCTTATTATTCCTGTGTTATGTAAATGACATGCCCATCAGTGTCAAGTGCAAACTCCTACTGTATGCGGATGACAGTGCTCTGTTAGTGTCAGGTAAAGACCCACAAGATATAGCTAATGTATTAACACTGGAACTGGAGTCCTGCAGCAAATGGTTAGTAGACAACAAACTATCGTTACACCTCGGGAAAACAGAAGCCATACTCTTTGGCATGAAATATAAACTGAGCAGGGTAAATAATGTCCGGTGTAATGGGGAACCCATCACTTCAGTTTCCTCAGTAAAATATCTGGGAATCCCCTTTGACCCATGCATGTCAGGAGAATTGATAGGGAACAGTGTAGTAAAGAAAGCGAATGCCAGACTGAAGTTCCTCTACAGACAAGCACAGTGTCTACCTACTGAGGCTCGCAGGACCCTGTGTCTAGCCCTTATACAATGTCATATGGACTACGCTTGATCTTCATGGTACTCTGCCTTGACAAAAAAACTGAAAGATAAACTGCAAATCACCCAGAACAAAATGGTAAGATTCATCCTGGACCTGGGTCCAAGAGAACATGTAGGTCTGGATGAATTACAACAATTGGATATGCTGAATATTGAAGACAGAGTAAAACAACTTAAATTGAATCAAGTTTATAAAATTGCTCACAGTGTCCAGAATATATTGCTGTCAATTTTGTCAAGGCTGGGAACCAAAGCAGTCATAGTACTAGGGGGAGAGAGCACAACTTTGTAGTACCCAGTCAGTGGCCAGGCTTCAAACACCTTTTATTGTACAGCAATAAAGGAATGGAACAGACTGCCTGCACATGTCAAAGCCAGTCACAGCATGAACCAGTTCAAGAAGAGAACCAAAAGCTACCTAATGAATGTAGCGACAGAAAGGGAGGAGAATATATTTTTAGTATTTTTTAGCTAACACACATGTATATGTAAATAACTCTTTTTACCTTATTCCTAGTATATATTCTTTATAGTATAAAAACATATATCTCCTACAGTGTATAATATTAAGGTATTAAATGGACCCCAATGGAAATAAGTCACTCTGTCTGACTTTTTTGGGTTATCCTAGGTTCTCTACACATATGCTGCTATGTATGATGATCTATGTAACTGTATTTGTGTATACCTGAATAAACTTACTAATTCGCTTAGCAGCCTCTTCACCTCCTCCTCGTTGTATGCATTGTGTTCAGCACTTGTTGGTGAATCCGCCTCTCCGTCTTTCTGGAGTCCTTTCTGTCTCCTCTGTGAACACTTCTTTGAATCTCATGTTGAGTTCTTCACATACTTCAAGGTCGTTTCTTGTGATCTCCCCTCCTTCCTTCCTCAGCCTGATTACCTGGTCTTTGACTGTTGTTTTCTTACTGATGTGACTGTACAACAGCTTAGAGTCAGACTTGGCTTTCGCTGCTGTCATTTTCGTATTGTCGTTGGGCCCCCTTATCTGTGCATATTCATTTCTTGCTCTTCAACTACTCTCCTTATGCTCCTGGTTCTTTTGTCTTCTATATTTCTTCTATTCTCTAGCGCACTTGGTTCTACCCTCTCTACACCTCTGGGTAAACCAAGGGCTCGTCCTGGCCTTCTCATTTTTTTTTTCTATTTCACTTGTGTATAAACCTCTTCTGCACTTCCTTGCATATTGTTGTCACATAATCCATAATCTCATTTACTGATTTCCCTGCCAGTTCTCGGTCCCACTGAACCTCGTGCAGGAAATTCCTCATGCCTGTGTAGTCCCCTCTCATGTAGTTTGGCTTCATTCGTCCTGCCCTTCCTTCTTCCCTCTCCAATTATAACTCTACTATGTATTCGAAGCTTAGAACCATGTGATCACTAGCTCCGAGGGGGTTTTCATATGTGATGTTCTCAATATCTGCATTACTCAAGGTGAATATTATGTCCAGTCTTGCTGGTTCACCCTCCTCTCTTTCTCTGGTAGTGTCCCTAACGTGTTGATGCATGAGGTTTTCCAGTACCATTTCCAACATCTTAGCTCTCCACGTTTCTGGGTCCCCGTGTGGCTCCAGGCTTTCCAAGTCGATTTCTTTGTAATTGAAGTCACTCACAACCAGTAGCTGTTCCCGGCCCATATGGGCCCTTCTGGCCACTTCAGCCAGTGTGTCAACCATCTCTCTGTTACTCTCATCATATTCTTGTCTCGGCCTCCTGCTATTCTGTGGTGGGTTATACATCACTGCAGTCACCACCTTGGGACCTCCAGTCTGAAGTGTCCCTATTATGTAGTCCCTTGCTTCTCCTCTGTCCCCTCTCCAGCTCCTCAAAATTCCATTTGTTTTTGATGACCAGTGGCACTCCTCCTCCCCCTATTCCCTCTTCTTTCCTCAGGATCTGATATCCAGTTAAAAGGATAACATTAATTATCGTTCATGAGAGCTTCGTTTCTGTGAGAGCTGTGATGTCCAGTGATGCCTCTGTGATTCTTTCGTGTGCGCGCGCTCACCTATTTGTGGTTGCAGGGGTCGATTCATAGGCTCCTGTAGTAGTAGTAGTAGTAGTAGTAGTAGTAGTTACAAGTTGTTAAAGGCACTTGTCGACAAAAGCTTGGCATGTTTTGTGGTGTGTGTGTTTGTCTCAGATGCAATGTTTGTTGTTGCTCTCCCGGCTTGATGGAACTTTGGCCCCGTGTGGCACTCTGTCGACCTTTGCCAGTGCCACAAAACACACACACGTACGTTTCGCCAGTACAGGGTATTTTTTTAAGCCTGTGTGTAAGCCTACCCCCTTGTAGAGATACATTCATTGTACTGGCTAGACGTTGCTTAAATAAGGCTTCCCGTAGCTACAAACCAAGTATATATAACTCACCATAAGTCGTTCATTGCGACGTATCCTGTGAGCAGTGAAGGTCGGGGAGGCGAGACCATGGTGTGAGCAGTGAAGGTCGGGGAGGCGAGACCATGGTGTGAGCAGTGAAGGTCGGGGAGACGAGACCATGGTGTGAGCAGTAAACAGCTGGTGATCACTGCAGACTTACTGTGTCGTGTCTGTGCAAGGAAAGTCTCAGTGAATGGCTGATGGTTTTCGTGATGGGGCTAAGCTGAAGTCTCCCTGATTCTGCTCAATGATATTTAATATATATTTTTTCTATTTTCTTGATCACTAGCTGGGAATGTTTGACGTTCCTCTTTCCACTTCCAGGTTTGTAGTGTTAGTGCTGTTGTACATCACAGGTATTACTCGTAATGTACGTGCTGCACATGTATTGTACGTGCTGCACATGTACTGGTCTTGGTGCTGAAATCAGGATACAGCAAGAAGTTTCAACCACATATTTCTTAACGTAGTTTCCACAAGTGATGGTGTTGATCCCTGCGTCACCATGGTTAATCCATGTAGGTTTGTATCTTAACCATTAGATCAGGATTATGTAATAGAATGTCAGTATCTTATCAGGGATATATAGAACTCACGGAACTCCTTGATTTCGTTTAGACAGACAAGCGTTCCGCATGACACTGGCCTCCCGCATGACACTGGCCTCCCCGACCAGCGCTCTGTTGGCGAGTTTGTACAAGGAATCTCTGCATGCAGACCCACAGATTTTCCACACCTCATTCCCGGAAGGGTCACGTGACTACACTCTTACCCAGCTCCTGGAAGACAAGCTGGACAACCTCAGAAATAACCTCAACGCTAATGAACCCTCATTACACTTGACTCTGGTTAGTCACCCTGGATAACCCAAGCCAGTGTGTCATCCAGAACTGTCTCTAATTTCCATTGTGGTCCTTCAGTCTTGTCCCCCAATATGCGACCCACAACAGTCGACTAACACCCAAGTACCTACTTACTGCCAGGTGAAGAGACAACAGGTGTAAGAAACGTGCTCAATGTTTCTACCCGTGCCGGGGATTGAACCACGGACACTCTGTGTGAGGCGAGAGCGTTGCCAACCGAGCCACGGGACACCGTCCTGCTCATCAAACACTGACTCAAATACAAAGTGCACTACAAACCCAATGACAATTGACAAAAATGGTGTAATATACAAATTACTCTTCAGACCGTGAGCAGAAAAACAAACAGGAAAGACCCATTTGTTTGTCCCTCGGAGACTACAAGTTGTGCAACATCTTCATTGCCAGGTTTGCAACGCAGGTCATCCTCCACCTGAAGAAGAACCAGACATGTTGCACAAACTGCAACAACGGAACTCACAAAACACTCATCACCTCTCTGGGTAACCACACTCAAAATATACATAAATGGTTATAATTATAACCTTATTTTTTAAAGGGGTGGAGGTGTAAACCAGCGGAAGGCCTCGGTCAGATGACAAAAAGCTCAAGTAGTAGGTTTGTCGGTGTTGTCCCGGCCAGGTTTTTTCCGATGGTGACCCGGCGAAAAAGCTCCTATGGAGGTTTACCATATGACTAAGACCCGCGTCAGAAAACACTTGTCCTGTTTCCTGACGAAGCTTACCTGACTTAACATTGAACACAGACTCATCCTGCAGGTAGGTGACATGGCATAAATACATCACAATATAACATCAAGCATCATTAAACACCTTGTGAGATACGAATCTAACTGCCAGAACCAGGGAAAGGCAGGGCAACGCAGGGAAAGGCAAGGCAACGCAGGGAAAGGCATGGCAAAGCAGGAAAAGGCATGGCAGAGCAGGAAAATGCAGGGCAAAGCAGGAAAAGGCAGGGCAAAGCAGGAAAAGGCAGGGCAAAGCAGGAAAAGGCAGGGCAAAGCAGGAAAAGGCAGGGCAAAGCAGGGAAAGGCAGGGCAAAGCAGGAAAAGGCATGGCAGAGCAGGAAAATGCAGGGCAAAGCAGGAAAAGGCAGGGCAAAGCAGGAAAAGGCAGGGCAAAGCAGGAAAAGGCAGGGCAAAGCAGGAAAAGGCAGGGCAAAGCAGGGAAAGGCAGGGCAAAGCAGGGCAAAGCAGGTGAAGGCAAGGTAAAGCAGGGGAAGGCAGGGCAAAACAGGGGAAGGCAGGGCAAAACAGGGGAAGGCAGGGCAACGCAGGGGAAGGCAGGGTTAAACAGGGGAAGGCAGGGATGATCTGCACCAAACCCTACAACTACAAGAACTTTCTTGAAGGTTGACGATGAAGACCAGTAGCGCCTCAGATAATGGGAGAGTTACTGCAGAGTCCCTCTCAAGTTGATGATAGCTCAGCAACACATCACAAGACCCAGCTCCTGGCCCCGCTCGTAGACAACTGTGACTGACAACACTTATTTCTGGCCTCTTCAACTTTATCATATCTACTCTTGAAGCTGTGTATTGAGTTTTCTTTGATCACTTCGTGAAACTAGTTTCACTTTTCGCTCACACTATACTTGCTTACATCACTATCGTTCAACTGCTTCAACTTCCACCTGTGTTTCCTTGATCGTGGTCCTTATAATTCAACTTAGTCGTATCTGCCTTATCAATTCTTCTTAAGATTTTGAATATAGTATTTAAGTCTTGTCTAGTACTCATCTGTGCTAAGGTAGTCCAGTTGAGTTCCATCAGCCTCGCCTCTTCTCCCAGTTCGGAGACTAGTCTGGTTGCAATTCTTCGGACTTTTTTAAACTTCGGAATATGCTTGACCATGTGGAGGCTCCACACTGGGACCACGTACTCAATGATTAGCTTGTAAAGTTGTTATATGTTGCTTGTAAAGTTCTGAAGAAATCGTTGTTAAATCTCCAGAATGTTGTACTTGCACATACCACTGATTCTGGTAATATGTTTGGTGTTATATATGCCCCCCTACCCCGTCCTTTAATTTGCTTGGATTAAACTCCAGTAGCCATTTGTTGGATTACATCTGCAGCCTGTCCAGGTCTTCCAGAATACTACATTAATCCTTCTATATTATCTTCCTCATTAATTTTATAACACACACACACACACACCGAATCCCTTTCAGTAAATCGTTGAACTATATTAGGAACAGTAGCGGTCCCAGTGGTGATCGTTGTGGGACCCCGCTCTGCCGCTCTGCCAGCTCATCCCTTACTGCTGTTCTCTGCCTTCTTTCAGGTTTTCACTCGACCCACCTAAACACTTTCATCCCAGTTTCTCCTTTTACGTTCCGAAGTAACCTCTGGTGTGGTCGTGTAGGTGACCCTGCGCCCAGGAAAACGCAGTCCACATCTCCCACTTCTTATATTTTATCTCAGACTCTCACAACTCCAGCAAATTCCCAAGACAAGAGTTACCATCCCTAAGTTCATAGTGTTTTTCCCTCAGTCACCTCGTCTGATGCCCCTATAGGTGTACTCACCTATTTGTCGTTGCAGGGGTCGAGTCATAGCTCCTGTTAGTTACCATTTTTTCCTAGGCACATGTCGATTAGACACTAGGCCTGTTGTATATATGTATGTGTGTGTGTGTGTGTAAGGAAACACTTCGAAATGTTTCGGCACAGAGGGCCCCTCTGTGCGTGAAGTAAGAGCGCTAGCCACCATGCCATCGGGGAGTGTGTGCGTGTGTGTGTGTGTGTGTGTGTGTGTGTGTGTGTGTGTGTGTGTGTGTGTGTGTGTGTGTGTGTGTGAGTGTGTGTGTGTGTGCGTGCGTGCCTGTGCGAGCGATCAGAATAGGAAAAACAAGAGTTGGTTAGTGTGGATGAAAGTTGGGTTGGACGTGAGCAAGTAAAAACAGTGGAATTTGCACCAAGACAAGTCAAAGGTCGTGGAATACCTAGAAGAAAAAAGTTAACCAATTTTGATAAGGCCCGTGTGTGTGTGTGTGTGTGTGTGTGTGTGTGTGTGTGTGTATACGTACTCAGCTAGCAATCACCTAATTGGGGTTCCATGGGTCGACACACAGGTGCTCGCTGCATCTCGTAACTCTCATCAACTAACTTTATTAATACCAGGCCTCAAATGCTCGGTCATACCTACTCTTGAAGCTGTGTATGTCGCCAGCCTCAGCCACCTTTTCGTCTTAAGTGCTTCACTTACCGACCATCGCGAGGCTGAAAAAGTACTTCCTAACGATCGTGCGGCTCCTCAGCGTCTTCAGCTGCCAACAGTGTTGCTCCATGTCTCCTGGCATGGAGATTCTGCTTTCAGAAGTATTTTCTATACCAAGATCATATGTCCTCGTCCTCTTACTTTTTTACAGTGGATTATCTGGAGTTTACCTGGAGAGGGTTTCGGGGGTCAACGCCCCCGCGGCTCGGTCTGAGACCAGGCCTCGTGGTGGATCAAGGTCTGATCAACCAGGCTGTTACTGCTGGCCGATGCCTGATTTTTTTTTTATTGTAACTTAAGAATGCCTCATCAGATAGGCTTTAAATTCTGAAAGCCTGTGCGTTAAGTAGGTAAAGATTCTTGCAGCTACAGTAGTGGCTGGTGTAGTTTCTGTCTACTCACTCTTTTCAAGGCCATTTCTGTTTGGATTTCTGTGCGATAACTTGAAAAAGCCTCTCCTGTTAGCCTTCAAACTTTCAACACCAGTGTATCCAACTTACAACTTTGTTTCTCACTTGTGTAGGTGTAAATTTACCAATTGTATTTTTAAATGGTGTATTTTTCCCCTTGAAATACCTTTAGCTTGTGACTAGTTAATGGTTCAAATAGGACCAAAACGTTATAAGTTTCCCCTATGAGGGTATTCCGGGGGTCAGCGCCCCCCGCGGCCATGATCAGGCTTCACATTTCTCATCGCTGGTGTTTCTCTAAATGGAAGCTTTACATTTATTTCGTTAGAGTAAATTTTAATTTGTCAATTATCTTAAATTAATTATCGTGTAGTAACTGAAGAATGCCTCTTGTGATCGGCATCAAACCTTCAATGATTAGCGAAAATTTTGGATTGCCAGTATATATAGGCGAAGGGGACAATGACAGCGACTGGAGTGCCAGATGGGCGACTCAGCAGCTATATTTACATCATTCGCAGCAGGACAATTTAGGAGTTGCCACTAGGTGAAGACACCCAGTCCGTACATCAAGTATAGTGGCTGGAGCTGTGACGATAACCTGGAGAGGAGCCATGTCCCAGAAGTCATATACAATCCTTAATACCTAAGGATTGGGTCTTCTAAAATCGAGTTGTATATAATAAAGGCCCTGGAGGGCTCGATACTGCAGTAGAGAATGAATAATCAATGGGGAGGCCTAAGAGCCGTTTAGCCCCATTGCTACTGATCAACTGCATGCAAGGAGGGGTGGCATATGCCGTTGAGCCCCTCCGGAGAAGATTCTGCTGCGGGAGTGGAGAAGACCAAAACACGGCCACCTGTCAGAGTCATTAGTTTGTAGTGACCCCACCCACGGCTAAAAGTAATGGAGAGGAAGACGTAGTACAAGTGGGGTCAGGCTAAATAATGGAGGGGAAGACGTAGTACAAGTGGGGTCAAGCTAAGTAATGGAGGGGAAGACGTAGTACAAGTGGGGTCAAAGTAATGGAGGGGAAGACGTAGTACAAGTAGGGTATGAAGGGCAGGTATTAGTGTGGGTGGGATTACTTGTGTTGGCAGCACAATTACAACCCCTCCCCTCCACTGTGAATCTCTAAGTAATGGAGGGGAAGACGTAGTACAAGTGGGGTCAGGCTAAGTAATTGGGGGAAAGACGTAGTACAAGTGGGGTCAGGCTAAGTAATGGAGGGGAAGACGGGCTTACGGAATACGGGGATGCCTTCCTCGGATCACTGAGGTAGAGGGGTTTGAGCTTATATAATATGGGGATACCTTCCTTGGATAGTAGAGTAACAGAAGTACACTTAGCGTTATTCTGTACTTGTGAGGATTGAACTTCAGTAGCCACTTTCCTGACAACTCTTATAGACAATTTAAGTCTTGGAGATTCTTCCCGATGTGTATGTTTTCATTCACATGTGTTTGCACGAGGTCGAATTTTAGCTCCTGGCCTCGCCTCATTATCTTCGGTATCCGGCATAACTGGTTCCTGGCCTCTTGGGCTCTGTCATATCTTCTCTTGATACTGTGCATCCATTGTTTAACGTTCATGATTCTGCTGTGGTCTACCTATGTCCCCTCTTTCCTATGCCTCATGTTTCAGACATGTTGGTCCTGTCAAAATCTCTAAGTATCTTGTACGTCGTTATCCTGTCTCTCATGATCCTTGTTTAACTATTTAGGGTTCAGTTCCTTCAGTGTGTATAATTCAAACCTCTTAGCTCTAGGCTCACTCTAGATGCAACCAAGATTTTTTCTAGTTTCTGCTTATTATTTTTCACACGTGTGTGTGTGTGTGTGTAGAGAGGAAGGTATGGGGGATTTGTTAAAAGTTTTGCACTCTGACGGGACTGCTATACATGCGCACTCAGACACACCCAACATGACAGGGACAGTTTACAAACACCTACTACATTCAGCATACACCTTTTACCACCTGCTTTCTAAACAGTTTATATTTCTGCAATATTTTCTTTCAAATTTATTAGGTCTGGTCTGAGACCAGGCCGCGTGGGGAAAAGAGCCCAAAAATATATATTTTTTTCGAATATTTTAATTTATATAATTATATGAGGCTTCTTGTAATATTCTGGTTTCATTTTTTTTATCGTAACTCAATGGTGGCACCTTCGCTTTACAAGAGAAATGTCTGAGCTCAATCCTGGGCATGTTGCTCTACATTATATCTCCACTAGCAAACGTCCACCATTCATTTAACTACTACTATAACTACTACCAGCACTACTGCTCCTGTTACTACTATTAGTAGTAATAGTAACCACTATTATTATTACGACCAATATTACCACTACTACCACCACCACCACTACTACTATCACTTCTGAGACTGACAGAGACCTCACTGAGCGAAACGTCTCTCAAATTAAAACAAGCAAGTGTTACCCCTGTGTGTTATGAACCTGATGCCCTAGTTCAACTACTAGTAACTAGGTACTAGCATGCTAGTCGAGTGTTGTGGGTGGCACTCTGGGAGTGTGCTGAAGCACACCTCTCATAAAGCTGGACGCAAAGCAGCTGGGGTTGAGTGACAGCTCTTGGTCTGTTAATTAAATGGTGTGTCTACCTGGAGGGTATTCCGGAGATCAACGCCCACGCGGCCCGGTCCACAGCCAGGCCTCCCGGTGGATCAGGGCCTGATCAACGAGGCTGTTACTGCTGGCCGCACGTAGTCCAACATACGAACCACAGCCCGGCTGATCCGGCACCAACATTATCTCTCCAGCTCCCACTTGAAGGCAGCCAGGGGTCTAAGGGTAATTCCCCTTATGCATGGTGGGAGGCTGTTGAATAGTCTTGGGCCCCGGACACTTATTGTGTTTTCTCTTAGTGTACCAGTGGTGCCCCTACTTTTCATTGGGGGTATTGTACCACCTGCCAAGTCTTTTACTTTCGTAGGGAGTGATTTCTGTGTGCAGATTAGGGACCATTCCTTCTAGGATTTTCCAGGTGTAGATTATGATATATCTCTCGCCTGCGCTTCAATGAGTACAAGTCAAGTGCTTCCAAGCGTTCCCAGTAGTTAAGGTGTTTGATGGAACTTACGTGTGCAGTAAAGGTTCTCTGTACATTCTCTAGATCAGCAATTTCACCTGCCTTGAATGGGGATGTTAATGTACAGCAGTATTCTAGCCTAGAGAGAACAAGTGGTTTAAAAAGGATCATCATTGGCTTTGCATCTCTTGTTTTCAATGTTCTCATTATCCATCCTATCATTTTCCTCGCAGATGTGATAGTGGCATTGTTGTGATCAATGAAGGTGAGATCCTCAGACATTACCACTCCCAGGTCCTTCACATTACTTTTCCGCTCTATTGTGTGATTAGGGTTTGTAGTATACTCAGTTCTAGATATTATTTCTTCCAGTATTTCATAACGGAGTAGTTGGAATTTGACCCTAGTATCGTCTGCAAAGACACGGTGCGTGTCGTGTGTGTTGGTGTGCGTTGGTGTGTGTGTTGGTGTGTGTGTTGGTGTGTGTGTGTGTGTGTGTTGGTGTGTTGGTGTGTGTGTTGGTGTGTGTTGGTGTGTGTGTGTTGGTGTGTGTGTTGGTGTGTGTGTTGGTGTGTGTGTTGGTGTGTGTGTTGGTGTGTGTGTTGGTGTGTGTGTTGGTGTGTGTGTTGGTGTGTGTGTTGGTGTGTGTGTTGGTGTGTGTGTGTGTTGGTGTGTGTGTTGGTGTGTGTGTTGGTGTGTGTGTGTGTTGGTGTGTGTGTTGGTGTGTGTGTTGGTGTGTGTGTTGGTGTGTGTGTTGGTGTGTGTGTTGGTGTGTGTGTTGTGTGTGTGTGTTGGTGTGTGTGTTGGTGTGTGTGTTGGTGTGTGTGTTGGTGTGTTGTTGGTGTGTGTGTGGTGTGTGTGTTGGTGTGTATGTTGTGTGTGTGTGTTGGTGTGTGTTGTGTGTGTGTTGGTGTGTGTGTGTGTGTTGTGTGTTGTGTGTGTGTGTTGGTGTGTGTGTTGGTGTGTGTGTTGTGTGTGTGTGTGTGTGTGTGTGTGATGTGTGTGTGTGTGTTGTGTGTATGTTGTGTTGTGTGTGTTGATGTGTGTGTGTGTGTTGATGTGTGTGTGTGTGTTGTGTGTGTGTTGTGTGTTGTGTGTGTGTGTATGTTGTGTGTGTGTGTGTGTTGTTTATGTGTGTGTGTTGTGGTTGTTTGTGTGTGTTGTTTGTGTGTGTTGTGTGTGTGTTGTGGTGTGTGTGTTGTGTGTGTTTGTGTGTTTGTGTGTGTGTATGTTGTGTGTTGTATGTTGTGTGTGTGTGTTGTGTGTATGTGTGTGTGTGTGTGTTATATGTGTGTTGTGTGTGTGTGTGTGTGTGTGTGTGCGTGTGTGTATTGTGTGTGTGTGTGTGTGGTGTGTGTGTGTGTAAACTAAACCAAAATAAAACACTGAAAATAACACGAATATTTTCGGACTGGCTAGAGACGTTTCTCTCTCACTAGACCACATAACAGCAGACCTGTCCAGAGACCTGTCTCTCTAGACCACATAACAGCAGACCTGTCCAGAGACCTGTCTCGCTAGAGCACTCACACAACAGGTGACCAAAAATCAACATTTTCGTTCTAGAAACCTCTCTCACTAGACCGTATATAACAAAGCACTAACAAAACACATTCTAACTCATTTTCTAGAGTCTCAGTAATCAATTCTCAGTGCGCCCTCTCCTCGTGACCAATAATAACTCCCTATCTACTTAGAACTAAGAGAAAAATAACTCTTGCAATAACTAAATAACAGGAATGAAGGACAGATGAGAAGACAATCCAGGGATGGCGATAGGTATCCAAAGCCAATTTATCCAAGTATTGGCTTGACAAGGCGTGGATAAACATTCTTAGGCAAAGTTACAGAGGCTTATTGTATGCAAAACAACCACGAAGAGAGTTAAATGATGGCTCTAGGCCTTTCGTGTGGCAGTCAGCGCATCATCAGGAGCTTCCTATGTTGCAGAAATGAGTATGAAAGTGTAGATAGACGAGTTCAAGGGAACGACTGTTAGCATTTTGTATGGCTTGTTCGCGATTACTGAATGATTATTGTGTGAAACGTTTCGCTAGGCGTGGTTTCTTCAGTCGTGAAGAAGCCACTTCTGGCGAACCATTCCCTTTAATAACTCTTCTGCAATATACGTGTTTGAAATTAAGACACATGTGCAACATCTGGGTATCTTTAAAGTAGACGTTTCGCCATCCAGTGGCTTTATCAATACAAAATTCTAGGACTCCACACCTACGGTGTTGAACACACCAACTCCAAGGCCGAGGCACTGATTACCTCATCTTTTGTATATAGTTCTACTGTCTTCCATTTATGTCCTAGAATTTGTATTGATAAAGCCACTGGAGGGCGAAACGTCTACAATAAAGACACCCAGATGTTACACATGTGTCTCAATTTCATCTTGTGGGTATTGTATACCATTCTTGTACAATATACGTGTTTGTCATTATTCAACAACAGTTTATCCATTGTAAGTTAAGTGATCCATATTAAAGTATTTGAGACGGATGAAACAGTCCACAACCATCAAGGTAAACAAACAGTGTATTTTATTGGGACAACGTTTTGCTCTCTGAAGAACTTTTACCAAGGCGTGCGCACACATACACACTGCAAACACAACTAGGTGAGTACAACACACACACAACACAACACAACACACACAACATACACACACACACAACACACACACAACACAACACACACACACAACACAACACACACATAACACAACACACACACAAAACAAAATACACACACAACACACACACAACACAACATACACACACAACACACATTTTCTTGGACTGTAAGAAGGCGTTTGACACAGTTCCACACAAGAGATTAGTGCAGAAGCTGGAGGACCAGGCAGGGATAACAGGGAAGGCACTACAATGGATCAGGGAATACCTGTCAGGAAGACAGCAGCGAGTCATGGTACGTGGCGAGGTGTCAGAGTGGGCGCCTGTGACGAGTGGGGTTCCACAGGGGTCAGTCCTAGGACCGGTACTGTTTCTGGTATTTGTGAACGACATGACGGAAGGAATAGCCTCCGAAGTGTCCCTGTTTGCAGATGATGTGAAGTTGATGAGAAGAATTCAATCGGACGAGGACCAGGCAGAACTACAAAGGGATCTGGACAGGCTGCAAGCCTGGTCCAGCAATTGGCTCCTGGAGTTCAACCCCACCAAGTGCAAAGTCATGAAGATTGGGGAAGGGCAAAGAAGACCGCAGACGGAGTACAGTCTAGGGGGCCAGAGACTACAAACCTCACTCAAGGAAAAAGATCTTGGGGTGAGTATAACACCAGGTACATCTCCTGAGGCGCACATCAACCAAATAACTGCTGCAGCATATGGGCGCCTAGCAAACCTAAGAACAGCATTCCGACATCTTAATAAGGAATCGTTCAGGACCCTGTACACTGTGCACGTTAGGCCCATACTGGAGTATGCAGCACCAGTTTAGAACCCACACCTAGCCAAGCACGTAAAGAAACTAGAGAAAGTGAACCCATGCTGAGATTCATTAATCAAATTATGTTATTCAAGGTGACTTCTAATAATATCAGCTATAATTGACTCTAATAATTTGCCTACTATAGACGTGAGGCTTATTGGACGGTAATTTGATGGAATGAACTTATCCCCTGATTTGAATATAGGAACTACATTAGCTATCTTCCACATCTCTGGCACAACACCAGTTAGGATGGACGTATTAAACACATTCGTTAATGATGTTGGCAAATAAAAATGATCTCACTTTTATTCCAGTCAAGATACTAAGACCAAGAGAGGCATCATCATCGGATTCTTCCTAAGAGCTCACCGAATTTGTAGTCCTGAGTTTCTTGACGAGGAATGTACATACAATCACCAAACCTTCATTGATTTACATTTTCCTTCCTTTTTCATCAAATATTGCAAGAAAAGAGCTCTTCAGATCATTAATTCTCCACGCACCAACACCACTCCAAAGTTATAATTCTTCCCAACAGTCAGGTTGCATCCAACATTTCTAAAGTACTTGTACAAGCTAACACTAGAGTCGCCATCGCTTCCAGCACTTCTATTAAGGATCTAACCAGGACAAAATCCAAGCACCATGAACCAGTCAACGCAGGGGTCTACACTATACCCTGTGGAGGCTGCAACAAGATTTATGTAGGAGAAACAGCAAGGAACCTCGAAACACGCATCAATGAACACATTAATGCATGTAGGAACGACAACCTGAACAACGCCTGCGTACAACACAGGAATTCCACCAATCATAAAACCATAAAACGGGTGGGGTTCGAACTCGAGGTCAGAGTCTCAAAACTGACCGCGGGTTCTAACCCCACCCGTGGTATGGTTTGTTTGCAATCGTGTCATTACGATTTCGTGAGTCCACCAATCATCTCAAGAAATTCAGAGACGCCCGGTTAGTAATCAAAGAAACTGATTTACGCAGACGCAAGTGCCTTGAATCAGCACTTATCGCTGTTTCTAACACAATTAAACAAAACAAAGGCAACTTCACCATCTCTGAAGTCTTAGCAAGAATCCTCGTGAAAACAGTAAACCCTACCATCACATAGTCACTCCTGCTAATACTACACAAGCACATCGCAGAGGTGGAACACTGATACAGGTCTTCTCTATTTCAACCTCCAACAGAAATATTTATCTAACCTATATTTTTGTGCTACCCAAGTAATTGCTTTCACCTTTTACTCATGTACAAGTTGATTGTTCTACCTTATTGTATTACTACTACTACTACAACTTATATCACGTAGATGAATGGTTCAGAGAACCGACAAGTTGATAAATTAGACACATATGCAACACTTGGGTATCTTTATTGAGGAAACGTTTCGCCACACAGTGGCTTCATCAGTCCAATACAAAGGAGAAAGGTGAAGAACAGGAGGAGTTTGAGGTAATCAGTCCCTCGGCCTTGAGTCGATGTAGTCAGTCCATCAATCTTCCTAGCACATATGCTGTATTATTATCAAGATTGATGGACTGACTACATCGACTCCAGGCCGAGGGACTGATTACCTCAAACTCCTCCTGTTCTTCACCTTTCTCCTTTGTATGGACTGATGAAGCCACTGTGTGGCGAAACGTTTCCTCAATAAAGATACCCAAGTGTTGCAAATGTGTCTAATTTATCAACTTATGTCACTACTACTTCCACCACCACTAGTATTACACCTCACTCAGTGTATATATATACCCTGTGTGTCCATGTATTGTTTGTAACGGCTTGACAAAGCTCCTGGAGAGCGAAACGTTGCCACAATAAAATGTCACATTAGTTGCATTTGTGTCCTGTTACTTAACATATTGTCGGTAATTCTACCAATATTAATACAGCTAGGACTGTCTAGCAAGAGCGTCAGCTAGGACTTTCTAACGAGAGCGTCAGCTAGGACTTTCTAGTAAGAGTGTCAGCTAGGACTGTCTAGCAAGTGTCAGCTAGGACTGTTTAACAAGAGTGTCAGCTAAGACTGTCTAGCAAGTGTCAGCTGGGACTTTCAAACAAGAGTGTCAGCTAGGACCGTCTATTAAGAGTGTCAGCTAGGACTGTTTAACAAGTGTCAGCTAGGACTGTCTAGCAAGTGTCAGCTAGGACTGTTTAACAAGAGTGTCAGCTAGGACTGTCTAGCAAGTGTCAGCTAGGACTGTTTAACAAGAGTGTCAGCTAAGACTGTCTAGCAAGTGTCAGCTGGGACTTTCAAACAAGAGTGTCAGCTAGGACCGTCTATTAAGAGTGTCAGCTAGGACTGTTTAACAAGTGTCAGCTAGGACTGTCTAGCAAGTGTCAGCTAGGACTGTTTAACAAGAGTGTCAGCTAGGACTGTCTAGCAAGTGTCAGCTAGGACTGTTTAACAAGAGTGTCAGCTAAGACTGTCTAGCAAGTGTCAGCTGGGACTTTCAAACAAGAGTGTCAGCTAGGACCGTCTATTAAGAGTGTCAGCTAGGACTGTTTAACAAGAGTGTCAGCTAGGACTGCCTAGCAAGTGTCAGCTGGGACTTTCAAACAAGAGTGTCAGCTAGGACCGTCTATTAAGAGTGTCAGCTAGGACTGCCTAGCAAGTGTCAGCTGGGACTTTCAAACAAGAGTGTCAGCTAGGACCGTCTATTAAGAGTGTCAGCTAGGACTGTTTAACAAGAGTGTCAGCTAGGACTGCCTAGCAAGTGTCAGCTGGGACTTTCAAACAAGAGTGTCAGCTAGGACCGTCTATTAAGAGTGTCAGCTAGGACTGTTTAACAAGGGGGAGAGCTAGGACTGTCTAGCAAGTGTCAGCTAGGACTGTTTAACAAGAGTGTCAGCTAAGACTGTCTAGCAAGTGTCAGCTGGGACTTTCAAACAAGAGTGTCAGCTAGGACCGTCTATTAAGAGTGTCAGCTAGGACTGTTTAACAAGTGTCAGCTAGGACTGCCTAGCAAGTGTCAGCTGGGACTTTAAAACAAGAGTGTCAGCTAGGACCGTCTATTAAGAGTGTCAGCTAGGACTGTTTAACAAGTGTCAGCTAGGACTGCCTAGCAAGTGTCAGCTGGGACTTTCAAACAAGAGTGTCAGCTAGGACCGTCTATTAAGAGTGTCAGCTAGGACTGTTTAACAAGAGTGTCAGCTAAGACTGCCTAGCAAGTGTCAGCTGGGACTTTCAAACAAGAGTGTCAGCTAGGACCGTCTATTAAGAGTGTCAGCTAGGACTGTTTAACAAGTGTCAGCTAGGACTGCCTAGCAAGTGTCAGCTGGGACTTTCAAACAAGAGTGTCAGCTAGGACCGTCTATTAAGAGTGTCAGCTAGGACTGTTTAACAAGTGTCAGCTAGGACTGCCTAGCAAGTGTCAGCTGGGACTTTCAAACAAGAGTGTCAGCTAGGACCGTCTATTAAGTGTCAGCTAGGACTGTTTAACAAGTGTCAGCTAGGACTGCCTAGCAAGTGTCAGCTAGGACTTTCAAACAAGAGTGTCAGGTAGGGTGGTGGATTCAGAAAATATGTGACGTCAACAAGGGAAGCAATCAGTGTATGTGTCAGTCAGCGTCAGATCCAATCACCGGTGACTATCAGCCAGGCTGCCGGCGCGCGCGCGTGTACGTGCTTGTGTACTCACCTAGTTGTGGTTGCAGGGGTCGATTCACAGCTCCTGGCCCCGCCTCTTCACCGGTCGCTTCTAGATCCTCTCCCTGCTCCATGAGTCTTATCATACCTCTTCTTTTGTGCGTGTGTGTGTGTGTGTGTGTGTGTGTGTGTGTGTGTGTGTGTGTGTGTGTGTGCAGGGGCGGGCGGGCGGGTATGGTTGCTGGGGGAGAGGGTGGGTGTCCCTCGCGGGTCACAACAAAGGTTAATGTGGTCTCCACGAGGCGTGTGACCACTACAGCGCTCCGCATATCGCCAGCTCAAAGCTAATAACGAAAATTATATGCAGCTTGACGCACGCACACGCATGCATGCAAAAATCTGCACACGCATGCACACAAACACACACACAGAAGCGGGGCGAGGAGCTGTGAATCGACCCCTGTAACACAAATAGGTGAGTACACACGCAGGTGCAAAACATTTAACAGTGTTCCCACGAGACTGACTTACAAATCAGAGGAAGGACACCAGATAAAGTGCTATAGTGGATCAAGAAACATAAGACACGGTGATAACACCAGATGTTTCCGGATGGGAAAATGGAACAAATGGGGTTCCACAAGGGTCAGTACTGGGGGCCTTACTATTCTTAATATTACTGCTCCTTCCTTCTTAAGGGGATGTGACCTGGACCTGACTAGCATGAGCCAGTACGCTTCCTGCAGTGCTCCTTCTGTTTTTTATGTTATGTTGCTGAAGACCCACCAGAGGGCAGTGCATGATATATATTATTGTTTAGTAATAACATAAGAACAACGTAAGAAAGGAGGAACACTGCAACAGGCATACTGGCCCATACTTGGCAGGTCCTTCTCTAATCCATCCCAACAAATATACTCTCCCAACCCATCCAAAATAATGAGGATTCAAACTGCGGAGGATAGCTGCTACATGAAGACCAGCACAAACTGAAGAAGAGTTAAAGTGGTTACTGGAGTTTAACCCGGGCAAGCAGAAGGTCACGAAAATTTGGGGACGGAGAGACGATGAGGCACGGAATACAGCTTGAGAGGTCAGTGGCAAGCTCAATACACAATTTCAAGAGTAGGTACGACAGGTCACACGAGGCCAGGATCCGATAAAGCCAGCGATTGTGGTTTACGAACCGAGGATCAACCCCCGCAAACACCCAAGTACAACTCAGTGAGTCAGCCACGCCCACTACAGTAACACCACTGCTTGTTTGTGTTTTGGGTTTAAAGTCTATCTACTACACTAGAGTCGTTAAAGCTGCATGTAACCTGTTCACCACCAGCCACCAATACTGTAATGAGCACTGATTAAACTCTCACTATATTCACTAATTTTTACCAAATAAATATACATTTTAGATACCCTATTGGGTAAAATTTTACGAGGCCTGGTCGCAGACCGGGCCGTGGGGGCGTTGACCCCCGGAACCCTCTCCAGGTACACTCCAGACAACTATACACACCTGCGGATATACACTGAGAACTATACACACCTGCGTATATACACTGAGAACTATACACACCTGCGTATATACACTGAGAACTATACACACCTGCGTATATACACTGAGAACTATACACACCTGCGTATATACACTGAGAACTATACACACCTGCGTATATACACTGAGAACTATACACACCTGCGTATATACGCTGAGAACTATACACACCTGCGTATATACACTGAGAACTATACACACCTGCGTATATACACTGAGAACTATACACACCTGCGTATATACACTGAGAACTATACACCTGCGTATATACACTGAGAACTACATACACCTGCGTATATACACTAAGAACTATACACACCTGCATATATACACTGAGAACTACACAAAACCTACATATATACACTGAGAGCTATACCACTCAGTGTATGTACACTGAGACCTATACACACATCAGTGTATATACACCGATATGTAGAATCAGACACGTGCAACATCTGGGTATTTTTATTGTAGACGTTGCCCATGTGTCTAATTCTTCATCGTGACAGTATTGTAGACCATTCATGCACCACTAAGAAATATATCCCACTCAGTGTATATACACTGAGAACTGCTACCTTCTCAGTGTATATATCTACATAATAGCTACAACTGCTGTAGCTACAGCAGCAGTTATAGCTACAGCAGCACAGTTGTAGCAACAGTAGCACAATTGCAGCAACAACAGCAGTTGTAGCTACAAGAGGGTATCAGGTAGCAACAACACAGTTGTAGCTACAAGAGGGTATCAGGTAGCAACAACACAGTTGTAGCTACAAGAGGGTATCAGGTAGCAACAACAGTTGTAGCTACAAGAGGGTATCAGGTAGTTGAGCTAAGGGTATCAGGACACAACAGTTGTAGCTACAAGAGGGTATCAGGTAGCAACAACACAGTTGTAGCTACAAGAGGGTATCAGGTAGCAACAACAGTTGTAGCTACAAGAGGGTATCAGGTAGCAACAACAGTTGTAGCTACAAGAGGGTATCAGGTAGCAACAACAACAGTTGTAGCTACAAGAGGGTATCAGGTAGCAACAACAGTTGTAGCTACAGAGAGGTATCAGGTAGCAACAACAGTTGTAGCTACAAGAGGGTATCAGGTAGCAACAACAGTTGTAGCTACAAGAGGGTATCAGGTAGCAACAACAGTTGTAGCTACAAGAGGGTATCAGGTAGCAACAACACAGTTGTAGCTACAAGAGGGTATCAGGTAGCAACAACAGTTGTAGCTACAAGAGGGTATCAGGTAGCAACAACAGTTGTAGCTACAAGAGGGTATCAGGTAGCAACAACAGTTGTAGCTACAAGAGGGTATCAGGTAGCAACGCAGCATAACTGGTGCCCAGGAATCAATTATTTACGCCCATTGTTTACTTTAACCACAATTTTTTTTTTATTTCTTCTTTCCATTTTTATCCATTTCAAGTCACTTTTTACCGCCTTTTTTATCCACATTTTTCCTATATAAACTTTTCTCCACATTTTTTCCACTTCTATGCACTTTTCTACACTTATTTCCGCTTCTGTCCACTTTTCAAAACTTAATACAACATTAACAGCCCTAATACAACACTAACAGCCCTTAAAACACTAACAGCCCTTAATACAACACTAACAACCCTTAAAACACTATCAGCTCTTAAACAGTAGATGTAACATATACGGACCTTACAGACCCCATTGGTCAACCAGCACTCGCAACCATAAAAGTATATACAACACTCAACAAAAATAAATACTATCATACCAAGTTAAAATCACCAGCTTTAATTAAAAATCTCATGAAATTATTAGTGTCAAAAGACACTTTCAAAACTTCCCCGAGGTCCCTACAGGCACCTTGGTAATTTTAACGTTCCCGAGGTCCCTAAAGGCGCCTCGGTAATTATAAAGTTCCCCAAGGTCCCTAAAGGCGCCTCGGTAATTATAAAGTTCCCCAAGGTCCCTAAAGGCGCCTTGGTAATTATAAACTTCTCCGAGGTCCCTACAGGCACCTCAGTAATATAAAAGTTACGACAAAGATGGAAAGGCCTGAGCCGATGACAAACTTAAAATATGTTCCACAGTCAGCAGCACGTCACCAGCTATTCAGAGACAGTCAGTAGCACCATATACAAACAGATAGTTATGGGCGAGATGTATATGACCAATTCTCAGTCGACTGAGATCTGTTTGAAAGTATTCCTGTTGAAGGAGGACCGAACACCTACGTCCTGTCCAGCCCTGTAAAACTTGTTGCCAGTCTGTAGGGTCCACCAGACTTGCTACTTCCCAAACACATACCTATGCCTCGCCTGTGTCTAACTTCCTACTTTGTTCTCGTGTACCTCCCCTCCCCCTCTCTCATGGTCTTCCCGTGTTCCCCTTCACGTTTCTTATTTCCTTGTCTTGCCTTGTTGCTCCAGTACACGCCCCCTCCCCCCCTAACACGAGCCAGTGTGTAGTTTAGCGGTTGTTTGCACTACCACTCTGCCGTAGGGTCATTACACGCGCTGGACCACACGCCATTTAACAACCCCTAACGACTAGTGAGTGAGCCAATCTAACGACCCAGCACTTCACGTTCATTTTACCCCCTTGCTTCCTTAGTGCCTTCATCCATTCACTTGCCCCCTTGTTCCGCCATGTTTACTGTTTATGGATCATGAAAGATAATAGATGAGGGGGTGATCTATGAAGGGGTGATCTATGAGGGAAGAGAAGGAAGGGTAAGCTCAGCTACTTGCTTTGTAATTTAATATAACTGGTTACTTCAACAGTGTGCTGCTGCCTTATTTTAACTGTTACTTAGTGGGAACAAAGGTTAGCTATATTCTCCCTATCACATTCCATCACACAGGATCGTGTAGCAATTATGGACTTAGAAGAGGTGATAGGGTAGAGAGAGCTGCAATGTGACAGGTGTTGCAAATGTATGAATTAGATGGTAGGTTGCTAAAAGCAGTAGAGTTTTTATGTGGCTAATGAGGCTCAACCTTGAGGTATGGTGAAGATATGGGGAAAATATTTTCCATTAAAACGAAGCTCTTAACCAGGATGTGTTACGTCACCATGGTTGTTTTTCATATTTATAGATGGTGTTGTAGTGAACGCCAGGGTGTTGGGAGAGGTGTGGGATTAAAAGATAACGAATTTGATATAAACTGGGCGTTATCGTAGTTGCTTTATGCCGATGACACTGAGCTTTTGGGAGATTCTGAAGAAAAGTTGCAAAGGCTGGTAGATGAATTTGGGAGATATGTAAAAGAGAAGGAAATTAAAAGCGAACATAGAAAAGAACAAGATGATGAGAGTAGCAAAAATCTAGACAATGAAAGATTTTATTTCTGATTGGAGGGAGGGAGTGTTGAGGAAGTGTGTGCAAATATTTGGGAGTGGACTTGTCAATAGACAGGTCTATCAAACACGAGGTAAACAAGAGAATGAACGAGGGGAAAAAGCCGGGAGGTCCACTGAGATATCTGTGGAAACCAAAACAAATATAGAGGCATTGAGGCAGTTGGAGGCACTGGAGATGTGCTGAGGTCAGTGTGTGGTGTGAATGATACACAGAGAGTTTGAAGAGTGAATATAGATGTGGGGTCAGCAAATGAATAATTCAGAGAGCTGAGGAGGGGTTGTTGGAGAGGTTGTTGGGGTTGAGGCACTTGGAGAGTCTGGCAGCAAAATAGGACTTGGGTATATAACTCTGGGGTGAGGGGAGGCTGGGTTGGGGTCATATAAGGCTGGAGGGAAGTGGTAAAGAAGGCTTTGAGTGCTAGGAGCTTAGACATCTAAGAGGCTTGTGCAAGTGCGACGCATCGAAGTGTAGACAGGTGATTTTTATGACCTGACGTGCTGTTGGTGGGTGAATAAGGTAGCATCTGTGAAGGGATTCAGGGAAACCAGTTAGCCAGACTTGAGTCCTGGAAGCGGGAAGTACAGTGCCTGCACTGAAGGAGGGGGTGAGGATGTCACAGCACACTTCAGAATGTCATCTGAGGTGTGGTATCAGCACGGTTCTGGCAAGGCAGTGACTGAATGACGGTGATCGTGTTTCCTCTTACTGAGTCACTCTACTTTGGTGGGAGACAGCCTCTATTAAAATAACAGTAATAATAATAAAATATTATTTATTATGGAAGAAATCACAATAAAACGCGTGACTGCAAATCCGAAAACAAATACCACAGTGAAAATAGGAAACAAAACCTGAGCGCTTTCATGTGGTGACACACACATGCAGGAGAGGAATTCGCACGTTATCTTGTGCAGTAAGTGGAGAGAACAAGAGTGATAAACCTTTCAACAGGTGATAATGTTATAGCCACTTAAAGGTAAGTAGTGAGGTGCACACTTGCCACTGAGACAACACACACACACCTGTCACCACCACACTAAATATATGTAATATTCTCCCTCCTAATGCGGAATGTAAATTTGTCTGTCATGTGGATTTATGACAGTGAAGACAAGTGAATTATGGTTCACTGTAATGTATGTGCACGCATACACGTACACACACATGTACACAGACACAGACACACAGTCTCACTCACACACACCTAAAAGATAGAAGGCAGAGTGTAAGAGTAAGGAATGAGACATTATAATGGGAGAGTAACAATAGGCAGCAGAGTTTTTGCATAAATGGGGAGAAATTAAAGTGGGGAAGCGTCACAAGTGGTGTTCCACAGGGGTCAGTATTGGGCCCCTTGTTGTTCACAATCTACATAAACGACATAGATGAGGGAATAAATAGCGACATAAGCAAGTTTGCTGATGACACCAAAATAGGCCGTCCAATTCATTCAAATGAGGACATTAGAGCACTCCAGGAAGATTTGAATAGACTGATGCAGTGGTCGGAGAAGTGGCAGATGCAGTTTAATATAGATAAATGCAAAGTTCTAAATATTGGACAGGACAATAACCATGCCACATATAAACTAAATAATGTAGATCTTAATACTACTGATTGCGAAAAGGATTTAGGAGTTCTGGTTAGCAGTAATCTAAAACCAAGACAGCAGTGCATAAGTGTTCGCAATAAAGCAAACAGAATCCTTGGCTTCATATCAAGAAGCATAAATAATAGGAGTCCTCAGGTTGTTCTTCAACTCTATATATCCTTGGTTAGGCCTCATCTAGATTATGCTGCACAGTTTTGGTCACCGTATTACAGAATGGATATAAATGCTCTGGAAAACGTACAAAGGAGGATGACTAAGTTGATTCCATGTATCAGAAATCTTCCCTATGAGGATAGACTGAGGGCCCTGAATCTGCACTCTCTAGAAAGGCGTAGAATTAGGGGGGATATGATTGAGGTATATAAATGGAAAACAGGAATAAATAAAGGGGATGTAAATAGCGTGCTAAAAATATCTTGTATTGACAGGACTCGAAGCAATGGCTTTAAGTTGGATAAATTCAGATTCAGAAGGGATATAGGAAAGCATTGGTTTGGTAATAGAGTTGTCGATGAGTGGAACAAACTCCCGAGTACAGTTATAGAGGCTAAAACGTTGTGTAGTTTTAAAAATAGGCTAGATAAATATATGAGTGGGTGCGGGTGGGTGTGAGTTGTACTTGACTAGTTTGTGCTACTAGGTCAGATGCCGTGCTCCTTCCTTAAGTGAATGTAACCTGACCTGGCTGGGTCGGGGCATTGGCTTAAGCCGGTGGAGACTTGGACTTGCCTCGCATGGGCCAATAGGCCTGCTGCAGTGTTCCTTCTTTCTTATGTTCTTATGTTCTTATAATATATATGAATGACCTACAAGAGAGGATTGAGTCCCGTGTGTCACTGTTTACTGACGATGTAAATCTAACGAGAATAAGAACAGGAGAGGACAGTGAAATTCCACGAGCCCTAAACAGACTGCAAATGTGGTCAAACAAGTGACTTCTCGACCTGAACCTAAGCAAATGAAACCTGGAGTGTCCCTGCAGTCACTTTCCTAGGTCACCGCCCGCGCGGTTCGGTCCCAGACCAGGTTGCTAACCTGATCGATCTAGTTGTTAGTGCCTGCTGCCTGCAGTCCAACGTATGCACTAAAACCCAGTTGATGAGGAACCGTTTTGAGGAATCTGTCGAGTTCTCTTGAAGACAGCTAGGGGTTTGTTGGTACTCCCCTTATGCATGAAGGGGCGGCGGGGGGTGGAACTGAAGAGTAGTGGTCCTGTACACTGAGTTCTCTCTCGATGTACTCATCGTTCTCCTGCTTTTCAATAGAGGTATCCTGAACTCTGTCAATCTCTCCAGGTTCTTCCATATGTAGAATATAATGTATCTTTCTCGCCTACGTTCTAAAGAGCACAGTTCTAGGGACTTCAAGCGCTTCCGGTGATTTAGATGCTTGACTGAGTTTCAACGAGTTGTGAAAGTTCTCTGTACATTCTCTAGCTCAACAATTTCGCCTGTCTTAAAAGCCGTTAGTGCAAAACAATATTCGAGCCTAGAGAGAACGAGAGACCTAAAGAGAATTCAATGGTTTAACATCTCTTGCTTTGAAAGCTCTGCTTATCCAACCCATTATTTTTCTTGCAGTTGTCATAACAATATTGTTATACTTCTTGAGACTTGACATTATAACTCCCACGTCTCTCACATCTGACCTACGTTTAAACTGAATGGTCTGAGTTTGTCTTGTACTCGAATCTACTTCCTCCATCCTTCCACTACACAACTGAAATTTGTCCACATTGAGCATCATATTGTCAGTAGCCCACTGGAGGACTTGGTTAACATCAGCTTAGAGGCTCACTTGTCTATGGATGATACTTCGAAACAAATTCTAGTATCTGGAAAGAATGATGGTGTTATGATTCATATCCCTGCCTGTCAGAAATGAGAATGTGGAACAGAAGTGTGGAGAAGATCATGCCTTAGAGACCAGCAGCCCCTGATTTCACTCTGTCAACTATTAATCTTTGCATTCCATTTGTTAGGAGGCTAAATATCCAACCTTCACCAAGGTCATGCTTCGTGGAGAGGGAAAGGTCAGACCGGACACAGTAGAGAGCGGCCGGAGATAACCTGCAAATATACCGTTTGTGTGTAATTGTGGCATAACGCCAGAAGTACAAATAAACCGCATAACGGAAGCTGTATATACAAGATTAGCAAAGGTCAAACTAGCATTTAGGAACTTGAATTAAGAACCTGACATATGTAAGGCCAATTTTTGAGTACGCGGCACCAGCATGTAGCCCCACACGTGGTCAAGCACCTAAAGAAATTGGAAAAGGTCAAGAAGTTTGTAACCATTCTAGTAATATAAATAAAAGGAATGTTATAGAAGGAGAGGTTGAACCTGACCATCGTAGAGGAGAGGTTGAACCTGACCATCGTAGAGGAGAGGTTGAACCTGACCATCGTAGAGGAGAGGTTGAACCTGACCATCGTGGAGGAGAAGTTGAACCTGACCATCGTGGAGGAGAGGAGGACAAGTAGAGATATGATGACAACACAAGAAATGTTAAGAGAAAGTGATAGGGCAGATAGCAACAGATTGTTTGAACTAAGAGGACATTATGAACACTATTGGTTGATTGAAATGGACAATAAATACAAGAGTGGAACACCAAAACTGCCATATTCTGAATGGCCGGTTATCTGGTCGAGAAGACATGTCTGTGGCTGTGATGAACGTCCATTAAATTGTGAAGTAATCTGCACTCTCCAGAGTACCAGACTCAAGGGGACACAGTACTCTGCACTCTCCAGAGTACCAGACTCAAGGGGACACAGTACTCTGCACTCTCCAGAGTACCAGACTCAAGGGACACAGTACTCTGCACTCTCCAGAGTACCAGACTCAAGGGGACACAGTACTCTGCACTCTCCAGAGTACCAGACTCAAGGGGACACAGTACTCTGCACTCTCCAGAGTACCAGACTCAAGGGGACACAGTACTCTGCACTCTCCAGAGTACCAGACTCAAGGGGACACAGTACTCTGCACTCTCCAGAGTACCAGACTCAAGGGGACACAGTACTCTGCCTCTCCAGAGTACCAGACTCAAGGGGACACAGTACTCTGCACTCTCCAGAGTACCAGACTCAAGGGGACACAGTACTCTGCCTCTCCAGAGTACCAGACTCAAGGGACACAGTACTCTGCACTCTCCAGAGTACCAGACTCAAGGGGACACAGTACTCTGCACTCTCCAGAGTACCAGACTCAAGGGGACACAGTACTCTGCACTCTCCAGAGTACCAGACTCAAGGGACACAGTACTCTGCACTCTCCAGAGTACCAGACTCAAGGGGACACAGTACTCTGCACTCTCCAGAGTACCAGACTCAAGGGGACACAGTACTCTGCACTCTCCAGAGTACCAGACTCAAGGGGACACAGTACTCTGCACTCTCCAGAGTACCAGACTCAAGGGGACACAGTACTCTGCACTCTCCAGAGTACCAGACTCAAGGGACACAGTACTCTGCACTCTCAGAGTACCAGACTCAAAGGGACACAGTACTCTGCACTCTCCAGAGTACCAGACTCAGGGGACACAGTACTCTGCACTCTCCAGAGTACCAGACTCAAGGGACACAGTACTCTGCCCTCTCCAGAGTACCAGACTCAAGGGGACACAGTACTCTGCACTCTCCAGAGTACCAGACTCAAGGGGACACAGTACTCTGCACTCTCCAGAGTACCAGACTCAAGGGGACACAGTACTCTGCACTCTCCAGAGTACCAGACTCAAGGGGACACAGTACTCTGCACTCTCCAGAGTACCAGACTCAAGGGGACACAGTACTCTGCACTCTCAGAGTACCAGACTCAAGGGGACACAGTACTCTGCACTCTCCAGAGTACCAGACTCAAGGGGACACAGTACTCTGCACTCTCCAGAGTACCAGACTCAAGGGACACAGTACTCTGCACTCTCCAGAGTACCAGACTCAAGGGGACACAGTACTCTGCACTCTCCAGAGTACCAGACTCAAGGGGACACAGTACTCTGCACTCTCCAGAGTACCAGACTCAAGGGGACACAGTACTCTGCACTCTCCAGAGTACCAGACTCAAGGGAACACAGTACTCTGCACTCTCCAGAGTACCAGACTCAAGGGGACACAGTACTCTGCACTCTCCAGAGTACCAGACTCAAGGGACACAGTACTCTGCACTCTCCAGAGTACCAGACTCAAGGGGACACAGTACTCTGCACTCTCCAGAGTACCAGACTCAAGGGACACAGTACTCTGCACTCTCCAGAGTACCAGACTCAAGGGACACAGTACTCTGCACTCTCCAGAGTACCAGACTCAAGGGACACAGTACTCTGCACTCTCCAGAGTACCAGACTCAAGGGACACAGTACTCTGCACTCTCCAGAGTACCAGACTCAAGGGAACACAGTACTCTGCACTCTCCAGAGTACCAGACTCAAGGGGACACAGGTTCAAGCTGAAGACACACATGAAACACAGGGATGTAAACAAGTATTTCTTAGTCTCAGGGTAGATGAAAAGTGGAATGAATTGGAAGGGACAGTGGTGGAAGCCAACTAAATACTCAGCTTCAAGAGTAGATATGACAAAGCCTAAGAGGCCAGAAATCACTGATGCCGATCAGTGTGGTCTAGGAGGCGGGATCAGGAACTAAGTCTCGACCCCACACAAACACAAATTGGCAAGTACACACACACACAGGAGCTGTGATCGACCCCTGCAACCACAACTAGGTGAGTACACACACACACACCCGTCACGATAATACCTTCTTTATCGTTCAACAAAGTAACATAATGCATTCTGTACAACTCCCCCCCCCCCACTAACCTCCCCCCACCTCTCATAGCACACTGACCTCTTACCCCCCTTGACCTCAAGCTGTTGATGCGGGTCACCAACATTTAGTGCCTGGGGTGGGGGAGGAGGGGGAAAGGGGAGAGGTGCTGCGTTCGTCAAGGTTGGATTCCCCTTATCTTACGACTCATGACGCATGACGTAACTGACATGAAAGACGTGAACTGAACGCCAGAGCAAGACTGAACGCATGACTTGAACGCCAGAGCAAGACTGAACGCATGACTTGAACGCCAGAGCAAGACTGAACGCATGACTTGAACGCCAGAGCAAGACTGAACGCATGACTTGAACGCCAGAGTAAGACTGAACGCATGACTTGAACGCCAGAGCAAGACTGAACACATGACTTGAACGCCAGAGTAAGACTGAACACATGACTTGAACGCCAGAGCAAGACTGAACGCATGACTTGAACGCCAGAGCAAGACTGAACGCATGACTTGAACGCCAGAGCAAGACTGAACACATGACTTGAACGCCAGAGCAAGACTGAACACATGACTTGAACGCCAGAGCAAGACTGAACGCATGACTTGAACGCCAGAGCAAGACTGAACACATGACTTGAACGCCAGAGCAAGACTGAACGCATGACTTGAACGCCAGAGCAAGACTGAACCATGACGCAGAGCAGATGAACGACGAACGCCAGAGTAAGACTGAACACATGACTTGAACGCCAGAGTAAGACTGAACACATGACTGAACGCCAGAGCAAGACTGACACATGACTTGAACGCCAGAGCAAGACTGAACGCATGACTTGAATGCCAGAGCAAGACTGAACACATGACTTGAACGACAGACAAGACTGAACACATGACTTAAAACGCCAGAGCAAGACTGAACACATGACTTGAACAGAGTAAGACTGAACACATGACTTGAACGCCAGAGTAAGACTGAACGCATGACTTGAACGCCAGAGCAAGACTGAACACATGACTTGAAGCAGAGCAAGACTGAACGCATGACTTGAAGCCAGAGCAAGACTGAACGCATGACTTGAACGCCAGAGCAAGACTGAACACATGAACTGAACGCCAGAGTAAGACTGAACGCATGACTTGAACGCCAGAGTAAGACTGGACGCATGACTTGAACGCCAGAGTAAGACTGAACGCATGACTTGAACGCCAAAGTAAGACTGAACACATGAACTAAAAGTCTGATCAAGAATGAACACATGAACTAAAAGTCTGATCAAGAATGAACACATGAACTAAAAGTCTGATCAAGAATGAACACATGAACTAAAAGTCTGATCAAGAATGAACACATGAACTAAAAGTCTGATCAAGAATGAACACATGAACTAAAAGTCTGATCAAGAATGAACACATGAACTAAGAGTCTGATCAAGAATGAACACATGAACTAAAAGTCTGATCAAGAATGAACACATGAACTAAAAGTCTGACCAAGAATGAACACATGAACTAAAAGTCTGATCAAGAATGAACGCATGAACTAAAAGTCTGATCAAGAATGAACACATGAACTAAAAGTCTGATCAAGAATGAACACATGAAATAAAAGTCAGATCAAGAATGAACACATGAAATAAAAGTCTGATCAAGAATGAACACATGAACTAAAAGTCTGATCAAGAATGAACACATGAACTAAAAGTCTGATCAAGAATGAACACATGAACTAAAAGTCAGATCAAGAATGAACACATGAACAACTTTAGGACAGGAAGAAACGTTCAGAAAGATTACGTCTAATGTATCCAGCCACTGTTACCCAGTTACTCTTATCCATTTTTATCCAGTTTTTGTTATCTCGCTCTTGATGAATGTGTGATATATATATATATATATATATATATATATATATATATATATATATATATATATATATATATATATATATATATATATATAAAAGGCTTCAAGGAAGAATATTTGGATTTCTTCCTGATGCCATTTGAATATTCCACTTCTCCTACCACCCCATCTTTTAATTTTTTTTTTACCAATAGGTATGTTTTATTACATAATATGGTACAAAGATTTGAGAGATACATTGTTGATATAAAGATGGCATATACAGTACACGAGGTGAGAGATACATGTCTAGTACATATTGTTACATCTTTGTCACTGATTATAATGCGAAAATCTCATCCAGCTCTTCCGAGCTGGGGCGCGTGCCCAGAATACAGCATGCATTACCCCTCTGAACAGCAGCGCTGAGTCGCTGGAACAGAAAACTAGCTGCCCTGGGATCCCTAGTTACCCTGTTGAGTCTTTTGCCCAGCTCCTTGAGGAACTTAGATGCACTCTTTCCCCATGAGCCAAGGGTCTCTGAGCCTATGGAACAAACATATAATGATGGGCAAGTTCTCCATATTTTCTCGACTTCTGGGACTCCCTGAAGGTGGCAGCAGCCCCTCCTTCCTCCCTGGTGTACTGGAGATAGGTATCAGCCAAGGTAGATGCACATGTGTAGTCCACACCACCTGCTTGCCGTCTGTCCAGGCTTGAAGGGTGATACCATCTGGACGCTTTTGGTTGCCATCAGATCTGCATAGTTGGGGTGGTTCCCTTACTGCTGGGCATCCGGCTGTTGTGAGGCTCCTCTTGATAATGTTATTAACCTCTTCATGTCTTGCAATCTTTCCCTCGGATTTACGACACACAAGACCATGGTACCCGAATCGGTCTGCTGCTTCACTGCCACAAATACACCTGTGTTCGGCGAGAATAGGGGCGGCAAGTCGAAGGGCAACACCAATGCGGATGGTCTGTGGGTCGAGGCGTGTGCCAAGGCTGGAGTTGGGAACAGCCAAAGAAAGTCCCCTGCATGAGGAGCTCTCACTGCAAGTAGGCGGGCTCTATCCTTCCCTGACACACTCTGAAGCATTGCTGAGGCTATATTCTCTACTATATATATATATATATATATATATATATATATATATATATATATATATATATATATATATGCAAGTGCTTTCGTGATTTCTCACATTGTTAAGGAATAAGGACTTAACTTGTAAGGGCCAGTAGGCCTTCTGCAGTGTTCCTCCACTCTTATGTTATTAATAGTAAAAATAATAGGTCAACATAAGACAAAGGTGAAATATGACCTCACATATGACCTTCTCACTCAGTGTAGTGGAGATTTTGTAAGGTCACATGATGTAAAAATTTCAAGAGTAACATGTCAGGCATAGTTTAAATTCCTCACAAATTCTATTCATTACAAATTAATCTAATTTATATAACCTTGAACTTATATTCGTATTGCAATCAATGCTATTTTTTATCAACCTTGATGCAATTATATTTCCGTCAACCACAGACCTGCCTCATGCTACCTTCTCGGTCTTTTTCAAAATGAACTGGGTGGTTAAAATGTCTTATATAGAGCATTAGACTCTTGCCCAGTTCTGATGCTATATTTATGTTGCTGTAATTATGTTTTAATAAACACATAAGACTAACACACAGATAAAACTTACACACAAACAGATAAGACTAACACAAACAGATACAACTGACACACAAACAGACAAAACTGATACACAAACATATAAGACTAACACAAACAGATAAAACTGACACACAAACAGATCAAACTGACACACAAACAGGTAAGACTAACACACAAACAGGTAAGACTAACACACAGATAACATAGTAACAGAGAGAGCTTGACACAACAGAGCTGGTAGCAACAGGTTCACTCTAGATCCGTCAAGGATTGACTAGATCTCTGGGTTGAGAGTTGTGACCGAGTGCAACGACCCGCTGAGTGCACCAGCCTGCTGAGTGCACCAGCCTGCTGAGTGCACCAGCCTGCTGAGTGCACCAGCCTGCTGAGTGCACCGACCCGCTGAGTGTCAACCTGCTAAAGGGCCAGTAGACCTACTTCTGCTTCCTCCTAATTCCTTTTCTTTATGACGGAATACTGAATGAAAAAAGTCCAGAACATCTAATAACTACAGTAACGTTTCGCCCACTGGATCCATTCCATCTCCTACCCTGACCAGAGGGAGGGTCCCCATTATTGCTGGGAGGGTCCCCAGTATTGCTGGGAGGGTCCCCAGTATTGCTGGGAGGGTCCCCAGTATTGCTGGGAGGGTCCCCAGTATTGCTGGGAGGGTCCCCAGTATTGCTGGGAGGGTCCCCAGTATTGCTGGGAGGGTCCCCAGTATTGCTGGGAGGGTCCCCAGTATTGCTGTCAACCCCTGACAACCCTTTTCTTAGTCTTGGTGAGTTCATGAACTCAGTGCGTTGGTTACATCATAAGACTGTGACTACTAGGAGGCTAGGGGCTAGGAGGTTATGAGACTAGGAGGTTACGAGGCTAGGGGCTAAGTGGCTACGAGGATAGGGTATGAGGCTACGAGGCTAGGGGCTAAGTGGCTACGAGGCTAGGCTACGAGGCTAGCACTAGTACACCCACTACAAGGTTACAACCAACACTATCCACATGTCTTTTTCTACTACTACTACTTGTAATATTACCTCTTGTATTATTACTACACCCAGGTAGAGGGTCTACAAGGCAGGATGACCGGTCGGCCGGTAAAGCCGTGGTAGAAATAAATTACTGAACAATGAAGGGATCTGGACGCTTATGTTGTCACCGTGTCCACCTCTCATGCCCGTGTCCACCTCTCCTGCCCGTGTCCACCTCTCCTGCCCGTGTCCACCTCTCCTGCCCGTGTCCACCTCTCATGCCCGTGTCCACCTCTCCTCCCCGTGTCCACCTCTCATGCCCGTGTCCACCTCTCCTCCCCGTGTCCACCTCTCATGCCCGTGTCCACCTCTCCTGCCCGTGTCCACCTCTCATGCCCGTGTCCACCTCTCCTCCCCGTGTCCACCTCTCATGCCCGTGTCCACCTCTCATGCCCGTGTCCACCTCTCCTGCCCGTGTCCACCTCTCCTGCCCGTGTCCACCTCTCCTGCCCGTGTCCACCTCTCATGCCCGTGTCCATCTCTCCTCCCCGTGTCCACCTCTCCCCGTGTCCACCTCTCCTCCCCGTGTCCAGATCTCCTCCCCGTGTCCACCTCTCCTCCCCGTGTCCAACTCTCCTCCCCGTGTCCACCTCTCCTCCCCGTGTCCACCTCTCCTCCCCGTGTCCACCTCTCCAGCCCGTGTCCACCTCTCATGCCCGTGTCCACTTTTCCCTCGGCTTCGCGACCCCGGCTTTGCAAGGAAGTCTACTTACACCTGTTGCCCCTGTTCAATCAATAGGTAATAATCGACTGCTGTGAGTGGCATCCTGGGGAGGTTACCCGAAGATGATTTTGTGAGTCTGCTCCCGCGGCCCGGTCAAAGACCAGGCCTCTTGGTAGGTGAACTGATCAACCAGGCTGTTGGTGTTAGCCGCACCATAGCCCGGCCGAGCAGGAACTGACTGAGAACGTAGGGCTTTGAAATGAGCTGAGGTTGATTAAGAGCTCCTGGGCTGTAAATTTAATGGTAGGGCAAAGTGCCCTGTCTCACACTCATACAGAGACACAGACAGACACACACACAGAGGAGGACCAGGCAGGACTACAAAGAGACCTGGACAGGCTGGACACGTGGTACAGCAATTGGCTACTCGTATTTAACCTGGCCAAATGCAAAGTCATGGAGATCGGGGAAGGGCAAAGAAGACCGCAGACAGAGTATAGTCTAGGTGGCCAAAGACTGCAAACCTCACTCAAGGAAAAAGATCTTGGGGTGAGTATAACACCGAGCACGTCTCCGGAAGCACACATCAACTAGATAACTGCTGCAGCATGTGGGCGCCTGGCAAACCTGAGAATAGCGTTCCGATACCTCAGTAAAGAATCGTTCAAGATACTGTACACCATATACGTCAGGCCCATACTGGAGTACGCAGCACCAGTTTGGAACCCACACCTGGTAAAGCACGTCAAGAAATTAGAGAACGTGCAAAGGTTTGCAACAAGGCTAGTTCCAGAGCTAAGGGGATTGTCCTACGAAGAAAGGTTAAGTGAAATCGGCCTGACGACACTGGAGGACAGGAGGGTTAGGCGAGACATGATAACAACAAACAAAATACTGCGAGGAATAGACAAGGTGGATAAGGACAGGATGTTCCAGAGAGGGGACACAGAAACAAGGGCTTACAACTGGAAGTTGAAGACTCAGATGAGTCAAAGAGATGTTAGGAAGTATTTGTCAGGAAGTGTAATAGTCTGGAAAGTGAGGTAGTGGAGGCAGGAATCATACATAGCTTTAAGACGAGGTATGATAAAGCTCATGGAGCAGGGAGAGGACCTAGTAGCGATCAGTGAAGAGGCAGGGCCAGGAGCTGAGTATCGACCCCTGCAACCACAAATAGGTGAGTACACACACGTCAGGCCCATATTGGAGTATGCAGCACCAGTTTGGAACCCTTACCTGGCTAAGCACGTCAGGAAACTAGAGAAGGTGCAAAGAAACCATACCACGAGCGGGGCTTGAACCCGCGGTTAGAGTCAAACTCCAGACCGACGCACTAGCCACTGGACCAGCTGGTTACAATAAGATTCATCCAACTAGGTATATTTATACACCATAGGAAGGTTAGCATAGGCACCACGATGACCACAAATGTAAGTTTTTAGAGACGAATCTCCCGCCAGCGTAGCCGTTGGACGAATCTTACTGTAGCCAGCTGGTCCAGTGGCTAGCGCGTCGGTCTGGAGTTTTATGACCCTCTAACCGCGGGTTCAAGCCCCGCCCGTGATAAGTTTTTGTTTGCAATCGTGTCATTACGATTTCGTGAGTCAAGGTGCAAAGGTTTGCAACGAGACTAGTCCCAGAGCTAAGGGACATGTCCTATGAGGAGAGGTTAAGAGAACCCGACGTGAGGACACTGGAGGACAGGGGGACATGATAACGACATACAAAATACTAAGAGAAATCGATAAGGTGGACAGAGACAGGATGTTCCAGAGATGGGACACAACAACAAGGTGTCACAACTAGAAGAAGCTGATGACTCATCTGAGTCACAGGGATGTTAGGAAGTATTTCTTCAGCCACAGAGTTGTCAGGAAGTGGAATAGTCTGGAAAGTGAGGCAGCAGAGGCAAGTACCATACATAGCTTTAAGAAGAGGTATGATAAAGCTCATGGAGCAGGGAGTGGACCTAGTGGCAAACAACGAAGAGGAGGGCCAGGAGCTGTGAATCGACCCCCTGCAACCACAACTAGGTGAGTACAGTCAAACACCACATCATTATACATCTTTCGCTCTCCTTGTATAGTGGCTCCTTTCATCTCCCCTTACATGAGAGGGGTCTTAACTCCCCTCTTTCCTCCTCCCCTCCCCTTGAGTAGTTAAGTGGGACATAGCTCCCTTTAGTGAAGTACCTGGGGAAGAGTGAGGGAGCGGAGGAATGGCGGAAGAGTAGAGAAGAGAGGGGGAAGAGAGGGGAAGAGGGGAAAGGGAAAAGATAGGGAGGACAGAAAAGAAACAAGAGGGGAGGTGGGGAAAAGAGGGGAGAAAAAGGGAAGAAACGTAATGACCAGGAAATTAGAGAAGTGTTGCTGTCGTGGTGAAGGAAGTTGAACCAGTGGTGGAGGGAAGTTAAGGTTGTGGTGGTGGAGGAAGTTGAACCAGTGGTGGAGGGAAGTTGTGGTGGTGGAGGAAGTCGAACCAGTGGTGGAGGGACGTTTTGGTGGTGGAGGAAGTTGAACCAGTGGTGGAGGGAAGTTGTGGTGGTGGAGGAAGTCGAACCAGTGGTGGAGGGAAGTTAAGGTTGTGGTGGTGGAGGAAGTTGAACCAGTGATAGAGAGAAGTTAAGGTTGTGGTGGTGGAGGAAGTTGAACCAGTGGTGGAGAGAAGTTAAGGTTGGGTGGTGGAGGAAGTTGAACCAGTGGTGGAGAGAAGTTAAGGTTGGGTGGTGGAGGAAGTTGAACCAGTGGTGGAGAGAAGTTAAGGTTGGGTGGTGGAGGAAGTTGAACCAGTGGTGGAGGGAAGTTAAGGTAATGTCTCAGAGGTTTTATGAAGGCATCTTATAATAATATTCTCCCTCGCTGTGCATTTCTGCACCTGTGTGTGTGTGTGTGTGTGTGTAGCCTTCATAGTGCACTATGCACACACACTCAACGTTTTAAATCAGACATTCAGTAGGTACAACTGCAACATTCAGTAGGTACTACTGCAACATTCAGTAGGTACTACTGCAACATTCAGTAGGTACTACTGCAACATTCAATAGGTACTACTGCAACATTCAATAGGTACTACTGCAACATTCAATAGGTACTACTGCAACATTCAGTAGGTAATACTGCAACATTCAGTAGGTAATACTGCAACATTCAGTAGGTACTACTGCAACATTCAATATGTACTACTGCAACATTCAATATGTACTACTGCTACATTCAATATGTACTACTGGAACATTCAGTAGGTACTACTGCAACATTCAGTAGGTAATACTGCAACATTCAGTAGGTACTACTGCAGCATTCAGTAGGTACTCCTGCAGCATTCAGTAGGTACTACTTCTACATTCAGTAGGTACTATTGGTTCATTCAGTAGGTACTCACCTATTTACCTCATGTAGGTCCGTTAGGATAAACCTGAGGAATAACAGAGAAAAGTATTATTTTGTTTACATATAAATCAAAAGATATTTATACCATGAAGGTATATACCATGAAGGTATATACCATGAAGGTATATAACCTCAAGGTATATAACCTCAAGGTATATAACCTCAAGGTATATAACCTCAAGGTATATAACCTCAAGGTATATAACCTCAAGGTATATAACCTCAAGGTATATAACCTCAAGGTATATACCCTCAAGGTATATACAATGAAGGTATATACCCTCAAGGTATATAACCTCAAGGCATATACCCTGAAGGTATATACTCTGAAGGTATATACCCTGAAGGTATATACTCTGAAGGTATATACCCTCAAGGTACTTTGAAGGTATATACCCTCAGTTCATATATATATATAGAAATAAATATGCCAACAATGTATATACACGAGAGGTATATTATATACCCTCAGTGTATACACACCGAGGTATATATGCTCCTAGTATATAAATACCTACATACGTAGATAATTAGGAGATACAAAAAATGAGACTATATACCAAGTGTAAAAATATATTAAAATTTTAAAACATTTAGAATAAATCTAATTCAAAGTTAATGTAAAAAAATAATGAAAAAAATGGAGTAATTCAGTTATTGAAATTATTAATGTAAGTAAATGTTGAATTATAGTAGCAGCAAACGCAGCAGTAGTAGACGCAGTAGTAGTAGACGCAGTAGTAGAAGCAGACGCAGTAGTAGTAGACGTAGTAATAGTAGACGCAGTAGTAGTAGTAGACGCAGTAGTAGAAGCAGACGCAGTAGTAGTAGACGTAGTAATAGTAGACGCAGTAGTAGTAGTAGACGCAGTAGTAGAAGCAGACGCAGTAGTAGTAGACATAGTAGTAGTAGACGCAGTAGTAGTATTAGTAGATGCAAGAGTATTAGCAGAGGTAGTAGTAGTAATAGTAATAATAATACGTAGTAGTAGTAATAAGTAGTAGACATAGCAATAGTAAATACAATGTTGTACTAGTATCAGAAGTAGTAGTAGAAGTAGACTTATTAAACGTAGCAGTAACAGACGTAGTTATAGAAGTATATAAAGAAATACGAGTAACGGTTGGGATAGCAAGTACAGTAGTAGTGGTGATAGTCGTAGTCGCTCTAGTATTACGCACTCTTGAAATAATCGTAGAAATAGTTATAGCTGTGATAGTAATATACACAGTAGTATTAATAATAGTAGCAGCAGTAATTGTTGTAGTAGTAGCAGTGGTTGTAGCAGTAGTAATAGTTGTAGTAGTAGCAGTGGTTGTAGCAGTAGTAATAGTTGTAGTAGTAGTAGCAGTAATATTTGTAGTAGTAGCAGTGGTAGCAGTAGTAATAATTGTAGTAGTAGCAGTAGTAATCATTGTAATAGTAGCAGTAGTAATAGTTGTAGTAGTAGCAGTGGTTGTAACAGTAGTAATAGTTGTAGTAGCAGCAGTAATAGTTGTAGCAGCAGCAGTAATAGTTGTAGTAATAGCAGTGGTTGTAGCAATAGCAGTAGTAACAGATGTAGCAATTGTAGAAGTAGGAACAATAGTCGTAGTAGTATCAGCAGTAATGGTAATAGTTGTAATGGTAGCAATAGTTGTAGTAATGGTAACAGTTGTAGTAGCAGCAGTAATGGTAACACTTGTAGTAGTAGTAGCAACAGTAATGGTAGCACTTGTAGTAGTAGCAACAGTAATGGTAACAGTTGTAATAGCAGCAGTAGTGGTAATAGTTGTAGTAATGGTAACAGTTGTAGTAGCAACAGTAATGGTAGCACTTGTAGTAGTAGCAACAGTAATGGTAGCACTTGTAGTAGTAGCAACAGTAATGGTAGCACTTGTAGTAGTAGCAACAGTAATGGTAGCACTTGTAGTAGTAGCAACAGTAATGGTAGCACTTGTAGTAGTAGCAGCAGTAGTGGTAACAGTTGTAATAGTAGCAGCAGTAGTGGTAACAGTTGTAGTAGTAGCAGCAGTAATGGTAACAGTTGTAATAGTAGCAGCAGTAGTGGTAATAGTTGTAGTAATGGTAACAGTTGTAGTAGTAGCAGCAGCAGTAGTAGTGGTAACAGTTGTAGTACTGGTAACAGTTGCAGTAGTAGCGGCAGTAATGGTAACAGATGTAGTAGTAGCAGCAGTAGTGGTGGTAATAGTTGTAGTAGTAGTAGTAATAATAGTTGTAGAAAGATTTGTACTTGGGAAGGTAGTAGTTGCGATAGAAGTACTAGTCGTAGTAGGGAAGGAGGAACGACCAGTGGCTGGGAGGGGAAGGAGGAACGACCAGTGGCTGGGAGGGGAAGGAGGAACGACCAGTGGCTGGGAGGGGGAAGGAGGAACGACCAGTGGCTGGGAGGGGGAAGGAGGAACGACCAGTGGCTGGGAGGGGGAAGGAGGAACGACCAGTGGCTGGGAGAGGGAAGGAGGAACGACCAGTGGCTGGGAGGGGAAGGAGGAACGACCAGTGGCTGGGAGGGGAAGGAGGAACGACCAGTGGCTGGGAGGGAGGAAGGAGGAACCAGTGGCTGGGAGGGGAAGGAGGAACGACCAGTGGCTGGGAGGGGAAGGAGGAACGACCAGTGGCTGGGAGGGGGAAGGAGGAACGACCAGTGGCTGGGAGGGGAAGGAGGAACGACCAGTGGCTGGGAGGGGAAGGAGGAACGACCAGTGGCTGGGAGGGGAAGGAGGAACGACCAGTGGCTGGGAGGGGGAAGGAGGAAGGTCTTTGAAAGAGGGGGAGGGTATAATAGGATCAGTAAGGGAGGTGGGTGTTGGATCACATGATAGGTGAGGGGGAGAGAGAAGCAACTATCAAACCACCACTACAATAACCACTACCACCACCACCTCTATCACCATCACAACCATCACCATCACACCCCCACCATCACAACCACCATCACAACCCCACCATCACAACCACCACCATCACAACCACCACCATCACAACCACCACCATCACACCCCTACAATCACAACCACCACCATCACACCCCCATCACAACCACCACCATCACAACCACAACCATCATACCCCCACCATCACAACCACCACCATCACAACCCCCACCATCACATCCACCACAACAACCCCATCACACAACCATCACAACCCCACCATCATAACCCCCACCATCACAACCCCATCACAACCACTACCATCACAACCACCACCACCACAACCCCACCATCATAACCCTCACCATCATAACCCCCATTACAACCCCACCATCATAACCCCCATCACAACTCTCACCATAACCCCCACTATCCCTACAACAACTCTTCTATAATCACCACTACTACCACAACCACCCTCTATAACACTACCACTATCACCATAACCCTCTATAACACTACCACTATCACTACAACCACCCTCTAACACTACCACTACCACCACTATCGCCAACACCAGCTAATGAGGTTTCTAATGATTGAAAGTTTGTCAGGAGGTAACTTTGAAGTGGTGTTAATGGTAGTGGTGTTAGTGGTGGTGTTAGTGGCAGTGGTAGTGTTAGTGGTGGTGTTAGTGGTGGTGGTGTTAGTGGTGGTGGTGGTGGGGATGTTAGTGGTGTTGGTGGTGGTGTTAGTGGTGATGTTAGTGGTGGTGGTGTTAGTGGTGGTGGTGTTAGTGGTGGTGGTGTTAGTGGTGGTTGTGTTAGTGGTAGTGGTGTTAGTGGTAGTGGTGGTGGTGGTAGTGGTGGTGGTGTGACACAACTGAGGGTCATATATAAGCATTAGCGGGGGTGCTGGGGGAGGCTGTAGCTGGGGACAGATGGAGGGAGAGTGATGGTGGGGAGGAGGTGAGGGAGGGGGGGTTGAGCCCCAGCCTGGAAGGCCTGGCACGATCGTCTTCCCCCTTCCCCACCGTTTACGACCCTCATCCCTACACTCCCCCCCCCCTGAACGACCACCATTCAACTTTCAACTGTGACGGCGAGGGAAGGGGGGGGGAGAGACGTAAGGGGAAAGGGGGGAGTAGTATGTAGTGAGGAGGGAAGACAAAGGGGGGACGGGAAGAGTAGGTAACGAAAAGGGAAGACGTCAAAGCAAAGGGGGTAAAGGGAGACTGTGGTGAAAGTTACGGAACAAGGGGTAAGAATCTCCCTTACCGTCACTTTCCTTCAACAATAACAGAAATAAAACGGGGAAAAGGCAACAACAACAATAACATGAAAAAAATTAAAATATTCAGGAACAGGAAATTAATATTCACTGCTAATTACAGTGACTATCAGCGCTAATTAAAGTGACTATCAGCGCTAATTACAGTTACTATCAGCGCTAATTATAGTGACTATCAGCTCTAATTACAGTGACTATCAGCTCTAATTACAGTGACTATCAGCGCTAATTACGGTGACTATCAGCTCTAATTACAGTGACTATCAGCGCTAATTACAGTGACTATCAGTACTAATTCCAGCAAGTGACTATCGGTGCTAATTACAGTGACTATCGGTGCTAAATACAGTGACTATCAGCGCTAATTACGGTGACTATCAGCTCTAATTACAGTGACTATCAGCGCTAATTACAGTGACTATCAGTACTAATTCCAGCAAGTGACTATCGGTGCTAATTACAGTAACTATCAGTGCTAATTACAGTGACTATCAGTGCTAATTACTCTGGCTACAACTAATCGACACTACAACTGCACAAGGAACAAAAACACAACACAGTAAAAAATATATGCCAGAATTATGTTAAAAAAAAACAGACGCTATAAGTCAAACTAATTAGACAGCGTTCGCAGCGGTAATGTTAGCGGCGGCAGCGGCGGCAGCGGCGGCAGCGGCGGCAGAGTCATGAACTACAGGTCAGAGTACAGTCATGAGTCAAGTCATGGGTTATAAGTAGCAGTACTGACGACACTGAATTTTTTTTATTTTCACAGAAAAACTCCAAATGCGCAGAGGGTGGGGAATTTCCCCCAGATAGACCCAGGAAACAGGGGGAAGAGGCAGAGGGTCTGGAATTTCCCCCAGCTAGACCAAAGAAACAGGGGGAAGAGGCAGAGGGTCTGGAATTTCCCCCAGCTAGACCAAAGAAACAGGGGGAAGAGGCAGAGGGTGGGGAATTTCCCACAGATAGACCCAAGAAACAGGGGGAAGAGGCAGAGGGTGGGGAATTTCCCCCAGATAGACCCAAGAAACAGGGAAGAGGAGAGGGTGGGAATTTCCCCAGTAGACCAAGAAACAGGGGAAGAGGCAGAGGGTGGGAATTTCCCCAGATAGACCCAAGAAACAGGGGGAAGAGGCAGAGGGTGGGGAATTTCCCCCAGATAAACCAAGAAACAGGGGGAAGTGGCAGAGGGTGGGGAATTTCCCCCAGATAGACCCAAGAAACAGGGGGAAGAGGCAGAGGGTGGGGAATTTCCCCCAGATAGACCCAAGAAACAGGGGGAAGAGGCAGAGGGTGGGGAATTTCCCCCAGCTAGACCCAAGAAACAGGGGGAAGAGGCAGAGGGTGGGGAATTTTCCCCAGCTAGACACAAGAAACAGGGGGAAGAGGCAGAGGGTGGGGAATTTCCCCCAGATAGACCCAAGAAACAGGGAAAAGAGGCAGAGGGTGGGGAATTTCCCCCAGATAGACCCAAGAAACAAGGGGAAGAGGCAGAGGGTGGGGAATTTTCCCCAGCTAGACACAATAAACAGGGGAAGAGGCAGAGGGTGGGAATTTCCCCAGATAGACAGAAACAGGTGAGAGGCAGAGGTGGATTTCCAGATAGACCCAAGAAACAGGGAAGAGGCAGAGGGTGGGGAATTTCCCCCAGATAGACTCAAGAAACAGGGGGAAGAGGCAGAGGGTGGGGAATTTCCCCCAGATAGACCCAAGAAACAGGAGGAAGAGGGGGGACTGACGGACTGTTGAGTTGAAGAGTTGTTAGGTGCCACGATAATTGGAACGTGATTCACTCATGTAGAGTGTCCCTGGAACACACTGTGCAGCCCCACCATCTCATGATTATTACTGCTTCAACTACAATAATAATAATAATAATAATAATAATAATAATAATAATAATAACAACAACAACAATAATATATTTTTGTGACTGCGAGATTTGAGAAAGGTATCCCCATATTGCATAACCCCAGTGCAGTGCAGTGTGAGGCATAAGGTTGTTGTGCAGGTAAAGAATCAAAAGAGTCATCCACAAGTCATCATATGGAAAATAACAACCAGATTTCTTCAATAAAAGTGGCAAATTAGTAGACACAACCCATATCTAATTCAGATCTTACAATATGGAACACCAGCTTTAAAATACACCAACACATAATAATAATAATAATCTTTATTTCTACAAGTACATTTACAAGGTACACAGGTCTAGCTGACATCAAAGACACATACTACTATATAGAAAGCTCCTTGTTATGCTGAGTATTTCGGGTAAATTAGATCAATTTTGTAGCCAGGATGCGACCCACACCAGTCAACTAACACCCAGGTACCTATTTTACTAATAAGTGAACAGGGACAGCAGGTGTCTTAAACAAATACGTCCTAATGTTTCCACCCGTACCGGGGATCGAACTGAACCACGGACCTCAGTGTGTGAGCTCAGAAGTTGCATTATCCAGTTAACAATGTTGGAGTTAATAACAATGTTGGAGTTAATAACAATGTTGGTAAACAATGTTGAGATAACAATGTTGGAGTTAATAACAATGTTGGAGTTTATAACAATGTTGGAGTTTATAACAATGTTGGCGTTAATAACAATGTTGGAGTTAATAACAATGTTGGAGTTAATAACAATGTTGGAGTTAATAACAATGTTGGAGTTAATAACAAAGTTGGAGTTAATAACAATGTTGGAGTTAATAACAATGTTGGAGTTAATAACAATGTTGGAGTTAATAACAATGTTGGAGTTAATAACAATGTTGGAGTTAATAACAATGTTGGAGTTAATAACAATGTTGGAGTTTATAACAATGTTGGCGTTAATAACAATGTTGGAGTTAATAACAATGTTGGAGTTAATAACAATGTTGGAGTTAATAACAATGTTGGAGTTAATAACAATGTTGGAGTTAATAACAATGTTGGAGTTAATAACAATGTTGGAGTTAATAACAATGTTGGAGTTTATAACAATGTTGGAGTTTATAACAATGTTGGAGTTAATAACAATGTTGGAGTTAATAACAATGTTGGAGTTAATAACAAGCCACACTCAGAATTAACTGCATGAAAACATTTACATTTTCCACATTTCTCTCTCTCTAAAAAAAGCAAACTGGGACCTACTACACAGGCAAAAATAAATCTAAACTTTTCTCTAAGAGTGACCAGCTTTTGTTTACTTAACATGCATGAGCAGCAGTTGGGTATATTGTTGAAACGTTTCGCATACACAGTAGGCTTCTTCAGTCAAATACACAGCTGACCAAATATATAGACAGTGGTGATGACGTGATCTGTCAATCAACCTTGTGGTAGTAATTTCTGAGGTGGTGAGTCCCTCAGCCTGGAGAATAGTTCAGCTCCATGGTCTGGAACAAGGTAACGAGTCCGTCAGCCTGGAGGATAGTTCAGCTCCATGGTTTGGAACAAGGTGGTGAGTCTCTCAGCCTGGAGGATAGTTCAGCTCCATGGTCTGGAACAAGGTGGTGAGTCCCTCAGCCTGGAGGATAGTTCAGCTCCATGGTCTGGAACAAGGTGGTGAGTCCGTCAGCCTGGAGGATAGTTCAGCTCCATGGTCTGGAACAAGGTGGTGAGTCCGTCAGCCTGGAGGATAGTTCAGCTCCATGGTCTGGAACAAGGTGGTCAGTCCCTCAGCCTGGAGGATAGTTCAGCTCCATGGTCTGGAACAAGGTGGTCAGTCCCTCAGCCTGGAGGATAGTTCATCTCCATGGTCTGGAACAAGGTGGTCAGTCTCTCAGCCTGGAGGATAGTGCAGCTCCATGGTCTGGAATGAGGTGGTCAGTCCGTCAGCCTGGAGGATAGTTGAGCTCCATGTCTGGAACAAGGTGGTGAGTCCCTCAGCCTGGAGGATAGTTGAGCTCCATGGTCTGGAACAAGGTGGTCAGTCCCTCAGCCTGGAGGATAGTGCAGCTCCATGGTCTGGAATGAGGTGGTCAGTCCGTCACCCTGGAGGATAGTTGAGCTCAATGTCTGGAACAAGGTGGTGAGTCCCTCAGCCTGGAGGATAGTTGAGCTCCATGGTCTGGAACAAGGTGGTCAGTCCCTCAGCCTGGAGGATAGTGCAGCTCCATGGTCTGGAACAAGGTGGTCAGTCCCTCAGCCTGGAGGATAGTGCAGCTCCATGGTCTGGAACAAGGTAGTCAGTACCTCAGCCTGGAGCATAGTTCAGCTCCATGGTCTGGAACAAGGTGGTCAGTCCCTCAGCCTGGAGGATAGTTGAGCTCCATAGTCTGGAACAAGGTGGTCAGTCCCTCAGCCTGGAGGATAGTTCAGCTCCATAGTCTGGAACAAGGTGGTCAGTCCCTCAGCATGGAGGATAGTTCAGCTCCATGGTCTGGAACAAGGTGGTCAGTCCCTCAGCCTGGAGGATAGTTCAGCTCCATGGTCTGGAACAAGGTGGTCAGTCCCTCAGCCTGGAGGATAGTTCAGCTCCATGGTCTGGAACAAGGTGGTCAGTCCCTCAGCCTGGAGGATAGTTCAGCTCCATGGTCTGGAACAAGGTGGTCAGTCCTCTCAGCCTGGAGGATAGTTCAGCTCCATGGTCTGGAACAAGGTGGTCAGTCCCTCAGCCTGGAGGATAGTTCAGCTCCAGTGGTCTGGAACAAGGTGGTCAGTCCCTCAGCCTGGAGGATAGTTCAGCTCCATGGTCTGGAACAAGGTGGTCAGTCCCTCAGCCTGGAGGATAGTTCAGCTCCATGGTCTGGAACAAGGTGGTCAGTCCCTCAGCCTGGAGGATAGTTCAGCTCCATGGTCTGGAACAAGGTGGTCAGTCCCTCCTCAGCCTGGAGGATAGTTCAGCTCCATGGTCTGGAACAAGGTGGTCAGTCCCTCCTCAGCCTGGAGGATAGTTCAGCTCCATGGTCTGGAACAAGGTGGTCAGTCCCTCAGCCTGGAGGATAGTTCAGCTCCATGGTCTGGAACAAGGTGGTCAGTCCCTCCTCAGCCTGGATGATAGTTCAGCTCCGTGGTCTGGAACAAGGTGGTCAGTCCCTCAGCCTGGAGGATAGTTCAGCTCCATGGTCTGGAACAAGGTGGTCAGTCCCTCAGCCTGGATGATAGTTCAGCTCCATGGTCTGGAACAAGGTGGTCAGTCCCTCCTCAGCCTGGAGGATAGTTCAGCTCCATGGTCTGGAACAAGGTGGTCAGTCCTCAGCCTGGAGGATAGTTCAGCTCCATGGTCTGGAACAAGGTGGTCAGTCCCTCAGCCTGGAGGATAGTTCAGCTCCATGGTCTGGAACAAGGTGGTCAGTCCCTCAGCCTGGAGGATAGTTCAGCTCCATGGTCTGGAACAAGGTGGTCAGTCCCTCAGCCTGGAGGATAGTTAGCTCCATGGTCTGGAACAGGTGGTCAGTCCCTCAGCCTGGAGATAGTTCAGCTCCATGGTCTGGAACAAGGTGGTAGTCACCAGATACAGCCTGGAGGATAGTTCAGCTCCATGGTCTGGAACAAGGTGGTAGTCCTCAGCCTGGAGGATAGTTCAGCTCCATGGTCTGGAACAAGGTGGTCAGTCCCTCAGCCTGGAGGATAGTTCAGCTACAGTCACTGAAACAAGGTAAGACCCTCATGAACCAGAATATACACATGATAAACAGAAGTCATCCCATCACAGATAAACCAGAAGGAATTCACCATGTAAACCAGAAGTCAACCCATGATAAACCAGAGATATACACCATATAAACCAGAGACTACACCATGATAAACCAGAATATACCCATGATAAACCAGAAGACACCACATGATAAACCAGAAGAACACACTAAACAGAATAAACCATGATAAACAGGAATATAACCATGATAAACCAGAAGTCACACACACGTATGATAAACCAGAAGACACACACACTAAACCAGAAGTAACTTGATAAGTTTAGAGAGTAGAATAGATAAACAGAGAGTACAACAGTATGATAAGCAGAAGAGAGAGAGAGAGAGAGAGAGAGAGAGATGAGAGAGAGAGAAGAGAGAGAGAGAGAGAGAGAGAGAGAAGAAGAGAGAGAGATACAGAGAGAGAGAGGAGAGAGAGAGAAAAGAAGAGTGAGAGAGAGAAAAAGAGATAGAGAGAGAGAGAGAGATTGATAGAGAGAGAGAGAGAGAGAGAGAGAGAGAGAGAGAGAGAGAGAGAGAGAGAGAGAGAGAGAGAGAGAGAGAGAGAGAGAGAGAGAGAGAGAGAGAGAGAGAGAGAGAGAGAGAGACGGTGAAATAACAACACTGCAAAAGAGAAATAAACAGACAGAAAACGGAGAATAACTACAACAGCAGCAGCAAGGCATGAGTAATGAAGGGAAGGTCATGAGTAATGAAGGGAAGGTCATGAGTAATGAAGGGAAGTGTGTGAACACGCACCACACTCTTGCAAGGTCTACCCTCCAACCTCCTAATGTATCCCACTTCTTAAAAGGGGCGGAGGGGAAAGGATGGAGCAAAAAGGAAGGAGGGGGAGGCAAAAGGAAAAGAAGAAGGAAGAGAAGAGGCAAGAGGGGAGTGGCAAAAGGAGAAGAAGGAAGGGATGAGGCAAAAGGGGGAGTGGCAGGAGGGAAGATAAACTAAGTCATTTATAGTGAACTGGGGTAAAAATGTCATTAGCGAGATATCTGCATGACAAACTCATATTCAACACACACACACACACACACATACGCACGCACACACGCACGCACACATACACACACACACGCACGCCCCGATGGCATGGTGGCTAGCGCTCTTGCTTCACGCACGGAGGGCCCGGGTTCAATTCCCGGCGGGGCCGAAACATTTCGAAGTGTTTCGTTACACACACACACACACACATAAAATAGGCCTAGTGTCTAATCGACATGTGCCTAGGACAAAATGGTAACTAACACACACACGCACATACACACGCGCGCGCACACACACACGCACATACACACGCGCACACACACCATTAAAAATGACATTTTAACACAGACTGAGAAAGAAAATATCACAGAGGTCTCCACAGACATCCCAGTGACTGGCGCAAGCTAGAGGCATAACACACAAACGCAAAAAAAACAAAAAACAAGACGCTAATTTCACCTACGTTTCACCCGCTCCTGGGTGAAACATTGTACCAGTAAAGAAGTCCACTGCTACAAGCGTTTCTCACCAATGATTTATAAAGGCCATGCCCACCATAATCCCAGAGGATAGGTGTCTTAAAGTCAACATCACGTTGTAACGTGCGCAGAGAAGAGCAGGTCCTGCAGACAGGTGTTCCTGAGGAAGGTGTCTTAAATTATCCACACTACTCTTCCTCTTCCATGTTTTTCTGCACTAAACTGAAGACGTCACTGGCTGGCGAAACGTTTCCAGAATAGACACACCCAAATGCTGCACAAGTGTCTCATTTATCAAGTGAAATACTGATCTAAATGTAGCTGTGTCCAGCGAGTCGTTAATGTGACTGAATGATGAATGGTTTTGAAAACAGACAAGTTGAAGATTGAGACACTTATGCAACATATGGCAATCTTTATTAAGGAAACGTTTCGCCACACAGTGGCTTCATCACTCTGTCAGACACTGCAACATCTTGGGATCTTGATACAAGAAATTCTTCAACACTTGTCCAACCTTTGGACGAAGACCTACTTCGACTAGTGGATGGTACCACTATGACCCCGCCTCCTGCTGCTTCACCTCACCTGACTACAGTATATAAGCCACTTCTACGGCCCTGTGCTGTACTTTCTACAAGATTGATGGACTAAACACATCGACTCCAGGCCGAGGGACTGATTACCTTAAACTCCTCCTCTCCTTTGTATTGGACTGATGAACCCACTGTGTGGCGAAACGTTTCCTCAATAAAGATACCCAAGTGTTGCATATGTGTCTAATTTATAACTTGTCGGTTCTCTGAACCATTCATCTATTTCCTCCTTTATGTTCTTATGTATAATTTCTGGCATTACCCTAACCCCTACTCGACTTCGAGAAAACCATTGATATCATAACCATGCACTCTGTACCAGGCCCAGATTCGTGAAACTCCGTGTTCATCAAGAACTGTAAGAAACCCCTTTCACTTGCCTTATATTCTATGGAGGGACGAAGCCTAGACACGAGTCATCCCACAGTCGTTAAAAACAATGGATACAGCCCATCCGCAAAGGTGGCAGTAAAGCAATAGCAAAGAACCATAGACCTATCACACTGATGACACACGTTTTGAATTTTTTTAAAAGGAAATTTAAGAAGCATGATAGCTAAACACATGGATTCACAACAACTTCACAACCCTGGCAGCATGGGTTTAGCGTAGGTCATTGCTGCCTCTCGCAACGACTGGACCATTACAGTATGGTCTTGGATGCAATGGAACAAATTGCAGATTAGTGTACATATTTTTTAAGTCTTTGACAAGTGCGATCATGGTGTAATAACGCATAAAATGAGAACAAAAGGAATAACTGAATAAGTGGACAGATGGAACTTTACCTTTCCAACAAACAACGCAAAGAGTGACAGTAACCGAAGTCAAGGTTTGAGGCATGCTAGAGTACATTACATTTTATTGGACATGTCACAAGCCCATACAGACATGCCCTCCCGATCAGCAAACCAGTAGTTTAAAGGTATAGGTGTTGGGGCCCCATTGTTATACTAAACAGCCTGGTTCAATCCAGCCAATCACAAACCCGCAAAAGTTATGAAGCAATTTCTGGGACTCGTGAATCAACACTGACAGACTTACCTCAAGTCTGGCCGATCACAGTACTCACTGACTCTTCCTTGCAAACTTTGCTTTGTACATAGTCTAAATTCATCATACAAATAATTGCACGCTTAATGGTGAAGGAATAATAATATAAGTATTTACTCAATAGTGATGCAAGACTACACCTGTGTTCGTAATAACGCTGCTACAGTGCAAAGCTCTGCTCGCACAGTACTCACCCCTATTCACTTCCCTCATTTTCATATCTGATATAGACAGGAACAAATCACAGCACCGTATCACCCATTGCTGACGGTACTAAAATCTGCATGAGAGTGGCATCCATTGAGGACCTTGCAAATTATCCATTGAGGACACTGCAAATTATCCATTGAGGACACTGCAAATTATCCATTGAGGACACTGCAAATTATCCATTGAGGACACTGCAAATTATCCATTGAGGACACTGAAAATTATCCATTGAGGACACTGAAAATTATCCATTGAGGACACTGAAAATTATCCATTGAGGACACTGAAAATTATCCATTGAGGACACTGAAAATTATCCATTGAGGACACTGAAAATTATCCATTGAGGACACTGAAAATTATCCATTGAGGACACTGAAAATTATCCATTGAGGACACTGAAAATTATCCATTGAGGACACTGAAAATTATCCATTGAGGACACTGAAAATTATCCATTGAGGACACTGAAAATTATCCATTGAGGACACTGAAAATTATCCATTGAGGACACTGAAAATTATCCATTGAGGACACTGAAAATTATCCATTGAGGACACTGAAAATTATCCATTGAGGACACTGAAAATTATCCATTGAGGACACTGAAAATTATCCATTGAGGACACTGAAAATTATCCATTGAGGACACTGAAAATTATCCATTGAGGACACTGAATTATCCATTGAGGACACTGAAAATTATCCATTGAGGACACTGAAAATTATCCATTGAGGACACTGAAAATTATCCATTGAGGACACTGAAAATTATCCATTGAGGACACTGAAAATTATCCATTGAGGACACTGAAAATTATCCATTGAGGACACTGAAAATTATCCATTGAGGACACTGAAAATTTCCAAGCGGATATAAATGAAGACTGGTAGTTGTTCATAAATGGTATACAATACAGACAAGATGAAAATTAGACACGTGTACAACATCTGGGTATCTTTATGGTAGACGTTTCGCCCTCCAGTGGCTTTATCAATACAAATTCCAGGACAAAACTTCAAGATCCGTAGGTGTGGAGATTCAGAATCTCCACACCTACGGTGCTGAACACACCAACTCCGAGGCACTGATTACCTCATCTTTTGTATATAGTTCTACTGTCTTCAAGTTTTGTCCTTGAATTTGTATTGATAAAGCCACTGGATGGCGAAACGTCTACAATAAAGATACCCAGATGTTGCACATGTGTCTAGTTTTCATCGAAGATTGCTAGTGGGCCACAGAAGACTGCTAGTGGGCCACAGAAGACTGCTAGTGGGCCACAGCAAACAATATGATGTTCAACGAGGATAAATCTCAATTACTCTGTTATGGAAAAAAATGAGGAAATAAAAACTATAAAGGAGTATATAACTAAGTAACCAGAAAGAGTGAAAAACTAACCTGAGGGACCTAGGTGTGCATGTCAGAGCATCTCACGTGTGCATGTCAGAGCATCTCACTTTCATGACTCACAACAGTGTCATTATCACAATCGAGGGGAAATGATAGACTGGATAATGGAAACCTTCAAAATAAGAGATGCTTGTTTTCTGTAGGCTGGAATATTCCTGTACACTAACAACTTCAGTCCAATCACTTCCAATACTTGGGAGAACTAAAGCTCCTGGAACTGCACTTCTTGCAACTCAGGTGAGAAAGATAAATCATAATTTAGAATTTGAAAGTTCTCGAGGAACTGGTTTCAAATCTGAGCACAAAAATCACTCCCTAGGAAAGCAAGAGGCTCAGCAGACGACGCAGAGGTCATATACCTGGAGAGAGTTCCAGGGGTCAACGCCCCTGCGGCCCGGTCTGTGACCAGGCATAGCGCGATAGTGTAAGAGGCCCAGGACTTTCCAGCAGCCGCCCCTCACACAAGGGGGATTATCAACACACTCCTGATTAGCAGGGCTGTGGTTCGTACGATGGACTGCGTTCTGCCAGTAGTAACAGCCTGGTTAACCAGGCCTGATCCGGGGCCGGGTGGCGGGGGCGCTGACCCACCAACACATCTTTACTGGATCCTTAATCTACTGTATCTTATTTACTATAATTATATTCACGCTGAAGGGCTAAACCCGTAGGGTTTATACAGTGCTTGGGGAAATGGGATGTAATTGATATTTAACAAAGAAAAGGAGTGACCACCCCTTGGATCAAGAGTCCCTCACCGGCATCACGGAACCTTCCTTGAGGGGAGGGGAAAAGAAAGGGGGAGGGGAGAGGGAAGGCGGAGGGGAGAGTTCCCTTCATAAATATGCCACGACGGATTTCCCCTCTGCTCTGTGTACCAGGCTTCTCCCCTCTTGTTTACTCTCTCACCCCTCTCTCTCTCCCCTCGCTCCCCCCTCCTCCACACACTTCCGCTGTTGCACTTACTAAGCCAAAAATCTCACACTCGTGATCCCGGAGATTTGGGCTCTTAGAGGGGTGGTGGGAGTCTTTACACCAGGTGCTGGTGAGGGGAGTAGGGAAGGAAGGGGAGAAAATAAGAGGGAAGGAGGGGGAAGGGTAGGGAAGAAAATAAGAGGGAAGAAAGGGTAAGGGAAGGGAAGAAGGGGAAAATATGGAATCCATTCCATTTGCAGAGAGGAAGTAGTGAGAGTTTTCCGTGGCCTGTTGTTGCTCTCTCTCTCTCTCTCTCTCTCTCTACCCCCTCTCTCTCTCTCTCTCTCTCTCTCTCTCTCCCTCTCTCTCTACCCCCCCTCTCTCTCTCTCTCTCTCTCTCCCTCTCTCTCTACCCCCTCTCTATACTCCCCCTCTCTCTTCTCCCCCCCTCTCTCTCTCTCTCTCTCTCTCTCTCCTCCCTTCAGTCTTTATCGCCCCTCTTTCCTCTATTTTTTTCTTCTCTCTTTCACTAATTCACTCACCCTTCACACTAATCTGTATACTTCCCCACCCGCTCCCACTCCTATCGTTATACAAGCAACCAGCACGTACATGTACGTACGTACATGCACACACGCAGAGGTACACACACTGTACACTGTGTACGTTAGGCCCATATTGGAGTATGCAGCACCAGTTTGGAACCCACATCTAGTCAAGCACGTAAAGAAACTAGAGAAAGTGCAAAGGTTTGCAACAAGACTAGTCCCGGAGCTTAGGGGTATGTCCTACGAGGAGAGGTTAAGGGAAATCGACCTGACGACACTGGAGGACAGAAATAAATGGTATAAAATACCGACACAATGGAAAAATAAACACATAAGCAGTATAATGTGACCCTTTATTGACAACGTTTCGCCCACACAGTGGGCTTTATCGAGTCACAAACAGATCTGTTTGTGACTTGATAAAGCTCACTGTGTGGGCGAAACGTTGTCAATAAAGGATCACATTATACTGCTTATGTGTTTATTTTTCCACTGGAGGACAGGAGGGATAGAGGGGACATGATAACGACATACAAAATAGTGAGAAAAATTGACAAGGTGGACAGAGACATGTTCCAGAGATGGGACACAGCAACAAGGGGAAACAGTTGGAAGTTGAAGACTCAGATGAATCACAGGGATGTTAGGAAGTATTTCTTCATTCACAGAGTTGTCGGGAAGTGGAATAGTGATGTAGTGGAGGCAGGATCCATTCATAGCTTTAAGAAGAGGTATGATAAAGCTCATGGCGCAGGGAGAGTGACCCAGTAGCGGCCAGTGAAGAGGCGGGGCCAGGAGCTATGAATCGACCCCTGGAATCACAACTAGGTGAGTACACACACACGAAGGTACCCACACACACAAAATTATTACAAACTATGCTAACTTAACTAGTAAACAGAATAATGGGAGCTATAATCACAGCGTAGACGATACTAATAAATACTGTATGAGCGGAAACAGAGATTTAAGCTAAAAACACACACAGACGAGTCACAGGGATGTTAGGAAGTACTTTTTTTCAGTCTCAGGGTGGTAAGTGGAATGAAATGGATGTGAGAAGGAAGACAAACCGTACACAGCTTCAAGTGTGGATATGACAGGGTTCAAGATGCCAGATATAAGCAATGGCGACTGAAGAACCTTAAAGCAGGACCAGGGGTTAAGACTCAACACTCGCAAATACAAATCATTAGGTACAAATCGGTGAGTACACGATATACATGACTGAGTACAAATGTGAGCACATGGTACAAATTATACAGTACAAATAGGTGAGTACATGGTACAAATTATACAGTACAAATAGGTGAGTACATGGTACAAATTGTCGAGTACATGGTACAAATGGGCAAACACATGGTACAAATGGGCGAGTACACGGTACAAATGGGCGAGTACAAAGTACAAATGGGCGAGTACACCGTACAAATGGACGAGTACAAGGTACTAATGGGTGAATACACGGTACAAATGGGCGAGTACAAGGTACTATTGGGCGAGTACAAGGTACTAATGGGTGAGTACACTCGTAAATCAGAGTACTCCAACACACCTGCAACCACAGTGCCAATCCGACTTCAGGTTGTTTACGTTCGTGATAGTGACCTTGACACGCACGTTGGTGATAGTGACCTTGACACGCACGTTGGTGATAGTGACCTTGACACGCACGTTGGTGATAGTGACCTTGACACGCACGTTGGTGATAGTGACCTTGACACGCACGTTGGTGATAGTGACCTTGACACAAAATTAACATTTTATCAAAACATTTTCCTTTTTTTTTTAAATCTAGTGCTATTTCCTAAATTCAAAATCTGCTCCTATTTTTCCCAGCACTTTTTTTTTTTTTTTTTTGTGTGTGTGTGTGTGTGTGTGTGTGTGTTTGTGTCCGTGTGTGTCAACCCGAATAGGTAAAATTGGTAAATTAAGTGCTTTCTAAAAAAATTCTCTTATACGTTTAAAGTGGCTAGTTTACTGTGCACCACATATCCATCCTGTGGATGGTAGTGACTAGTTCACAGTGCACCACATATCCATCTATGAGCTGCATTTTTTTATAAATGCAATTGAAAAATATTCATGCAAAAGTTAATTGCAAGTAAAAATATCTTCATACTAAGTGCTATTAAATTTTGGATGACCTTTTTCAATCGAATTTGAAAAAAAAAACACTATATAGAATATCTTTATGAGAAAGATGAGTTTACTGGAGAAAAGGCCATGGAACTAGGCCTAGGAACTAGGCCTGTATTTAATACTACAAAAGACGCCGAACACTTATTTATTGCTTAAAGAAGACACTTGTAAACAAGGAATTGTGGAGTGACTTGTGTATTTAAGAAATGATAAGTGAGGATCACGGGGTGATGGGAGGAGCTCACACATGATAAGTGAGGATCACGGGGTGATGGGAGGAGCTCACACATGATAAGCGAGGATCACGGGGTGATGGGAGGAGCTCACACATGATAAGTGAGGATCACGGGGTGATGGGAGGAGCTCACACATGATAAGTGAGGATCACGGGGTGATGGGAGGAGCTCACACATGATAAGTGAGGATCACGGGGTGATGGGAGGAGCTCACACATGATAAGTGAGGATCACGGGGTGATGGGAGGAGCTCACACATGATAAGTGAGGATCACGGGGTGATGGGAGGAGCTCACACATGATAAGTGAGGATCACGGGGTGATGGGAGGAGCTCACACATGATAAGTGAGGATCACGGGGTGATGGGAGGAGCTCACACATGATAAGTGAGGATCACGGGGTGATGGGAGGAGCTCACACATGATAAGTGAGGATCACGGGGTGATGGGAGGAGCTCACATGATAAGTGAGGATCACGGTGATGGAGGAGCTCACACATGATAAGTGAGGATCACGGGGTGATGGGAGGAGCTCACACATGATAAGTGAGGATCACGGGGTGATGGGAGGAGCTCACACATGATAAGTGAGGATCACGGGGTGATGGGAGGAGCTCACACATGATAAGTGAGGATCACGGGGTGATGGGAGGAGCTCACACATGATAAGCGAGGATCACGGGGTGATGGGAGGAGCTCACACATGATAAGCGAGGATCACGGGGTGATGGGAGGAGCTCACACATGATAAGTGAGGATCACGGGGTGATGGGAGGAGCTCACACATGATAAGTGAGGATCACGGGGTGATGGGAGGAGCTCACACATGATAAGCGAGGATCACGGGGTGATGGGAGGAGCTCACACATGATAAGCGAGGATCACGGGGGTGATGGGAGGAGCTCACACATGATAAGCGAGGATCACGGGGTGATGGGAGGAGCTCACACATGATAAGCGAGGATCACGGGGTGATGGGAGGAGCTCACACATGATAAGCGAGGATCACGGGGGTGATGGGAGGAGCTCACACATGATAAGCGAGGATCACGGGGTGATGGGAGGAGCTCACACATGATAAGCGAGGATCACGGGGTGATGGGAGGAGCTCACACATGATAAGCGAGGATCACGGGGTGATGGGAGGAGCTCACACATGATAAGCGAGGATCACGGGGTGATGGGAGGAGCTCACACAGGTAATTAACGGAGGGTACAATACACAACAACCCGCACATAGGACAGAGACAATTATGACGACGTTTCGCTCCGACCGGGACTATTTACAAGTCACACGAGGATGGAAAACAGGGTCTGACTGGTCGTTTAGCGCCACTAACAATTCGTGCAGAAAACTTTATCGAGGAATAGTAGTGATTTTGGGCACTCAGGTCGTGACTGATGATGCACTCACACAAATAACCCACACATAACTTATGACGACGTTTCGGTCTTACTTGAACCATTTAAAAGTCAGAGTAACATACGAGAGGACGCCAGTATACATAGGCGAGCGGGACAAGGACGGGAAAGAGAATGAAGTGCAGAAGAGTGGTAGAGGTAATGCTGGTAGTGGAATAACTAGTAGTAGCTTTAGTGGCACCAGAGACAGAAAGGGGAGTGAAGGGAGCTTAAAGAAGTGGTCACTGTCAGCATGGTAGGATTGTGGACAGTAGAGTCAGAGTGCACATGCTGTGGATTCCATCTCACATTGGTCTTCAGATGCATGATAGAACTGATAAATTGGCTAAGTTTTATGCTTTCAAAGAGGGGGTAGATTACAATCTTGGCTTGTCAGTTAGCAGTTTGAGAACAATAATACGAAAAGAACTTCAACTGAATTTTATTGACTTAAGACTCAGGGAGATTGACACCAGTCAGTCCATCTATCATCATTCTATCATGCAGGAGGAGCCACATGTCTATGGTGCATCCAACAAAATAAGCAGACTCTTGGATGTCACTACCGCCCGCCTCCGGCTGGGTTACAAGTATCTTTGGCAGGTTAAATCACCACCACCAGATGTAGACCAAACGAAATGTAAACTTTGTCAGTTGGACTATTGTCACACCCTGCGTCATTATGTACTGGAGTGCGATAAAATTAATGAATTCAGAGACAACTCACTCAGAAATGTTCAAGATATGTCAAAGTATTTTATCCCCAGTGGTATATTACAGACCATTCTGGAAAAATACCCTGACTTTGCTCCCTGTAAATGTTTGTACTCACCTAGTTGTGGTTGCAGGGGTCGATTCATAGCTCCTGGCCCCGCCTCTTCACTGGCCGCTACTCGGTCACTATCCGCTTCATGAGCTTTACCATACCTCTCCTTAAAGCTATGTATGGATCCTGCCTCCACTACATCACTTCCCAGACTACTCCACTTCCTGACAACTCTGTGACTGAAGAAATACTTCATAACATCCCTGTGGTTCATCTGAGTCTTCAACTTCCAATTGTGACCTCTTGTTGCTGTGTCCCATCTCTGGAACATTCTGTCTCTGTCCACCTTGTCGATTCCTCTCAGTATTTTATATGTCGTTATCATATCCCCTCTATCTCTCCTGTCTTTCAGTGTCGTCAGGTCGAATTCTCGTAACCTCTCCTCGTAGGACATACCCCTTAGCTCCGGGACTAGTTTTGTTGCAAACCTTTGCACTTTCTCTAGCTTCTTTACGTGCTTGGCTAGGTGTGGGTTCCAAACTGGCGCTGCATACTCCAGTATGGGCCTAACGTACACAGTGTACAGGGTCCTGAATGACTCCTTATTAAGATGTCGGAATGCTGTTCTTAGGTTTGCTAGGCGTCCGTATGCTGCAGCAGTTATTTGGTTGATGTGCGCCTCAGGAGATGTGCCCGGTGTTATACTCACCCCAAGATCCTTTTCCTTGAGTGAGGTTTGTAGGCTCTGGCCTCCTAAACTATACTCTGTCTGTGGTCTTCTTTGCCCTTCCCCAATCTTCATGACTTTGCACTTGGTGAGGTTAAATTCCAGGAGCCAGTTGCTGGACCAGGCTTGCAGCCTGTCCAGATCCCTCTGTAGTTCTGCCTGGTCCTTTTCCGATTGAATTCTTCTCATCAACTTCACATCATCTGCAAACAGGGACACTTCGGAGTCTATTCCTTCCGTCATGTCGTTCACAAATACCAGAAACAGCACCGGTCCTAGGACTGATCCCTGTGGCACCCCGCTCGTTACAGGCGACCACTCTGACACCTCGCCACGTACCATGACTCGCTGTTGTCTTCCTGACAGGTATTCCCTGATCCATTGTAGTGCTTGTGTGTGTGTGTGTGTGTACATCACTTGCTAGACTATTCCACTTCCTGACTATTCTATGGCTGAAGAAATACTTCCTAACATCCCATTGACTCATCTGAGTCTTCAACTTCCAATTGTGACCCCTTGTTTCTGTGTCCCCTCTCTGGAACATCCTGTCTCTATCCACCTTGTCTATTCCACGCAGTATTTTGTATGTTGTTATCATGTCTCCCCTAACCCTCCTGTCCTCCAGTGTTGTCAGGCCGACTTCTCTGCAAATGATGTGTGTGTGTGTGTGAGAGAGAGAGAGAGAGAGAGAGAGAGAAGAGAGAACACACACACACACACACACACACACCCAACAATTAATATTTGCACTAATAACTCATTACAGTTGTGACCGGGTGAGGACTAGTGAATTGCTCATTACTTTATAATTTGTTCATGATTGTAACCATGTATAAACGTAAGTAAGTAAATTTACTTAAGTGATTAAGTACCTTTGTAAGTTGTGACCATTACCTTTGTACCTTGTTCAGCTATCAAAACTTAGGGGCCCAGTCCCTGGACCCATTATATACCTCTGTAATCTGTAAATACCTTTGTAACTTGTCATGATTGTGACCAGATCTACCTGGAGTTCATTACCTTTGTAACTTGTTCAGCTATCATAACTTTGGAGTCCAGTCCCTGGACCCATTATGTACCTCTGTAATCTTTTGACTACCGCCCACAGGATGGGTATGGGGTGACTACCGCCCACAGGATGGGTATGGGGTGACTACCGCCCACAGGATGGGTATGGGGTGACTACCGCCCACAGGATGGGTATGGGGTGACTACCGCCCACAGGATGGGTATGGGGTGACTACCGCAAACAGGATGGGTATGGGGTGACTACCGCCCACAGGATGGGTATGGGGTGACTACCGCCCACAGGATGGGTATGGGGTGACTACCGCCCACAGGATGGGTATGGGGTGACTACCGCCCACAGGATGGGTATGGGGTGACTACCGCCCACAGGATGGGTATGGGGTGACTACTAAACTATCAGCTGCAAGTCTTCAAGTCTTGGTTGGAAGGCAAGTCGTCTACTATCTTAGGATGGTATTTAAAACAACGATGGGTGTATTTTGTCTATTGACACCTCATACTGAGATGGAATAAGAGAATGGGAGAATGAGAATGAGAGAAAAATAGAAGGAGTGAGAGTGAAGGAGTGGATCACATAACACAAACTTCTTCTCCATCACCTCCCTCATCAGTAAACAATGGAGCACAACTCTACGTCAAGAATTAATGAGAGTTGTGCAAGACCCTGCCTGGCTCTCCCTGCCTGGCTCTCCCTGTCTGTCCCTCCCTGCCTGGCTCTCTCTGCCTGGCTCTCTCTGCCTGGCTCTCTCTGCCTGGCTCTCCCTGTCTATCCCTCCCTGTCTATCCCTCCCTGCCTGACTCTCTCTGCCTGGCTCTCCCTGCCTTGCTCTCCCTGTCAGGGCCTTCCTGCCTGACCCTCCCTGTCTGGCCCTCCCGCCTGGCCCTCCCGCCTGGTCCTCCCTACCTGACTCTCCCTGCCTGGCCCTCCTTTCCTGGCCCTCCCTGCCTGGCTCTCCCTGCTTGAGTCTGCCTGGCTCTACTTGTCTGGCCCTCCCTGCCTGGCTCTCCATGGCCTTCCTTGTGTAGCCTTCTTGCCTGGCCATCCTAGTCATTGTATAAGACATTATACCTGGCAGAAAGTTCAAGATGTGTAGCTGCATATTTACCAAGATACTAATAGTTAAAAACCTGGAATTTTTATATTTTTGAAAATAACTCGAGAATGATACCTCTGGACGGCTTGAAACTTTCAACATTAATGTTTCATCGAATGTGGATTTAATATTTTAGTTGGCTTTATAGCCTTTGTTTTATTTTATTATTAATACTAGGCTAAATTTAAAATATTTATTACACGCACATGTAAACCACAGACAACCATGCATACACATTTAGTTGTACACACACATGCAAAACTCACATAAACACACACACACACACATACACACATTTATATATGAATACACACTCCAGAATAATCATCATACACATAGTATTATAATCAAATAAAGCGCTAAACCGACAAGCGCACATACACATAAAAAGCCAAGTGTTTAAAAAGACAAGTGCTGTATAACCCGTGTGGGTTTAGCGCTTATGATTATAATAATTAAAAGACAAGTGCTTTTGAAATACGGCAACTAACATACGCACACACGCACTGCAACACACATAGCATGCACATACTTACGCACATGCATACATACACAAGTGTACATACAATCATAAATACATGTGCACACAATTTTTGGTACATTTTGCCACGGTGCACTATTCCGTATTTTTTATACCTTGAGAATGCCTCATCAGATCGGCTTCAAATGTTCAACCTGGTGTACTGTAACTAGGGTAAGGCTGATGCGACTCTTGGCGTGCGCCAGTGACCTGTCATCAAGGTCGTATAGCTCTTTCCAAGAATCTAGAAATGGGTCTGATAACTCTGAAAAGCCTCTTCTGCTTGGCTTCAAACATTAAACACTGGTGTGTGCTACACCAAGATTAACACTTACACAAGTGTAACGGTACACATTCGTCAATATTGTGTAAAACATTGAAAAGTTTTTTCGCCATTAAATGTTAAATACGCTTTAAATTACGTTAAATACGACATTATAATAAATACGCCATTAAATTACGTTAAATACGCCATTAAATTACGTTAAATACGCCATTAAATTACGTTAAATACGCCATTAAATTACGTTAAATACGCCATTAAATTACGTTAAATACGCCATTAAATTACGTTAAATACGCCATTATGTTAAAAGCGCAATAACATTACGTTAAATACGCCATTAAATTACGTTTAATACGCCATTGTTAAATACGCCATTAAATTACGTTTAATACGCCATTGTTAAATACGCCATTAAATTACGTTAAATACACTTAGGTGTAACTCTTCCGAAGGACTTCAATTTTAAGTAGTTGATAAAACTTATGAAGAGGAGAGTAGCCAGTAAGTTTAGTCTGATGTAAATTTGACAATTAATAATAACATACACAACCTCCAATGTCTGGATGTCTGCTGACTACTGGAATATACCTCCACTTGTCTCTTTAGCAGTTTTAGAACTGCTGTAGTGGTGGTGGTGGTGGTAGTGGTGGTGGTGGTGGTGGTAGTGGTGGTGATAGTGGTGGTGGTAGTGATGGTGGTGATGGTAGTGGTGGTGATGGTGGTGGTGGTGATGGTAGTGGTGGTGATGGTAGTGGTGGTGATGGTGGTGGTAGTGGTGGTGGTGGTAGTGGTGGTGATAGTGGTGATGGTGATAGTGGTGATGGTAATAGTGGTGGTGGTGATGTTGTTGGCAGTGGTGGTGGTGGTGATGGTGTTGGTGGTTGTGGTAGTGATGGTAGTGGTGGTGGTGATGGTAGTGGTGATGGTAGTGGTGGTGATGGTGGTGGTAGTAGTAGTAGTGGTGGTGGTAGTAGTGGTGATGGTAGTAGTGGTGATGGTAGTAGTGGTGATGGTGGTGGTAGTAGTAGTAGTGGTGGTGGTGGTAGTAGTAATAGTAGTAGTAGTAGTGGTGGTAGTAGTAGTAACCAGATATCAAATGCACTTGTCGATAGACACTTAATCCGTGGGTGTTTATTTTGTGCGAGAGAAAGAAAGATAAGAGAGAGAGAGAGCGAGAGAGAGAGAGAGAAGGAGAAGGAGAGAGATGAGAGTCAGACATTGCAACATAGGTGCTGCCTCTCCCTGCCCTCACCACCCTTGCAACACTAGTCTCCCGTTCCTCTTACACTACCCTTGCAACACTACAGTCTCCCGTTCCTCTTACACTATCCTTGCAACACTAGTCTCCCGTTCCTCTTACACTACCCTTGCAACACTAGTCTCCCGTTCCTCTTACACTACCCTTGCAACACTAGTCTCCATTCCTCTTACACTACCCTTGCAACACTAGTCTCCGTTCTTACCTACCTTGCAACACTAGTCTCCCTCCTCTTACACTACCCTTGCAACACTAGTCTCCCGTTCCTCTTACACTACCCTTGCAACACTAGTCTCCCGTTCCTCTTACAACTTGCCACTCTCCGTTCTTAACTACTTACATGTCTCCCGTTCCTCTTACACTACCCTTGCAACACTACAGTCTCCCGTTCCTCTTACACTACCCTTGCAACACTAGTCTCCCGTTACTCTTACACTACCCTTGCAACACTAGTCTCCCGTTACTCTTACACTACCCTTGCAACAACCAGTCTCCCGTTCCTCTTACACTACCCTTGCAACACTAAGTCTCCCGTTCCTCTTACACTACCCTTGCAACACTAGTCTCAGTCTCCTGCAAGTCTCCTTCTTACACTACCCTTGCAACACTAGTCTCCGTTCCTCTTACACTACCCTTGCAACACTAGTCTCCGTTCTCTTACACTACCCTTGCAACACTAGTCTCCCGTTCTCTTACACTACCCTTGCAACACTAGTCTCCCGTTCTCTTACACTACCCTTGCAACACTACAGTCTCCCGTTACTCTTACACTACCCTTGCAACACTAGTCTCCCGTTCCTCTTACACTACCCTTGCAACACTACAGTCTCCCGTTCCTCTTACACTACCCTTGCAACACTAGTCTCCCGTTCCTCTTACACTACCCTTGCAACACTAGTCTCCCGTTCCTCTTACACTACCCTTGCAACACTAGTCTCCCGTTCCTCTTACACTACCCTTGCAACACTACAGTCTCCCGTTCCTCTTACACTACCCTTGCAACATTAGTCTCCGTTCCTCTTACACTACCCTTGCAACACTAGTCTCCGTTCCTCTTACACTACCCTTGCAACACTAGTCTCCCGTTCCTCTTACACTACCCTTGCAACACTAGTCTCCCGTTCCTCTTACACTACCCTTGCAACACTAGTCTCCGTTCCTCTTACACTACCCTTGCACACTAGTCTCCGTTCCTCTTACTACCCTTGCAACACTAGTCTCCCGTTCCTCTTACACTACCCTTGCAACACTAGTCTCCCGTTCCTCTTACACTACCCTTGCAACACTAGTCTCCCGTTCCTCTTACACTACCCTTGCAACACTAGTCTCCCGTTCCTCTTACACACCCTGCAACACTAGTCTCCTTCCTCTTACACTACCCTTGCAACACTAGTCTCCGTTCCTCTTACACTACCCTTGCAACACTAGTCTCCGTTCCTCTTACACTACCCTTGCAACACTAGTCTCCCGTTCCTCTTACACTACCCTTGCAACACTAGTCTCCCGTTCCTCTTACACTACCCTTGCAACACTAGTCTCCCGTTCCTCTTACACCACCCTTGCAACACTAGTCTCCCGTTCCTCTTACACTACCCTTGCAACACTAGTCTCCCGTTCCTCTTACACTACCCTTGCAACACTAGTCTCCCGTTCCTCTTACACTACCCTTGCAACACTAGTCTCCCGTTCCTCTTACACCACCCTTGCAACACTAGTCTCCCGTTCCTCTTACACTACCCTTGCAACACTAGTCTCCCGTTCCTCTTACACTACCCTTGCAACACTAGTCTCCCGTTCCTCTTACACACCCTTGCAACACTAGTCTCCCGTTCCTCTTACACTACCCTTGCAACACTAGTCTCCCGTTCCTCTTACACTACCCTTGCAACACTAGTCTCCCGTTCCTCTTACACTACCCTTGCAACACTAGTCTCCCGTTCCTCTTACACTACCCTTGCAACACTAGTCTCCCTTTCCCTCTTACACCACCCTTGCAACACTAGTCTCCCGTTCCTCTTACACTACCCTTGCAACACTAGTCTCCCGTTCTTCTTACACCACCCTTGCAACACTAGTCTCCCGTTCCTCTTACACTACCCTTGCAACACTAGTCTCCCGTTCTTCTTACACCACCCTTGCAACACTAGTCTCCCGTTCCTCTTACACTACCCTTGCAACACTAGTCTCCCGTTCTTCTTACACCACCCTTGCAACACTAGTCTCCCGTTCCTCTTACACTACCCTTGCAACACTAGTCTCCCGTTCCTCTTACACTACCCTTGCAACACTAGTCTCCCGTTCCTCTTACACTACCCTTGCAACACTAGTCTCCCGTTCCTCTTACACTACCCCTGCAACACTAGTCTCCCGTTCCTCTTACACTATCCTTGCAACACTAGTCTCCCGTTCCTCTTACACTACCCCTGCAACACTAGTCTCCCGTTCCTCTTACACTACCCTTGCAACACTAGTCTCCCGTTCCTCTTACACTACCCTTGCAACACTAGTCTCCCGTTCCTCTTACACTACCCTCTGCATCACTAGTCTCCCGTTCCTCTTACACTACCCTTGCAACACTAGTCTCCCGTTCCTCTTACACTACCCTTGCAACACTAGTCTCCCGTTCCTCTTACACTACCCTTGCAACACTAGTCTCCCGTTCCTCTTACACTACCCTGCACACTAGTCTCCCGTTCCTCTTACACTACCCTGCAACACTAGTCTCCCGTTCTCTTACACTACCCTTGCAACACTAGTCTCCCGTTCCTCTTACACTACCTTGCAACACTAGTCTCCCGTTCCTCTTACACCTACCCTTGCAACACTAGTCTCCCGTTCCTCTTACACTACCCTTGCAACACTAGTCTCCCGTTCTTCTTACACTACCCTTGCAACACTAGTCTCCCGTTCCTCTTACACTACCCTTTGCAACACTAGTCTCCGTTCCTCTTACACTACCCTGCAACACTAGTCTCCCGTTCCTCTTACACTACCTTGCAACACTAGTCTCCCGTTCCTCTTACACTACCCTTGCAACACTAGTCTCCCGTTCCTCTTACACTACCCTTGCAACACTAGTCTCCCGTTCCTCTTACACTACCCTTGCAACACTAGTCTCCCGTTCCTCTTACACTACCCTTGCAACACTAGTCTCCCGTTCCTCTTACACTACCCTTGCAACACTAGTCTCCCGTTCCTCTTACACTACCCTTGCAACACTAGTCTCCCGTTCCTCTTACACTACCCTTGCAACACTAGTCTCCCGTTCCTCTTACACTACCCTTGCAACACTAGTCTCCCGTTCCTCTTACACTACCCTTGCAACACTAGTCTCCCGTTCTTCTTACACCACCCTTGCAACACTAGTCTCCCGTTCCTCTTACACTACCCTTGCAACACTACAGTTCCTCTTACACTACCCTTGCAACACTACAGTTCCTCTTACAGTCACCTTTCCATCACTATTCACAATTGGGAAGATATTTTTTACAGTGGTACAGGCAGCTAACACTGTACAGCTAGTTACTCTTAGCTAGTAATAAACCTTCCACTGGTAGTGAAGTTTACAGTGTAATCTCCACTACTGTCATGCACCGTCACCCTCTCCACTATATTTACCCAATGTATTACACTGTTATTATCACTTCTCACACTGCACCTCAGTTATCCTCGCTCTCTCTTTTATTTAACCTTTAAAATCGTAGTTTCCGTGGAAAAGACAAGTACTATCACCCACTGATGTACGTACATTATTACAGTTGATACATTCATTTATGTACGTATACATACCCACATACACACATGCCTACATATACATAAAAATGTAACTATGTATCCAGCAGGCGTGTGCCAACTCGGAGTGGAGACAAGTGATGTGTGTGTGTATATATATATATATATACAGTATATGCAAAAAGATCACAGTAAACAGGTGATATCACAATATGCAAGACAACCACTATGAAAAAATAGAGGAATTCCAAGCGCTTTCGTGATTACTCACATTATCAAGGAACTATAAAACATAAACAAGATAAAATTTGCGATTTTGGTTTAAATAGCAACGCTCTTCTTGCCGAATAAGGCAAGCGAAAATTTGTGTATGCAATAACTTCGCAAAAATTATTCTGAACCTAACGAAAAAATATATATTTAATTGTGTTTGTTTATTATTAAATTATTGTAAAGTTATTTAAAATATATTTAGCTGGATTAGCCTAAATTAAATTGATCTTGTTATAATAAGGTTAGGCAAGTTTTCTAAGATTCTTTTGGAAGAAAATTATTAATTTTTACATTAACATAAATTAAAGAAATATATATTTAAACGTATAAGAGAAATTTTTAGAAAGGACCTAATTATAAATGAGTTCTTGCTAATTGACTAATTTTTACCTATTCGGCACGACATATATATATGTCGTGCCGAATAGGTAAAATTGGTCAATATGAAACTTGCTAAGTGTTTCTAAATAATTAATAATTTCATAATATACAGTTGTTTCTTTTAGCTTTGATCGACAAAGATATTTCTATATTTTAGTTATATCAAATCAATTAACTGTATAACAATTTCCAAACAGCTTTCGAAATTAAATTTTGAAATTTGGAACGGTTCACCATTGCGGGCGGCCAGCGTCGTCGCCGCCGCCGCCGCCGCTGTCGCAGCGGCCTCAGCCGCACAAAGGAACAACGCAGTGCGCTTGACTTCTCTCAGACAATCTGCTATAAATTCCTCACCGTTCGTGAGAGTTTGTACGTTTAGCTTCTTACTAAGTGTTAAACTACCCCCCCCTTCCCCTCCCAAACACCAATCACTTTACCTCTCCCTCTCCCATCAGTCCCCCCTTCCTCACTGACGTCATAATCCCCCCCCAACTGATACATCCAAAATCAGATGACGTCACAGTAAGTGATCAACAGAAGTAATGTCTATCAGACTCATACTAGTGATCATGTTACACCACCTTGATGGAAGGTAATCAGTCCCTCAACCTTGATGGAAGGTAATCAGTCCCTCAGTCTTGATGGAACATAATCAGTCCCTCAGCCTTGATCAAACATAATTAGTCCCTCAGTCTTGATGGAACATAATCAGTCCCTCAGCCTTGATGGAACATAATCAGTCCCTCAGCCTTGATGGAACATAATCAGTCCCTCAACCTTGATGGAACATAATCAGTCCCTCAACCTTGATGGAACATAATCAGTCCCTCAACCTTGATGGAACATAATCAGTCCCTCAACCTTGATGGAACATAATCAGTCCCTCAGTCTTGATGGAACGTAATCAGTCCCTTAGCCTTGATCAAACATAATTAGTCCCTCAGTCTTGATGGAACATAATCAGTCCCTCAGCCTTGATGGAACATAATCAGTCCCTCAACCTTGATGGAACATAATCAGTCCCTCAACCTTGATGGAACATAATCAGTCCCTCAACCTTGATGGAACATAATCAGTCCCTCAACCTTGATGGAACATAATCAGTCCCTCAACCTTGATCGAACATAATCAGTCCCTCAACCTTGACGGAACATAATCAGTCCCTCAGCCTTGATGGAACATAATCAGTCCCTCAACCTTGATGCAACATAATCAATCCCTCAGCCTTGATGGAACATAATCAGCCCTCAACCTTGATGCAACATAATCAGTCCCTCAACCTTGATGGAACATAATCAGTCCCTCAGCCTTGATGGAACATAATCAGTCCCTCAGCCTTGATGTAAAATAATAAGTCCCTCAGCCTTGATGGAACATAATCAGTCCCTCAGTCTTTAGAAGGTAATCAGTCCCTCAGCCTTGATGGAAAATAATCAGTCTCAGCTTGATGGAACATAATTAGTCCTCAGTCTTGATGTAACATAATCAGTCCTCAGCCTTTGGGACATAATCAGTCCTCAGTCTTTATGGAAAATAATAAGTCCTCAGCCTTGATGGAACATAATCAGTCCTCAGTCTTATGGAAGGTAATCAGTCCTCAGCCTTGATGGAAATAATCAGTCTCAGCCTTGATGGAACTATTAGTCCTCAGTCTTGATGGAACATAATCAGTCCTCAGCCTTGATGGAACATAATCAGTCCTCAACCTTGATGGAACATAATCAGTCCATCAGCCTTAATGGAACATAATCAGTCCCTCAGCCTTGATGGAACATAATCAGTCCTCAACCTTGAGGGAACATAATCAGTCCCTCAGCCTTGATGGACATAATCAGTCCCTCAACCTTGATGAAACATAATCAGTCCCTCAGCCTTGATGGAACATAATAGTCTCAGCCTTGATGGAACATAATCAGTCCCTCAGCCTTGATGGAACATAATCAGTCCCTCAGCCTTGATGCAACATAATCAGTCCCTCAGCCTTGATGGAACATAATCAGTCCCTCAGCCTTGATCGAACATAATCAGTCCCTCAACCTTGATCGAACATAATCAGTCCCTCAACCTTGACGGAATATAATCAGTCCCTCAGCCTTGATGGAACATAATCAGTCCCTCAACCTTGATGCAACATAATCAATCCCTCAACCTTGATGGAACATAATCAGTCCCTCAGCCTTGATGGAACATAATCAGTCCCTCAGCCTTGATGGAAAATAATAAGTCCCTCAGCCTTGATGGAACATAATCAGTCCCTCAGTCTTTATGGAAGGTAATCAGTCCCTCAGCCTTGATGGAAAATAATCAGTCCCTCAGCCTTGATGGAACATAATTAGTCCCTCAGTCTTGATGTAACATAATCAGTCCCTCAGCCTTGATGGGACATAATCAGTCCCTCAGTCTTTATGGAAAATAATAAGTCCCTCAGCCTTGATGGAACATAATCAGTCCCTCAGTCTTTATGGAAGGTAATCAGTCCCTCAGCCTTGATGGAAAATAATCAGTCCCTCAGCCTTGATGGAACATAATTAGTCCCTCAGTCTTGATGGAACATAATCAGTCCCTCAGCCTTGATGGAACATAATCAGTCCCTCAACCTTGATGGAACATAATCAGTCCCTCAGCCTTGATGGAACATAATCAGTCCATCAGCCTTGATGAAACATAATCAGTCCCTCAGCCTTGATGGAACATAATCAGTCCCTCAACCTTGATGGAACATAATCAGTCCCTCAGCCTTGATGGAACATAATCAGTCCCTCAACCTTGATGGAACATAATCAGTCCCTCAGCCTTGATGGAACATAATCAGTCCATCAGCCTTGATGGAACATAATCAGTCCCTCAGCCTTGATGGAACATAATCAGTCCCTCAGCCTTGATGCAACATAATCAGTCCCTCAGCCTTGATGGAACATAATCAGTCCCTCAGCCTTGATCAAACATAATCAGTCCCTCAGCCTTGATCAAACATAATCAGTCCCTCAGCCTTGATGTAACATAATCAGTCCATCAGCCTTGATGCAACATAATCAGTCCCTCAGCCTTGATGGAACATAATCAGTCCCTCAACCTTGATCAAACATAATCAGTCCCTCAACCTTGATCAAATATAATCAGTCCCTCAACCTTGATGCAACATAATCAGTCCCTCAGTCTTGATGAAAATCCAAGGAGATCTATAGCTGTAATTCCTTGGATGAAGAGCTCACTGGGATAAAAATTCGGAAGTAAAAAAGAACACGAGAAGAGTGACGTCAGAAGCGGGAGGAAGAGGAGGGGGGGGGGGAGGCGAGTCTGGAACGTGAGGTTGTGGTGCTGGAAGCTGCAGCTTCCAGCCTGGTCCACGTGGACCACCAGGACCATGTGGTCCACACCAACTGGAAAACCTGAATGATCACGTTCAGTCAGCCTGGCGACGTGATTTACGGCACTGTTGGCGGGAGGCACCGACAGTGTGATCGATGACGCCAGCCACCAGGAGGCCTGGTCTGGGAGGAGGCCGCGGGGGCGCTGACCCCCGGAAGTGACTACATGTAACTCTAGTGACCCACTCCACTTAAACTAACGGTGCTAATGTTGGTGTTACTTAGGATACAGGCTTCTATATGTACATGGTTGAGTAAGTTAACATCAGTAAGGCACTAGTGCCATGATGTTAACGACGTAAACATCAATGACACACTTGGCAACAGTGTTTCATTGATGTTCCACATCAAAATACACTCACAACTATTGTGAAACAGAGCGAAATTCCAAGCACTTTCGTGATATCTCACATTATCATGGACCTGTAATCATATATATATATATATATATATATATATATATATATATATATATATATATATATATATATATATATATATATATATATATATATGTTATTGTGACCACGAACGAGTGGTATTGAGTCAATAACACTGCGACTAGCCGAGGATTCGAACCCATGTAGTTTTGGCCCTGCCTCGTGGTGAGCGAAAATCCCATGACGCCTTAACCCACTGAACCACACAATCCTACAAGAACCAAGCACCCTGCCAAGCTAGGTGTGTTACTCTTGGTCCGAGACACTCGTTCGTGGTAACAAATTAGGTTAAAAGGCACCCACACCACCGTATGTCCTCGGACCAAGAGTAACACACCTAGCTTGGCTGGGTGCTTGGTTCTTGTAGGATTGTGTGGTTCAGTGGGTTAAGGCGTCGGTTCTCTGAACCATTCATTTACATCCTGTCTGACACTGCAACATCTTGGTATCTTAATAAAGGGATTTCTTCGCTTGCCTATTCCTTGGGCACGACCTACTTCCACATTGGACAAATGTGACACCTCCTACAACTGCTGCACCTCTCCTGTCTACAGTATATAAGCTTCCTCTACGCTCATATGTTGTATTCTATTCAAGATTGATGGACTGACAACATCGACTCAAGATTGAGGGACTGACCACCTCATACTCCTCCTGTTCTTCACGATTCTCCTTTGTATGGACTGATGAAGCCACTGTGTGGCGAAACGTTTCCTCATTAAAGATACCCAAGTGTTGCATATGTGTCTAATTTACCAACTTGTCGGTTCTCTGAACCATTCATTTACATGTGACTTTCACTCACCACGAGGCAGGATCAAAACTACATGGGTTCGAATCCTCGGCTAGTCGCAGTGTTGTTATATATATATATATATATATATATATATATATATATATATATATATATATATCAATAAAACGTGACTACGTGACTACAAATAAAAAAAAAGTGAAAAAAATAAAGTAAAAACTGAGCACTTTCATGTGAATTCCTCACATATGTTCAGAGGAATAAGACGAGGCAACAGAAGCACATGTTTTCTACACATGTTTTCTACACATGTTGCTTCCTCGCCCTAAGTGCCTCTACACATTCACTTATTAATGGAGAAAGTAATAAAAATTACAATGTGATAACTTCCTAGATGAACGCCCTTCCACCTTCTAGATGCGTATTCGTGTTCAAATGCGTACCCAGCAGGGGGACAGCGGGGTGCGTACCCAGCAGGGGGACAGCGGGGTGCGTACCCAGCAGGGGACGCGGGGTGCGTACCCAGCAGTGGACCGCGGGGTGCGTACCGACGTATCAGCCTCATATTTTAAGAATTAAGACTAGAGCTAGTCTGACATCTACAGTAAATATCAATAAGTCTTAATGAATAAAAAAATGGTAAAAAATCAAGGATGTCAGTGGATGTTCATCCTGAACACGTCGAGGAATTAATGTTGTAAAATGTTCTCGCTGTTAATTCACGTTGAAGACATGTCCCAGGAGACTACGAAATATTCTTCCCAGCCCAGAGAGAGAGAGAGAGAGAGAGAGAGAGAGAGAGAGAGAGAGGATAACACCATAGTTTTGACTTATCTCAAGAGATGCTGCCTCAGTGCGTCTAGGAAGTCACTCCACGTTTTCTGGCATGACCAAGAAGGTACCGACAAAAGTTGGAATCTGGATCCGTCAACAAATAATGTTTGGGTCCTCATAACATTACCAGATGCGAAATCTCGTATTACACACACACAAACATTGCTGACTATTCTATTTAAATTACCACAGAAGAGAAAAAAAACCTGAGCTCTTTCGTGTGATCACACATCTTCAAAGGAACTAAAAAGAAATCTTGAAGGTTACTCATACATAAGAACAAGATTTTAAATACATGCCGTGCTTACACTCCAAAGGGAAGGATTAACTATCAAGCCATCTCTATTCCTACCACAGTGTTCCCTCTCTATTCCTACCACAGTGTTCCCTCTCTATTCCTACTACAGCATTCCCCCTCTATACCTACTACAGTGTTCCCTCTCTATACCTACTACAGTGTTCCTTCTCCAAACCTACTACAGTGTTCCCTCTCTATACCTACTACAGTGTTCCCTCTCTATACCTACTACAGTGTTCCTTCTCCAAACCTACTACAGTGTTCCCTCTCTATACCTACTACAGTGTTCCCTCTCTATACCTACTACAGTGTTCCCTCTCTATACCTACTACAGTGTTCCCCCTCTATACCTACTACAGTGTTCCCTCTCTATACCTACTACAGTGTTCCCTCTCTATACCTAGTACAGTGTTCCCTCTCTATACCTAGTACAGTGTTCCCTCTCTATACCTAGTACAGTGTTCCCTCTCTATACCTAGTACAGTGTTCCCTCTCTATACCTAGTACAGTGTTCCCTCTCTATACCTATTACCCACTCGCCAGGCGAAACGCTTAGGCAATAACGATACCCAAGTGATGCACATAGTGATGGGACGATACCAAAATTTTTGCCTATACCGATACTCAATTTGAGGACGATACCGATACTTTCACTATTTTTTTTTACTTTTAAAATTATGTTAACTATGTTAATTCCATGAGGGAATGTTCACTGTTGAACAGGTATTTACCCAGTGAAGTTATTATATAACTATTGGTATGAGATGCCGCTCTTAATTACAAGCACCCAGGCTTACAAACCCACCAGCAAGATAATGTTCAAGGCTCAATACTGTGACTGAAACAATGCACAAACAACCCGCACGTAGCACAGAGGAGCTTATAACGACGTTTCGGTCCGACTTGGACATTTACAAGTTTAGTAATTTGATGAAAACAAAATATTTACGAAAATATGCCTGAATAATTTTCAGTTATATTAAGCATGAAACTGAAATACCCAGTAATCATAATAATGTTTAAGGGTTTATATAACAAAATTACACATTAAAACATACATTAAATAACTGGAAATTGAAAATCAAAAATTACTGTTCAGACTTGAGCAACGTCTCTCTCCAGTATTAAACTGAATTATCTGACATTTTCATTATACATTATATTTTTTTAACTTTGAAGGAACATTGAAGAATAGAAAACGTATATTCTAATATCCGAAATTAAAAATTAAATATACATTAATAGATAAAAGTTAAAATTTCCAAACTGAAGTTGAGAAACATCAATATCTGCGTATCTTAGGAAGTTAATGTGAGGGCAGATGTTCCCTACACTGATTAAGACTCTCGGTCTATCAAGAAAGAGTAAACCACCAAGATATTTACTGTCTTGCTTTACCACACACGAACTATCACATTTTTTCCTCGACCATTCTAACAAATTTTGGTAAGACACAGGCCACAGTTAGACATCTTTATTCCGAGGAATAAAGATGTCTGTGTGTCTTACTTACCAACCTGTCGGTATTGTATACCATTTTGATATTCACTAACAGATTTTGTTCGTTAGTTAATAACGCCGTTGTCATATATGTGTATATCTCTGTTTTTATGTTGTAATGCGAATATCAGCGCATTTGTTTGTGGACGCTGCTTTTTGTGACCTGCTGTTGTTGGGGACGCTGCCTACAATTTCTTTGTAACATTTATTAGACTCAAACTGGTCAAGTTCTTCAAGCCTATAGTTGTTCATGAATGGTATATAATACAAACAAGATGAAAATTAGACACATGTGCAACATCTGGGTATCTTTATTGTAGACGTTTCGCCCTCAGTGGCTTTATCAATACAGATTCTAAGACAAAACTTGGAGACAGTAGAACTATATACAAAAGATGAGGTAATCAATCCCTCATCTTTTGTATATAGTTCTACTGTCTTCAATGTCCTAGAATTTGTATTGATAAAGTCACTGGAGGGCGAAACGTCTACAATAAAGATACCCAGATGTTGCACATGTGTCTAATTTTCAAGCCTATAGTTACATCTTGATATTCTCCACAAAACTCGTTGTTGCTTGATGATGCCAGCAAACTAGCTCCACTCTCTCAGTTCTTGACCTACTGAATTCTCTCTCGGGTTTCCTTCAGTTCATTCTCAATATTGTCAAGGTTTGTTTTACATCACTAACCCGCTGCATTTAACTGAAAAAAATAGTTCTTATATCGGGGATCTAGAAATGTGGAGAGTATCGTGTTGTAGTCAGTTGTGTAACTCTTGAACCTGGTTAACACTGACATCTTGAGAGCTGACAGTGTGGTACCCATGCCTGAGAATCTTGCATTAACCAAAGCTTTGTTGATGAAATGTTTCAAATACTGTACTGGAGGCAGTATTTCTCAGACCACACAACTTCTCGCACTGAGACGCTAAAACGGAGGAGAGAATGGATGCAGAGAGCAAGAAGTGGGAACTGCAAGTCAAAGCTGCAGAAACCAGGATACAAAACCTAGATAATGACCAAAAATACTGAAGCAAGATATAAAGCCAAAGAACGGAAGGGCCATGAAATGTTGTCAACAAAGAATATAATTTAGCAATAAGATTCCTTTTATTTCCATCAAATGATGAAAGGTGTGTATGATATCTAAGCAATGCATTACATTTTGTGGTTGACAGATGCGATCTAACATTAAAATAAGCGATATTCCAGCGGGCAGGCAGTGTGAATGAACTTGTGCTTTAGTAGTTCATTTTGTTTTTGAAGATCTAGTTTACCGTGGCTCACTTTGTGACTAAAATTACAATGTCTTATTATTCTCTGCTCCAGAACACGATCACTGACAACAACCAGTTGAAGTGTAGGTAGAAACATAGCAAACTGTTGTATAATAAGTTGAAGTGTAGGTAGAAACATAGCAAACTGTTGTACAATAAGTTGAAGTGTAGGTAGAAACATAGCAAACTGTTGTATAACCAGTTGAAGTGTAGGTTGAAACATGGCAAACTGTTGTATAACCAGTTGAAGTGTAGGTAGAAACATAGCAAATTGTTGAATAACCAGTTGAAGTGTAGGTTGAAACATGGCAAACTGTTGAATAACCAGTTGAAGTGTAGGTTGAAACATAGCAAACTGTTGTATAACCAGTTGAAGTGTAGGTTGAAACATGGCAAACTGTTGTATAACCAGTTGAAGTGTAGGTTGAAACATGGCAAACTGTTGAATAACCAGTTGAAGTGTAGGTTGAAACATAGCAAACTGTTGTATAACCAGTTGAAGTGTAGGTTGAAACATGGCAAACTGTTGTATAACCAGTTGAAGTGTAGGTAGAAACATAGCAAACTGTTGAATAACCAGTTGAAGTGTAGGTAGAAACATAGCAAACTGTTGTATAACCAGTTGAAGTGTAGGTTGAAACATGGCAAACTGTTGTATAACCAGTTGAAGTGTAGGTAGAAACATAGCAAACTGTTGTATAACCAGTTGAAGTGTAGGTAGAAACATGGCAAACTGTTGTATAACCAGTTGAAGTGTAGGTAGAAACATAGCAAACTGTTGTATAATCAGTTGAAGTGTAGGTAGAAACATAGCAAACTGTTGTATAACCAGTTGAAGTGTAGGCAGAAACATAGCAAACTGTTGTATAACCAGTTGAAGTGTAGGTAGAAACATAGCAAACTGTTGTATAACCAGTTGAAGTGTAGGTAGAAACATGGCAAACTGTTGTATAACCAGTTGAAGTGTAGGTAGAAACATAGCAAACTGTTGTATAACCAGTTGAAGTGTAGGTAGAAACATAGCAAACTGTTGTATAACCAGTTGAAGTGTAGGTTGAAACATGGCAAACTGTTGTATAACCAGTTGAAGTGTAGGTAGAAACATAGCAAACTGTTGTATAACCAGTTGAAGTGTAGGCAGAAACATAGCAAACTGTTGTATAACCAGTTGAAGTGTAGGCAGAAACATGGCATACTGTTGTATCCTGTCCCTTCAATTTCTTTAACATACACAAATAACCCACACATAGGAGAAAAACTTATAACGACGTTTCTGTCCGACTTGAACAATTAACTAGTGTATAACTAGTTAATAATCCAAGTCGGACCCAAACGTCGTAATAAGTTCCTATGTGCGGGTTATTTGTGTATTGTTCCAGTCACGTTACTGCTCCTTTTAATTCCTTTGACAATATTGACACCATTATCTCATGCTGTCAGATGTGGAAACCTGACATGATGAATTCATGTATTGCTTCTTAAATAATCCTGGTGATGTGCACTGCTGTGTGTGATCCAGGAAATGCCATCTAAACAGTCTTTGCTGAGGCAATGCCCAGTTACACTTACACTGAGTCACAGGTGACTGTGTGTACCGTGCTCTTGTGTGTATGAGTAACCCTCACAGTCATGAGGCACAGTGTTTATTTTACTATTTTTAAGTACGTGTAATATTAATATTTTAAAAGTGTCGGCAACTTTTTCACCGATACTGACTCCCATATTCTTATACACCCTTAGAAAACACATAGGCTAGTTTATTAAAAGGTGCTGGAGAGTGAACAAAGGTGCTGTAGAGTGAACAAAGGTGCTGTAGAGTGAACAAAGGTGCTGGAGAGTGAACATAGGTGCTGTAGAGTGAACAAAGGTGCTGGAGAGTGAACAAAGGTGCTGGGGAGAGGCGAACAGAGGTTCTGATGAGTAATCCAGAAAACCTTTCAAAGGAGCACAGGAAACGTGGCTTCCCAGAGGCTTCAAGAAACCAGAATTTATTGTAAGGAAGAAGAAACTTTGAAAGAAATATTAAAGAAAATAATGACACATACAAGTATTTTATTCACACAAAAAACAGTACGTGGAACTTCAGAAACAAAATGAGCAAAATGGAAAACGAAAAATGTAAGATACTGAATAATAATATTAATCTTTATTTCTACAAGTACATATACAAGGTATACAGTCGTAGCTGACATCAATGACATACTACTATATAGAAAGTCACTTGTTATGCTGAGCATTTCCCGCAAATTAGGTCAGTTTTGTCCCCAGGATGCGACCCACACCAGTCGACTAACACCCAGGTACCTACTTTATTGCTAGGTGAACAGGGACAGCAGGTGTAAAGAAACACGCCCAATGTTTCCACCCTTGCCGGGAATCGAACCCGGACCCTCAGCGTGTGAAGCGAGAGCTTTGCCTACCAGGAGGTGGTAAGACAAGCCAAGTGTCCTGTAGCTCGATTGGTAGCGCACTCAGCTCACACACACCGAAGTCCGTGGTTCAATCCCCGGTACAGGTGGAAACATTAGGACGTGTTTCCTTACGACACCTACTGTCCATGTTCACCTAGCAGTAAAATAGGTACCTGGGTGTTAGTCGACTGGTGTGGGTCGCATCCTGGGGACAAAATTGGCCAAATTTGTCCGAAATGCTCAACATAACAAGGAGGCTTTCCCTATAATCATTGATGTCAGCTAGACCTGTACACATCGTACTTGTAGAAATAAAGATTATTATTATTATTAAGATAGAGGTTGAACACTAACCCACAACTTAATACTATTGAATTAGATTCAAGATTCTGCCTAAGCAGCTTCTTCATTGTACATCCCATATTCGTCCTGTGGATGGCAGTGGCACTTTATTGTGCACTCCATATCCATCCTGTAGACGGTAGCGCAAGAGCACATGGAAAAAAAGCCTACGAACTAGGCCCCCTACCAGTACATCTTGATATAAATGTACAATTTGTTTCATGTGTTGTAAGCAAACTGAGAACATACTGACACACAACGCAACTGATCTGGTATTACCATCAGACTAAACTTTCCGATCTAGGTAAACAAGGGCATATACGTAATTTCAAAAAGGTACACTCATTGGAAATGTCTCTCACTGACGTTTTGTAAAAAAATGTGGAAAAAGGCGTTCGAGGAAATTTATTAAAACTTAGAGAAAAAAGAATTGGTGATTTTTTATATAAACACTGCGAGTCGAAGACTTAGTGTCAGAGTCTTGCGTGTCAAATTTATTACGTTAACTCCACAGAATCGTAAATTATTAAACTTACACGACACAGTCGTAAATTATTAATTTTACGTGACAATCGTAAATTATTAAGGAAAAATATGGACAATGTATTTATACTTCAAAATAATTTATATTTTTTCCATGAAGGATGGAACCGGAAGCCACAAAACATAGAAGGAATATCAGGCGAACTTCCACGAGAGAAAATTCAAACAATAATAAGCGGACACAATGTAGTGAGCGCATGTGAGCGGCGGGGCGTATGTGAGCGGCGGGGCGCATGTGAGAGGCGTGGCGCATGTGAGCGGCGGGGCGCATGTGAGAGGCGTGGCGCATGTGAGCGGCGGGGCGCATGTGAGCGGCGTGGCGCATGTGAGCGGCGGGGGGCATGTGAGCGGCGGGGCGCATGTGAGCGGCGTGGCGCATGTGAGCGGCGGGGCGCATGTGAGCGGCGTAGCGCATGTGAGCGGCGTGGCTCATGTGAGCGGCGTGGCGCATGTGAGCGGCGGGGCGCATGTGAGCGGCGGGGTGCATGTGAGCGGCGGGGCGCATGTGAGCGGCGGGGCGCATGTGAGAGGCGTGGCGCATGTGAGCGGCGGGGCGCATGTGAGCGGCGTGGCGCATGTGAGCGGCGGGGGCATGTGAGCGGCGGGGCGCATGTGAGCGGCGTGGCGCATGTGAGCGGCGGGCGCATGTGAGCGGCGTAGCGCATGTGAGCGGCGTGGCTCATGTGAGCGGCGTGGCGCATGTGAGCGGCGGGGCGCATGTGAGCGGCGGGGTGCATGTGAGCGGCGGGGCGCATGTGAGCGGCGTAGCGCATGTGAGCGGCGTGGCGCATGTGAGCGGCGTGGCGCATGTGAGCGGCGGGGCGCATATGAGCGGCGGGGCGCATGTGAGCGGCGTGGCGCATGTGAGCGGCGTGGCGCATGTGAGCGGAGGGGCGCATGTGAGCGGCGGGGCGCATGTGAGCGGCGGGGCGCCGCAAGAATCTGTACTTAGTGTGACTTTGTAAATGGTCCAAGTCTGAGCGAAACGTCGCCATAAGTTTATCTCTCCTATGAGCGGGTTATTTGTGTATTGTTCCAGCTAAGTTATTGTGCCTTTTTGGTCTTTATTTCATGTTTATTTATAATTTAAAAAAATTACATGATAAAACTGAAAAAAAACACGTTTTTAACAGATACAGAAACGAATGACCAGGATTAAAGGCAGTAAATTCCCACAAGGAGTTAAGACAGACAGCTGATGGAATCTGATACTTGATATTATTTACGTAATTGAAATGGGAGAGATAAGAGGCCCCAATAATTAAAGATTGTGTGATGGAGTACTGAAAGCGTCAAGTAAGAGGATCTAAGAGTAATTACAAACAAAATAATCACCGGAAGATTCCATAAATGAAATCTTCATAAACGCACGAGTCACCTTCGCTACCAACGCTGCTAAACTTCCGGTATACAGATCGTGAATAAAGAGATGTAACATACGCGACAATAAAATGAACCAAGAAATTAAAGATTTCTTTGCATCGGCAGACAGGACAATACCATCGCTGAAGAGTGTGACATATACCTCTGTCTCCATATTGTATCATCGTCAGTAGTGACACATTGTAGGTACGAGATGCAGGAAGTACTGGCTGCTACAATGACTGGTATACTGTATGTATGTATATAATAATATATATATATATACACAAGCTTACTCAACTAGTGGAAAGCTGATTACCGTCACGCAGTTTACTAAGCTCAATCAAGAATCTGGCAACAATTACGCATCTTTACTAAGCTCTAGCGGGAGCTGACAGCCATAATACAGCTTGCTAAGCTCTAGCGGGAGCTGACAGCCATAATACAGCTTGCTAAGCTCCAGCGGGAGCTGACAGCTATAATACTGGAAACTAATAACCGAAATTAAGCTTTACTTTTTTTAACATAACACCACACAACATCACCACCCAGTGTGAGAACACCATAAATCACCACCCAGTGTTATAACACCACACAACATCACCACCCAGTGTGATAACACCAGACATCACCACCACCCAGTGTGATAACACCACACATCACCACCCAGTGTGATAACACCACACATCACCACCCAGTGTGATAACACCACACATCACCACCCAGTGTGATAACACAACACCACATCACCACCCAGTGTTATAACACCACACATCACCACCCAGTGTTATAACACCACATAACATCACCACCCAGTGTTATAACACCACACATCACCACCCAGTGTTATAACACCACACAACATCACCACCCAGTGTTATAACACCACACAACATCACCACCCAGTGTTATAACACCACACATCACCACCCAGTGTTATAACACCACACATCACCACCCAGTGTTATAACACCACACAACATCACCACCCAGTGTTATAACACCACACAACATCACCACCCAGTGTTATAACACCACACAACATCACCACCCAGTGTGATAACACCACACATCACCAACCAGTGTTATAACACCACACATCACCACCCAGTGTTATAACACCACACAACATCACCACCCAGTGTTATAACACCACACAACATCACCACCCAGTGTTATAACACCACACATCACCACCCAGTGTTATAATACCACACAACATCACCACCCAGTGTTATAACACCACACAACATCACCAACCAGTGTTATAACACCACACAACACAACCAACCAGTGTTATAACACCACACATCACCACCCAGTGTTATAACACCCCACATCACCACCCAGTGTTATAACACCACACAACATCACCACCCAGTGTGATAACACCACACATCACCAACCAGTGTTATAACACCACACAACATCACCAACCAGTGTTATAACACCACACAACATCACCAACCAGTGTTATAACACCACACATCACCACCCAGTGTTATAACACCCCACAACATCACCACCCAGTGTTATAACACCACACAACATCACCACCCAGTGTGATAACACCACACAACATCACCAACCAGTGTTATAACACCACACAACATCACCAACCAGTGTTATAACACCACACAACATCACCAACCAGTGTTATAACACCACACAACATCACCAACCAGTGTTATAACACCACACAACATCACCAACCAGTGTTATAACACCACACATCACCACCCAGTGTTATAACACCACACAACATCACCACCCAGTGTGATAACACCACACAACATCACCAACCAGTGTTATAACACCACACAACATCACCAACCAGTGTTATAACACCACACAACATCACCAACCAGTGTTATAACACCATACAACATCACCAACCAGTGTTATAACACCACACAACATCACCAACCAGTGTTATAACACCACACATCACCACCCAGTGTTATACCACACAAAATCACGGAAGTTAGATAAAAAATAACACATGGTCACCTCCCACCGAGGCAGTGTGACCCAAAAAATGAAGAAACATTCACCATCATTCATTCAATCACTCTTGTGAAAATCATGCTGACACCACAGTTCAGGTGACCCTCAGAACTGTAACATCCCCATCTCTTCTTCAGAGTGAAGGCACTGTACTTCCCACCTCCAGTACTGTAACATCCCCACTGTACTTCCCACCTCGAGGACTCGGCTAACCGGTTTCCCTGAATTCTTTCACACTGCAGCAGCACGTCAGCTCATCAAACCACTTTCCTCCACTCCGATCTAACTCGCTTACTCAGGCCTGATGGATGTTCAAGTCTCTAGCACTCAAAACCTCCTTTATCCCCTTTCTGACACCAACCCTTTCTGACACCCCCCTGCCCCTCCTTTCCTTAACTCCATATTTAAATGCCCTCCTAGGTGATATACATATACGATTTGCTTCACCAAGTTTCGGATTAACCAGGATGTGATGGATATGTAGGCCAGAGGGCCGCCAGCAGCGACAGCCTCGTTGATCAAGCAAGTACCAGACAAGTCTGGCCCAAGGCCGGGCTGATACTTTTGGTAACCCCACACCTATCTCCACGTTCTGAATTTTCTGCATAATCACATCACACATTGCCCTTAATCATGACAGCCCCACTGCTTCCAGCCTCTTCCTCACTGCAACATTTAAAACCCATGCTTCACAACCATACAACAGTGTTGGTACCTTTTTGCTTCCGTGGATATTTGTTTCTACAGATCCCTCGATGCTCCATCCACCTTTTTTCCTCATCATTTCTATGGATCACCTCCTTTTTCACAGACCCATCAGCCGAAGTGTTCACTCCCAGATATCTGCACACATTTACTCACTCAGTATTTCCTCCAATCGGCACTAAAATGCTTTCATTACCTAGATTTTTTTGTCACTTTCATCATATTTTCTATATTCACTTTTAATTTCCTTCTTTTTACATATCCTCCCAGATTCATGTACCAACCTTCGCAACTTCCCTTCAGAATCTCCCAGAAGCACAGTGTCATCGGCAAAGAGCAACTGTGACAACTCTCAGTTTATATCAAATTCCTTATCTTTCAATCCCACACCTCTCCCCAACACCCTAGCGTTCACTTCTTTACAACCCCGTCTATATGTTAAACAACCAAAGTGACATCACACATCCTTGTCTAAGGCCTACTACTGTACCTGGAATATATTCTATCTCTGTCTTACGTACCTGAGCCTCAATACTCTTGCTTTTTAGTAACCTACCACCAGTTCTATACACTTGCAATAATTGCTGTCCCCCATCCACCCTATCATATGCTTCTTCTAAATCCATAAATGCAATAAATAATTCCTTACCTTTATCTAAGTATATAATGACCACTAGATAATGTTAGCTTTTAAAGTCTATGTTATTTTTTTTTCGTCTTCACTGTTAAATTCCGGCAGAATACATTTTCAAAAGTTCCACCACAATCTCCCCAACCACAACCCATAACAACCACTGTTCATCACAACTGGCACCACCCACCACATTTACCACTACAATCACTGCTCACAACTGTTGTTATCAACTATCATAGTCACCACCGCCAGCACTTCCACAACCACCATTTGTACCGTGCACCAAGACACCACTCGCACCACCTGAGTCATCACAATCACCACCATTTGCACCACAACGATCACTCGCTCCACCCACCACAACCATCATTCGCACCACCACAACCACCACCCATGCCACCACACACCATCACCACCACCATTTGCAGCACATCCTTTACTTGCACCATCCTCCACACCACTCGCAGCAACACCACCATGAACCACTACTCGCAACACCACCATGAACCACCACATACACCACGCACCACAGACAGTTGGGCTCTATCTCATAACCCCAGACACAGATGGGTTCCTCTGGCTGGGATGCGTATGGGCATCTCAGCCTGCCGGAGTATCAAGGTAGCAGCACAAGGTAAGTGTGGGCGTACGGGCGTGCGCCCACACACCACTGGACACGTACCTCGGGACAGTGGTTCGTGGGGTGCAAAAAGCGGGCGGTGGCGCTAATCTTCCAGCCACTTAATTAGACAGACCCGCCGTGCCGGCCAGGGTGCACTAATCCACAGTCCACCCGATTTGGACGACCTACTCGCTCCCACGAATAAAATATGGTGATTGAACTTGGCGCTAGGGTGGGCGGGGCCGCGGGTGGGCGGTGCCACCATTCCCCCACTGCGATTGCGCGGATTCGGTTGGCTGCCTGCCCAAAACCCCGCCCTCCTGGGCTCCCGTATTTACAATCGCCAGCCAGTCACCAACTGAAGCATTCAATATCTGGAGTCCTGAACTTGTTTCCGATTGGCTAAGCACTCTTGACGTCACTGAGTTCTGTGCGTCTCAGCCAGTAGGGTGATAGTGGGGGAGGGGGGAGGCACACGCTCCTCCCACGCTCTGACGTGGTTACTTCCTCCTTCCAAGGAGATCTGGAAGGGTCCTGGACCAGTGCACTTGTCACTTATATTGTTAGTTCCGGCCATTACGCCATGTACATCAGTGATCCACAATTATTACCAGTGCCACCACTGCTACCAGCCCTTCTAGCAACACCCACAACCTGTAATCTCTGCTTGTACATACACACACATGGACAGTGTTCACGCTACATACACATGTAGACAATACAGTGTACACACTATACATCCACTCAATACAGACCATACACACAGGTAATTCAGTACACACACACGCGTAGATCGGCCTAAACAACTGCTTTACCTTCAAACACGCTCAACTCTACAGCAGGATGTAGCTACAGTCAACTCCTTTAAAAAGCTCCTCTACATAGTGTAATTCTTCGTGAATATGACTGGAAAAGGTGCATCGCACTATGAAGGCCTTTCCACAAGCTGTTCAATTTGCGGTGTACTTTTTCAGTCGCATTCACGAACAATTACACTAAAGAAGCATTATAGATCTGTCTGTACACAAGTACTTGTACAATACTTGTACTGATGCTCTTGGACTTTGTTATTACCTTGTAACTATTACAGTTATCACCATTAACTATTGTAATCACCACTGCAGTTATGACTATTAACCATTGAAGTTATCATTAATCATTTTAGTTATCACCATCGTAATCACTGTAGTTAAGACTATTAACTATTGTAGTTATCACCCCTTGTAAACCGCTGCAGTTATCACCAGTGTTAACCACAGCAGTTATCACCCTTGTTAACCACTGCAGTTATCACCCTTGTTAACCACTGCAGTTATCACCCTTGTTAACCGCTGCAGTTATCACCCTTGTTAACTGCTGCAGTTATCACCCTTGTTAACAGCTGCAGTTATCACCCTTGTTAACCGCTGCAGTTATCACCCTTGTTAACCGCTGCAGTTATCACCCTTGTTAACCGCTGCAGTTATCACCCTTGTTAACCGCTGCAGTTATCACCCTTGTTAACCGCTGCAGTTATCACCCTTGTTAACCGCTGCAGTTATCACCCTTGTTAACCGCTGCAGTTATCACCCTTGTTAACCGCTGCAGTTATCACCCTTGTTAACCGCTGCAGTTATCACCCTTGTTAATCGCTGCAGTTATCACCCTTGTTAACCACTGCAGTTATCACCCTTGTTAACCACTGCAGTTATCACCCTTGTTAACCAATGCCGTTATCACCAGTGTTAACCACTGACGTTATCACCAGTGTTAACCACTGCCGTTATCACCAGTGTTAACCACTGCCGTTATCACCAGTGTTAACCACTGCCGTTATCACCAGTGTTAACCACTGCCGTTATCACCAGTGTTAACCACTGCCGTTATCACCAGTGTTAACCACTGCCGTTATCACCAGTGTTAACCACTGCCGTTATCACCAGTGTTAACCACTGCCGTTATCACCAGTGTTAACCACTGCCGTTATCACCAGTGTTAACCACTGCCGTTATCACCAGTGTTAACCACTGCCGTTATCACCAGTGTTAACCACTGCCGTTATCACCAGTGTTAACCACTGCCGTTATCACCAGTGTTAACCACTGCCGTTATCACCAGTGTTAACCACTGCCGTTATCACCAGTGTTAACCACTGCCGTTATCACCAGTGTTAACCACTGCCGTTATCACCAGTGTTAACCACTGCCGTTATCACCAGTGTTAACCACTGCCCTTATCACCAGTGTTAACCAGTGCCGTTATCACCAGTGTTAACCACTGCCGTTATCACCAGTGTTAACCACTGCCGTTATCACCAGTGTTAACCACTGCCGTTATCACCAGTGTTAACCACTGCCTTATCACCAGTGTTAACCACTGCCGTTATCACCAGTGTTAACCACTGCCGTTATCACCAGTGTTAACCACTGCCGTTATCACCAGTGTTAACCACTGCCGTTATCACCAGTGTTAACCACTGCCGTTATCACCAGTGTTAACCACTGCCGTTATCACCAGTGTTAACCACTGCGTTATCACCAGTGTTAACCACTGCGTTATCACCAGTGTTAACCACTGTACCGTTATCACCAGTGTTAACCACTGCAGTTATCACCAGTGTTAACCACTGTATATCACCAGTGTTAACCACTGCGTTATCACCAGTGTTAACCACTGTAGTTATCACCAGTGTTAACCACTGGTATCACCAGTGTTAACTCACTGCCGTTATCACCAGTGTTAACCACTGTAGTATCACCAGTGTTAACCACTGTGTAATCACCCGTGTTAACCACTGTGTTATCACCAGTGTTAACCACTGCCGTTATCACCAGTGTTAACCACTGCCGTTATCACCAGTGTTAACCACTACCGTTATCACCAGTGTTAACCACTGTAGTAATCACCAGTTAACCACTGTAGTAATCACCAGTTAACCACTGTAGTAATCACCAGTGTTAACCACTGTAGTAATCACCAGTGTTAACCACTGTAGTAATCACCAGTGTTAACCACTGTAGTAATCACCAGTGTTAACCACTGTAGTAATCACCAGTGTTAACCACTGTAGTAATCACCAGTGTTAACCACTGTAGTAATCACCAGTGTTAACCACTGTAGTAATCACCAGTGTTAACCACTGTAGTAATCACCAGTGTTAACCACTGTAGTAATCACCAGTGTTAACCACTGTAGTAATCCAGTGTTAACCACTGTAGTAATCACCAGTGTTAACCAGTAGATACCATGTAACCATGTAATCACCAGTGTTAACCACTGTAGTAATCACCAGTGTTAACCACTGTAGTAATCACCAGTGTTACATGTAGTAATCCCAGTGTTACCACTGTATATCACCAGTGTTAACCACTGTAGTAATCACCAGTGTTAACCACTGTAGTAATCACCAGTGTTAACCACTGTAGTATCACCAGTGTTAACCACTGTAGTATCCCAGTGTTAACCACTGTAGTAATCACCAGTGTTAACCACTGTAGTAATCACCAGTGTTAACCACTGTAGTAATCACCAGTGTTAACCACTGTAGTAATCACCAGTGTTAACCACTGTAGATACCAGTGTTAACTCGTATCACCAGTGTTAACCACTGTAGTAATCACCAGTGTTAACCACTGTAGTTATCACCAGTGTTAACCACTGTAGTAATCACCAGTGTTAACCACTGTAGTAATCACCAGTGTTAACCACTGTAGTTATCACCAGTGTTAACCACTGTAGTTATCACCAGTGTTAACCACTGTAGTTATCACCAGTGTTAACCATGTAGTTATCACCAGTGTTAACCACTGTAGTTATCACCAGTGTTAACCACTGTAGTATCACCAGTGTTAACCACTGTAGTAATCACCAGTGTTAACCACTGTAGTTATCACCAGTGTTAACCACTGTAGTTATCACCAGTGTTAACCACTGTAGTTATCACCAGTGTTAACCACTGTAGTTATCACCAGTGTTAACCACTGTAGTTATCACCAGTGTTAACCACTGTAGTAATCACCAGTGTTAACCACTGTAGTAATCACCAGTGTTAACCACTGTAGTTATCACCAGTGTTAACCACTGTAGTTATCACCAGTGTTAACCACTGTAGTTATCACCAGTGTTAACCACTGTAGTTATCACCAGTGTTAACCACTGTAGTAATCACCAGTGTTAACCACTGTAGTAATCACCAGTGTTAACCACTGTAGTATCACCAGTGTTAACCACTGTAGTTAATACCAGTGTTAACCACTGTAGTTATCACCAGTGTTAACCACTGTAGTTATCACAGTGTTAACCACTGTAGTTATCACCAGTGTTAACCACTTGTAGTATATCACCAGTGTTAACCACTGTAGTAATCACCAGTGTTAACCACGTAGTATCACCAGTGTTAACCACTGTAGTTACCAGTGTTAACCACTGTAGTTATCACCAGTGTTAACCACTGTAGTTATCACCAGTGTTAACCACTGTAGTTATCACCAGTGTTAACCACTGTAGTTATCACCAGTGTTAACCACTGTAGTTATCACCAGTGCTGTTAACCACTGTAGTAATCACCAGTGTTAACCACTGTAGTAATCACCAGTGTTAACCACTGTAGTTATCACCAGTGTTAACCACTGTAGTTATCACCAGTGTTAACCACTGTAGTTATCACCAGTGTTAACCACTGTAGTTATCACCAGTGTTAACCACTTGTAGTTATCACCAGTGTTAACCACTGTAGTATCACCAGTGTTAACCACTGTAGTAATCACCAGTGTTAACCACTGTAGTAATCACCAGTGTTAACCACTGTAGTAATCACCAGTGTTAACCACTGTAGTTATCACCAGTGTTAACCACTGTAGTTATCACCAGTGTTAACCATTGTAGTTATCACCAGTGTTAACCACTGTAGTAATCACCAGTGTTAACCACTGTAGTAATCACTAGTGTTAACCACTGTAGTAATCACCAGTGTTAACCACTGTAGTTATCACCAGTGTTAACCACTGTAGTTATCACCAATGTTAACCACTGTAGTTATCACCAGTGTTAACCACTGTAGTTACCACCAGTGTTAACCACTGTAGTTACCACCAGTGTTAACCACTGTAGTTATCACCAGTGTTAACCACTGTAGTTATCACCATACGTAAACACCAGTTTAAGGACATCATAGTAGTCGGACATAATTCCCTTTTCTGCCAACACGTTACAACAAGAGGTACAAAGGTGCTACTGCCACACTAATGAAGAAAAGTGCCTGTGTAGAGCTAAAGCTTTTACTGAGCACAACTACCTCAATGTAGAGCTTTATAAAGTCACTGATTTAATTTTAACAATGGTACGCTCCACGTAGAGCTTTATAAAATCACAGCTTCATTGAAACAGTGCCAAGCTGTGATGACTGTCAATATTTACGCTCTAAGAGCTTCTTCTTACCACCATTACAACCATTATTACAACCACCATTACAACCACCACTATTACAACCACCACCATTACAACCACCATTACAACCACCACTTTTACAACCACCACTTTTACAACCACCACCATTACAACCACCACCATTACAACAACCACCATTACAACCACCACCATTACAACCACCACTATTACAACCACCACCAATACTGTCACAATAATACAACCACCACCATTACAACCACCATTACAACCACCATTACAACCACCATTATTACAACTACCACTATTACAACCACCATTACACCCACTACTATTACAACCAACACCATTACAACCACAACATTCAGAACCACAACCTCCAGAACAGCCACAATATTCCCAACAAAAACCACAACACAACCACAAATAACATCCACAAGAACCACTACAAACACCAGCACAACTACAACATCCACAAGAAACAACCACAATCACAAAACCCACAAGCGAAACAAAGTGACTGGAGCAAGATGTGGCCGACAGGCTTCAAACCCCATTAAGGAAGATAGGGCGGATGTTGCAGACACCTGCAACATCCTTCCCCGGACACATCAACATCAAATGATGTCACAGTTTTCCAAGGGGTGGATTGGTAAAGCAGGGACAGAGGTGGGTGAGTGTGGCGACCCACAGCTGGATGAGCGTCATCACTGGATGACACACCAGCGTCATCACTGACGCACTAGCGTCATCACTGACGCACTAGCGTCATCACTGCCACACCAGCGTCATCACTGACTGACACACCAGTGTCAGCAAGCAATAGTCTTGCTCAGAAGTCTTACTTAACCTAACAGGATACATACGTATCCTGTTAGGAGTTGCTGAACTACTCAGGCTTCAATAATTGTACAACCTACTGAGTCAACAGTTATACAAACTACCAATGACTCACGAAATCGTAATGACACGATTGCAAACAAACCACATACCACGGGTGGGGTTCGAACCCGCGGTCAGAGAGTCTCAGAACTCCAGACCGTCGCGTAAGCCACTGGGCCAGCTAGCTTCAATAAGATTCATCCAACTAGGTATATTTCTACACCATAGGAAGGTTAGCATAGGCACCACTGTGTCCACAAATGCGGATTCGTCTGTAAAAACTTGCATTTGTGGACACAGTGGTCTAGTAACCTCCTATGGTGGAATTACCTTGTTGACTGCTGGACCAGTGGTCTACCGATCTGGTCTAGCGAGTTAACCCACTGTTATTAAACTACCAATGTTTCAACAGTTGTACAAACTACCAATGTTTCAACAGCTGTACAAACTACCAATGTTTCAACAGTTGTACAAACTACCAATGTTTCAACAGTTGTACAAACTACCAATGTTTCAACAGTTGTACAAACTACCAATGTTTCAACAGTTGTACAAACTACCAATGTTTCAACAGTTGTACAAACTACCAATGTTTCAACAGTTGTACAAACTACCAATGTTTCAACAGTTGTACAAACTACCAATGTTTCAACAGTTGTACAAACTACCAATGTTTCAACAGTTGTACAAACTACCAATGTTTCAACAGTTGTACAAACTACCAATGTTTCAACAGTTGTACAAACTACCAATGTTTCAACAGTTGTACAAACTACCAATATTTCAACAGTTGTACAAACTACCAATGTTTCAACAGTTGTACAAACTACCAATGTTTCAACAGTTGTACAAACTACCAATGTTTCAAGAGTTGTACAAACTACCAATGTTTCAACAGTTGTACAAACTACCAATGTTTCAACAGTTGTACAAACTACCAATGTTTCAACAGTTGTACAAACTACCAATGTTTCAACAGTTGTACAAACTACCAATGTTTCAACAGTTGTACAAACTACCAATATTTCAACAGTTGTACAAACTACCAATGTTTCAACAGTTGTACAAACTACCAATGTTTCAACAGTTGTACAAACTACCAATGTTTCAACAGTTGTACAAACTACCAATGTTTCAACAGTTGTACAAACTACCAATGTTTCAACAGTTGTACAAACTACCAATATTTCAACAGTTGTACAAACTACCAATGTTTCAACAGTTGTACAAACTACCAATGTTTCAACAGTTGTACAAACTACCAATGTTTCAACAGTTGTACAAACTACCAATGTTTCAACAGTTGTACAAACAATTTTTTGTTAGTTATTTTGTTAGTAATTTAGCAAACAAAAAACTATAACAAAACGAAAAATAAAAGCAACTCTCCAGATTGAATTTTTTCGGCTCGACGGTAGTTAGATAAACCCGTAGGGGGTCACAGAGTACCTGGGTAACAAAAGATAATCAGATCTGATTCCTTGGATCAAGATCCCTTGACCAGTATCAAGGCAACCCCTTGAAGGGTACGTAACACGTAACAACAGTAACAGGAACACCAAGTAACACGTGTAACAATAACAGTAACAACAGGAACATCATGCAACGTGTAACAATAACAGTAACAGGAACACCATGCAACGTGTAACAATAACAGTAACAAAAGGAACACCATGTAACGTGTAACAATAACAGTAACAACAGGAACACCATGCAACGTGTAACAATAACAGTAACAACAGGAACACCATGCAGCGTGTAACAATAACAGTAACAACAGGAACACCATGCAACGTGTAACAATAACAGTAACAACAGGAACACCATGCAACGTATAACAGTAACAGTAACAACAGGAACACCAAGCAACGTATAACAATAACAGTAACAACAGGAACACCATGCAACGTATAACAGTAACAGTAACAGGAACACCATGCAACGTGCAACAATAACAGTAACAACAGGAACACCATGCAACGTGTAACAATAACAGTAACAACAGGAACACCATGCAACGTATAACAATAACAGTAACAGGAACACCATGCAACGTGCAACAATAACAGTAACAACAGGAACACCATGCAACGTGCAACAATAACAGTAACAACAGGAACACCAAGCAACGTGTAACAATAACAGGAACAACAGGAACACCAAGCAACGTGTAACAACAACAGTAACAACAGGAACACCATGCAACGTATAACAATAACAGTAACAACAGGAACACCATGCAACGTGTAACAATAACAGTAACAACAGGAACACCAAGCAACGTGTAACAATATCAGGAACAACAGGAACACCAAGCAACGTGTAACAACAACTGTAACAAGAGGAACACCATGCAACGTGTAACAATAACAGTAACAAGAGGAACACCATGCAACGTGTAACAATAACAGTAACAACAGGAACACCATGCAACGTGTAACAATAACAGTAACAACAGGAACACCAAGCAACGTGTAACAATAACAGTAACAACAGGAACACCATGCAACGTGTAACAATAACAGTAACAACAGGAACACCATGCAACGTATAACAATAACAGTAACAACAGGAACACCATGCAACGTGTAACAATAACAGTAACAACAGGAACACCATGCAACGTGTAACAATAACAGTAACAACAGGAACACCATGCAACGTGCAACAATAACAGTAACAACAGGAACACCATGCAACGTATAACAGTAACAGTAACAACAGGAACACCATGCAACGTGCAACAATAACAGTAACAACAGGAACACCATGCAACGTGTAACAATAACAGTAACAACAGGAACACCAAGCAACGTGTAACAATAACAGTAACAACAGGAACACCATGCAACGTGTAACAATAACAGTAACAGGAACACCATGCAACGTGCAACAATAACAGTAACAACAGGAACACCATGCAACGTGTTACAATAACAGTAACAACAGGAACACCATGCAACGTATAACAATAACAGTAACAGGAACACCATGCAACGTGCAACAATAACAGTAACACCATGTAACGTGTAACAATAACAGTAACAACAGGAACACCATGCAACGTATAACAATAACAGTAACAGGAACACCATGCAACGTGCAACAATAACAGTAACACCATGCAACGTGTAACAATAACAGTAACAACAAAAACACCATGCAACGTATAACAATAACAGTAACAGGAACACCATGCAACGTGCAACAATAACAGTAACAACAGGAACACCATGCAACGTGTAACAATAACAGTAACAACAGGAACACCATGCAACGTATAACAGTAACAGTAACAACAGGAACACCATGCAACGTGCAACAATAACAGTAACAACAGGAACACCATGCAACGTGTAACAATAACAGTAACAACAGGAACACCATGCAACGTGTAACAATAACAGTAACAACAGGAACACCATGCAACGTATAACAATAACAGTAACAGGAACACCATGCAACGTGCAACAATAACAGTAACAGGAACACCATGCAACGTGCAACAATAACAGTAACAACAGGAACACCATGCAACGTGTAACAATAACAGTAACAACAGGAACACCATGCAACGTGTAACAATAACAGTAACAACAGGAACACCATGCACGTCAACAATAACAGTAACACCTGCACGTAACAATAACAGTAACAACAGGAACACCATGCAACGTGTAACAACAACAGTAACAAGAGGAACACCATGCAACGTATAACAGTAACAGTAACAACAGGAACACCATGGTACGTATAACAATAACAGTAACAGGAACACCATGCAACGTGCAACAATAAAAGTAACAACAGGAACACCATGCAACGTGCAACAATAACAGTAACAGGAACACCATGCAACGTGCAACAATAACAGTAACAACAGGAACACCATGCAACGTGTAACAATAACAGTAACAACAGGAACACCATGCAACGTGTAACAATAACAGTAACAACAGGAACACCATGCAACGTATAACAGTAACAGTAACAACAGGAACACGATGCAACGTGCAACAATAACAGTAACAACAGGAACACCATGCAACGTGTAACAATAACAGTAACAACAGGAACACCATGCAACGTGTAACAACAGTAACAAGAGGAACACCATGCAATGTATAACAGTAACAGTAACAACAGGAACACCATGGTACGTATAACAATAACAGTAACAGGAACACCATGCAACGTGCAACAATAACAGTAACAACAGGAACAACGTGCAACAATAACAGTAACAACAGGAACACCATGCAACGTGTAACAATAACAGTAACAGGAACACCATGCAACGTGTAACAGTAACAGGAACAACAGGAACACCATGCAACGTGTAACAATAACAGTAACAACAGGAACACCATGCAACGTGTAACAATAACAGTAACAACAGGAACACCATGCAACGTGTAACAATAACAGTAACAACAGGAACACCATGTAACGTGTAACAATAACAGTAACAACAGGAACACCAAGCAACGTGTAACAACAACAGTAACAACAGGAACACCATGCAATGTGTAACAATAACAGTAACAGGAACACCATGCAACGTATAACAGTAACAGTAACAACAGGAACACCATGCAACGTGTAACAACAGTAACAACAGGAACACCATGCAACGTGCAACAATAACAGTAACAACAGGAACACCATGCAACGTGTAACAATAACAGTAACAACAGGAACACCATGCAACGTATAACAGTAACAGTAACAACAAGAACACCATGTAACGTGTAACAATAACAGTAACAACAGGAACACCATGCAACGTATAACAGTAACAGGAACACCATGCAACGTATAACAGTAACAGTAACAACAGGAACACCATGCAACGTGTAACAACAACAGTAACAACAGATAACTTCTGAATCAACAATGAGGACTCTTGTTTTTATTTCTTACCTCACTTACGTCTCATACCCATCAAGCACTTCCCTTCAATAAAGGGTAATCTCCCCTTAACCCCTCCCCCATCCCCTTCCTCTAGTGCTGTCACAGCCACTTAAGCAGCGTGTAGCATTGAGCGGTAAATCAATACCAGCAACCATCTCCACCTCGTTAGATTACGACTGAATCCAGAGATTGTTTACTGAAGAGAGATGGACGGGGAGACGGAGGGAAGAGGGAAGGAGAAAGGGGAGGGAAGGAGGAAGTAGAGGGAAAGAGGGAGATTACTGTTGTCTTCGCTTAATGCTCAGGGAGGGGAAATGCGATTGTAATGGTGGTGACTGTGGATGGTGCAATGTTGGTAACTGCGGGTGGTGCAATGTTGATGGTGACTGCGGGTGGTGCAATGTTGATGGTGACTGTGGGTGGTGCAATGTTGATGGTGACTGTGGGTGGTGCAATGTTGATGGTGACTGTGGGTGGTGCAATGTTGGTGACTGTGGATGGTGCAATGTTGGTGACTGTGGATGGTGCAATGTTGGTGACTGTGGATGGTGCAATGTTGGTGACTGTGGATGGTGCAATGTTGGTGACTGTGGATGGTGCAATGTTGATGGTGACTGTGGATGGTGCAATGTTGGTGACTGTGGATGGTGCAATGTTGGTGACTGTGGATGGTGCAATGTTGGTGACTGTGGATGGCGCAATGTTGGTGGTGACTGTGGATGGCGCAATGTTGGTGGTGACTGTGGATGGTGCAATGTTGGTGGTGACTGTGGATGGTGTAATGTTGGTGACTGTGGGTGGTGCAATGTTGGTGACTGTGGGTGGTGCAATGTTTGTGACTGTGGGTGGTGCAATGTTTGTGACTGTGGGTGGTGTAATAATGTTGGTGACTGTGGGTGGTGCAAGGTTGATGGTGACTGTGGGTGGTGCAAGGTTGATGGTGACTGTGGGTGGTGCAAGGTTGATGGTGACTGTGGATGGTGTAATGTTGGTGACTGTGGGTGGTGCAATGTTGGTGACTGTGGGGAAGGTAGGCAATTACGGGGAAGGTAGGCAGATGGATTTTTGAGTTCCTAACACAAAGAACACAAAAAGTAGTAGTGAACAGGGCAAGATCCAGCATCAGCGAGGTCAAAAGCTCAGTGCCCCAAGGCACTGTCCTGGCACCTCTGCTGTTTCTCATCCTCATAGCAGACATAGATAAAAACACCCAGCACACTTTTGTATCATCATTTGCAGATGACACTAAAATAAGCATGAAAGTCACTACGGTAGAGGACACTGAAAAATTACAGGAGGACATAAGCAGGGTCTTCCAGTGGGCAGTGGAGAACAACATGACGTTCAATATTGATAAGTTTCAGCTGCTTAGGTATGGAAAAAATGAAGAACTCAAAAGGAACACTATATACAAAACGCAAGAGGGTCACCACATAGAACGAAAGGAACACGTTAAGGACCTGGGAATAATTATGTCTGCTGATCTGTCGTTTAAAGACCATAACAAGACAAAGATCACAACAGCCAGGAAGATGACGGGGTGGGTATTGAGAACTTTCAAAACAAGGGAAATAATGCCGATGGTGACACTATTCAAATCGCTAGTGCTCCCTCACTTAGAATACTGCTCAGTGCTGACGGCCCCGTTCAGGGCAGGAGAAATAGCAGAGCTGGAACAAATCCAGAGATCGTTTACGGCTCACATTGAGCCATTGAAACATCTAAATTATTGGGAACGCCTTCAAGTCTTGAACATGTACTCATTGGAGCGGAGGAGAGAGAGATACATGATAATATATACATGGAAAGTACTTGAGGGCCTGGTCCCAAATCTGCACACTGCCATAACAACATACTGGAGTGAGATATATGGGAGAAAGTGTAAAATAAACCCAGTGAGGAGCAGGGGTGCGGTGGGGACAATACGGGAGCACTGTATTAACATCCGGGGTCCCAGACTATTCAACATCTTACCAGAAGATATCCGAAACACGGACAAATATCTTCACCAGGTGCCAGATCAACCAGGCTGTGATGGATATGTGGGGCAGCGGGCCTCCAGCAGCAACAGCCTGGTTGACCAGGCAAGCACCAGACGAGCCTGGCCCATGGCCGGGCTCAGAGAGTAGATACTCTCGAAACTCTTCAAAGGTATATCAAAGGTAAAGGTGGTGCAATGTTTGTGACTGTGGGTGGTGTAATAATGTTGGTGACTGTGGGTGGTGCAAGGTTGATGGTGACTGTGGCTGGTGCAATGTTGATGGTGACTGTGGCTGGTGCAATGTTGATGGTGACTGTGGGTGGTGCAATGTTGATGGTGACTGTGGGTGGTGCAATGTTGATGGTGACTGTGGGTGGTGCAATGTTGGTGACTGTGGGTGGTGCAATGTTGGTGATTGTGGGTGGTGCAATGTTGATGGTGACTGCGTGTGGTGCAATGTTGGTGACTGTGGGTGGTGCAATGTTGGTGACTGTGGGTGGTGCAATGTTGATGGTGACTGCAGGTGGTGCAATGTTGGTGACTGTGGGTGGTGCAATGTTAGTGAGTGTGGGTGGTGCAATGTTGGTGACTGTGGGTGGTGTAATGTTGGTGGTGACTGTGGGTGGTGCAATGTTGGTGATTGTGGATGGTGTAATGTTGGTGGTGACTGTGGCTGGCGCAATGTTGGTGGTGACTGTGGATGGTGCAATGTTGGTGGTGACTGTGGATGGTGTAATGTTGGTGACTGTGGGTGGTGCAATGTTGGTGACTGTGGGTGGTGCAATGTTTGTGACTGTGGGTGGTGTAATGTTTGTGACTGTGGGTGGTGTAATAATGTTGGTGACTGTGGGTGGTGCAATGTTGATGGTGACTGTGGATGGCGCAATGTTGGTGGTGACTGTGGATGGTGCAATGTTGGTGGTGACTGTGGATGGTGTAATGTTGGTGTCTGTGGGTGGTGCAATGTTGGTGACTGTGGGTGGTGCAATGTTGTGAGTGGTGCAATGTTGATGGTGACTGCGGTGCAATGTTGGTGACTATGGTGGTGCAATGTTGGTGACTGTGGGTGGTGCAATGTTGGTGACTGTGGGTGGTGCAATGTTGATGGTGACTGCAGGTGGTGCAATGTTGGTGACTGTGGGTGGTGCAATGTTGGTGACTGTGGGTGGTGTAATGTTGGTGGTGACTGTGGCTGCGCAATGTTGGTGGTGACTGTGGATGGTGCAATGTTGGTGTGACTGTGGATGGTGTAATGTTGGTGACTGGGTGGGCAATGTTGGTGACTGTGGGTGGTGCAATGTTTGTGACTGTGGGTGGTGCAATGTTTGTGACTGTGGGTGGTGTAATAATGTTGGTGACTGTGGGTGGTGCAATGTTGATGGTGACTGTGGGTGGTGCAATGTTGATGGTGACTGTGGGTGGTGAAATGTTGGTGACTGTGGGTGGTGGAATGTTGGTGACTGTGGGTGGTGCAATGTTGGTGACTGTGGGTGGTGCAATGTTGGTGACTGTGGGTGGTGCAATGTTGATGGTGACTGCGGGTGGTGCAATGTTGGTGACTGTGGGTGGTGCAATGTTGGTGACTGTGGGTGGTGCAATGTTTGTGACTGTCGGATGTGCAATGTTGATGGTGACTGCAGGTGGTGCAATGTTGGTGGTGTGGGTGGGTGGTGAAATGTTGGTGACTGTGGGTGGTGAAATGTTGATGGTGACTGTGGGTGGTGAAATGTTGATGGTGACTGTGGGTGGTGAAATGTTGATGGTGACTGTGGGTAGTGAAATGTTGATGGTGACTGTGGGTGGTGCAATGTTGATGGTGACTGGGTGGTGCAATGTTGATGGTGACTGTGGGTGGTGCAATGATTGATGGTGATTGTTGTGTTGGAATGGTGATTTGTGGTGATAGCAAGGTAGTGTGGAGGTTACCTGAGGTCTATTGCGGAATTCACCACCCACCAACCTCCTGGTTAATGGTTCGAACAACCAGGCTGTTGGTGCTAGATGTACGCATACCAATCTATGAACCACAGCATGACTGATCAGGAACAACCTTGTACACAGTGTTCATAATATATATAATTGAAGGAAAATACAAGTTAAATACTACTGCCGTGTTTATTTTCGCTCCAAACCCATTACGACCAGGTCAACAGGATATTTATTACCTGTGGTAGTAATACCTTATCCATTTCCTTTTGAAGGCAACCAAGGGTCTGTTGGTAGTCTCACTTATGTATGAAGGAAGTGTGTTGAAAAGTCTTGGTCATTATACACTTAGTTATCTTAGAATACTCATGGCACCCCCCCCCCCTTACTTTTCAATGGAGGTATTTTGCACTGCCTGTCGAGCCACCTGCTTCAAGGAGTAATTTCGGTTTGCAGATTTGGGACCACTATATAATTTTCTAGCTGTAAATTATGTTGCATCTTTCTACCCTATGTTCCAAGTAGTACATTTCGAGGGACTTCAGGCTTTAACAATAACTTAAGATGCTTGACTAAATTTACATGTGCAGTGAAGGTTGTGTGTGCATTTTCGTATACTAACAGCCTTAAGAAAGCCTGTTAGTATACAGAAATATCTCTAATGGTTATAATCAAAATCATATTTTTTAAAGGGGTGGAGGGGTAAGCCAGTGGAAGGCCTCGGTCAGATGATCAAAAGCTCCAGCTGCGGGTCATATAACCAAGACCCGCGTCAGGAAACACTTAGTATACAGCAGTGGTTAACAAACCTCGGGTAGCAACACAAACGAGGGTGGCACGGATGTCCCCGGGAACCTTTCAGGAAATAAATGTTTTGGTAATTCTTGGTGAGTAAACAAGTGAAGGAGTGTGAGCGAGAGGCTTTACTTGAGTCTGTCTCATGATCAGTGAATTTAACAAGTTTTAGGGTGGGTTTAAAAGTTTTTAAACTTTACTGAACAACTGTTTATTCTTAAGTTCTCTATCAGTTTTCCAATGCATTTCATAAAAAAAATATAATTTATATTTTTTCTTTACAGGTATGAACTATAAAAAAATGGTAAAACACAAATTAGTGTAAATCCGAGTTTTTGAAAGAGTTTCCCGGAGAATCAGCTGGTGATGTGCGACAACAGTGTTCCGTGTGTGCAACACCAAGGAATATGTGAAACAAAGCAAGATGAAACATTTGAGCTCAGTCTGTGTGAATTTCGTCAAATTTGGATGAGTTGTTGGATTAAAAGATAACACGGTAAAACGAAGTAGGTTCGATGCTCCCTAGAGTTCAGCTTTTACTCTCGAGAAGGATTCCTCTCTCTATACTGCGAGTGTATATCATTCACAGTCTAGAAGACCACCACAATCAGCAATGTCAATCCCTCATCGATACAGCTGACAAACACCGCATTAAGGATCCCAAGACTTTCTGGAATTTCATCCGGAAAATGAGGGGAACCCCTCACTCTACAGCTTTCAGACACATTACTCACTACAATAGACACATCTCTGACCCAGCAGAGGCAGTCCATATATTCAAAGACATCTGGGAACACATATTCCACCCACATCGTCCAGACCCTGCTGTACATGACCACACAGCTGACATAGAACACTGGGTCACAGAACATAATGACCTCACTACTCCCAACCCTATTATATCTCTTGATACACTATCCTCCACTCATTCTCTTTACTCTCCTTTCATGTCACATGATGTTCACTCCCTCTTAACTCGGCTTCCCAAGAAAGCACCTGGTGCTTCTGGCTTATCTCATTCCATTCTTCGCCATCTTCCTCTATCTGTTGCTTCTGCTCTTTACTGATCTCTTTAATGCTTCACTTGCATCTGGATATTTCCCACCATTCTTCAAATCTGCTACGGTTTGCCTTATCCCAAAACCAGTTAAAGACCTGACGAACCCAAAGAACTACAGGCCCATAAGCCTACTAGAAATCTTGGGTAAGACTTTTGAACGACTTGTGAATATAAGACTCCGAACTCACCTTGAGACGAATAACTTACTCAACGAACGACAATTTGGTTTTCGACAACACCGCTCTACACAGGACGCCTTAAATATTATCCTGAACTATATTCGCATAAACTAGGCTCAGAACTGTGCTACCGCCCTCGTGGCCAAAGACGTTGAAAAGGCCTTTGATACTGTACGGCACGATGGTTTGAAGTATAAACTATGTACCTCCTTTGATCTTCCGATAAATGACAAAATTATTGTGTAACTTCCTCGATGGTCGAACTATACGAATAGGGTTCAGGAAACACTACTCTGACTACTTTACCCTTCATGAAGGAGTCCCACAGGGCTCGGTGCTATCCCCTACACATTATATTTTATACACTAATGACTTGCCCGATCCCATTTACCCAAACACACTCAATCTCTTATGCAGACGACATTACACAGCTCACTGCACACGAAACAACCAAATTCCTCACAAACAGAACACAACACGAGGTCGACAGGATTACTGCATGGGAACTCCTATTGTGTATAAAAACGAATCCCAATAAGTCAAAGATCACCTTTTTCTTTAAACGACGTGGAGTCCTTACTGCTGTCGAACTCAAAACCAGTACTTCACGCACCCCTATAGCACAAACCCATTCTACAGTCATCCTCGGAGTTACCCTAGACTCTAGGTTGACTATCAAACTCCATATCACCTCTAAAACTGCTGTTGCCAGGATTGCACTCTCTCAGCTCTATAAGCTGAGGGATGCTCACCCTGCATCGAAGCCGCACCTATACAAAGCTCTTATTAGGCCTCTCATCACTTACTCTTCCCTTGCCTTGACACTGTCCGCTAAGACAAACACAATAAAACTCCAGCGTATTCAGAACCAGCGTTACGTTGGGTGTTAGGAGTGAAATGGGATGATTATACCACCAGTGAATCTCTCCATCTCACGACTAACACACAGCTTTGAACGTTTTGGAAGACACTTGTGAGAGACAACTCGATAGACTTGAGACTTACCATGAACACTGGACTGACTAGACACCTCTATCAAACGCACTTACAATCTTATTAATGTCTTCCGAGCTCTTTACGAACCTGCTCCTCCCCCTCGATACACTTAATTTATGCTTTTGCTCTTTTTTCCACTTCTGCTTTTTTTCTCTTACGTTTTTTCATTTTACTATTCTAATGTACCATTTCTGAATCATTGTCTCTTACCTCAACTCTAACTGCCATTGTGATGGAGGGTCATCCTTGAGCAGTTCCGTGGAGCAGCTTGCCCAGTGTCCTTTGCGCCCCCCAACTCCTACCTTTTGCCCGATTTGCACGACCAGTGTTGCAGGTGACCCGAGTGAGCGAGGGATGACAGTTGCATTTTATGCTGAATCTTAGCTTTACAATGACTAGCGGTTGGGTTTAGTCCTGACTCTTTTCCTTTTTCTAAAATACTTCCTCTCCCCCACCTATTCTTCGTCTATCCCCACTTCCCCCTCGCCCCCTGTGAGTCCTTACTTAGAAGGATTCCTTGACTCTACTGAAGCAGTTTAGAATATTGAGGTGAATATGTGATAAGTCCATCAGCTTTTTTAGTAGTTTTGAGGTGGTCAGTTTATCAGCCTTGACGTAGTAGTTTTGAGGCGATCAGTCTTTTAGTAGTTTTGAGGTGGTCAGTCCCTCTGCCTTGAGAAGTGTCCAGATTCATTAAAGACCATGGAGCGAGTGGTGGTGGTTATGGTGGTGGTCTACCTACCTGGAGGGTATTCCGGGGATCAACGTCCCCGCGGCCCGGTGTACGACCAGGCCTCCCAATAGATCAGGGCTTGATCAACCAGGCTGTTACTGCTAACCGCAAGTAGTCCAACGTACGAACCACAGCACGGCTGATCCGGGACCGACTTTAAGTACTGTCCAGATCCCTCTTGAAGGCAGCCAGGGGCTTATTGGTAATTCCCCTTATGCATGGTGGGTGGCTGTTGAACAGTCGTGGGCCCCGGACACTTATGGTGTTTTCTCTTAGTGTACCAATGGCGCCCCTACTTTTCATTGGGGGGGGGAGGTGGTGCTGCTGGTGGTGCTGGTGCTGTTGCTGGTGCTGCTGCTGGTGGTGCTGCTCTAATAGTGGACTCTGGATTCTCCGTCTGTGTTGGTCATTTAACGCAATGATTGGTGGAGGCTTCAGCTTTATCTTCTGCTAAGAGAGAAATGCCGTCCCTAAGCCAGAGATAAATGCCGTCCCTAAGTCAGAGATAAATGCCGTCCCTAAGCCAGAGATAAATGCCGTCCCTAAGTCAGAGATAAATGCCGTCCCTAAGCCAGAGAGAAATGCCGTCCCTAAGTCAGAGATAAATGCCGTCCCTAAGCCAGAGATAAATGCCGTCCCTAAGTCAGAGATAAATGCCGTCCCTAAGCCAGAGATAAATGCCGTCCCTAAGTCAGAGATAAATGCCGTCCCTAAGCCAGAGATAAATGCCGTCCCTAAGCCAGAGATAAATGCCGTCCCTAAGCCAGAGATAAATGCCGTCCCTAAGTCAGAGATAAATGCCGTCCCTAAGCCAGAGATAAATGCCGTCCCTAAGTCAGAGATAAATGCCGTCCCTAAGTCAGAGATAAATGCCGTCCCTAAGTCGGAGATAAATGCCGTCCCTAAGTCAGAGATAAATGCCGTCCCTAAGTCGGAGAGAAATGCCGTCCCTAAGCCAGAGATAAATGTCGTCCCTAATTCGGAGAGAAATGCCGTCCCTAAGTCAGAGATAAATGCCGTCCCTAAGCCAGAGATAAATGCCGTCCCTAAGTCGGAGAGAAATGCCGTCCCTAAGCCAGAGATAAATGCCGTCCCTAAGCCAGAGATAAATGTCGTCCCTAAGTCGGAGATAAATGCCGTCCCTAAGCCAGAGATAAATGCCGTCCCTAAGCCAGAGATAAATGCCGTCCCTAAGTCAGAGAAAAATGCCGTCCCTAAGTCAGAGATAAATGCCGTCCCTAAGTCAGAGATAAATGCCGTCCCTAACCCAGAGATAAATGCCGTCCCTAAGTCAGAGATAAATGCCGTCCCTAAGCCAGAGATAAATGCCGTCCCTAAGTCAGAGATAAATGCCGTCCCTAAGTCAGAGATAAATGCCGTCCCTAAGCCAGAGATAAATGCCGTCCCTAAGCCAGAGATAAATGCCGTCCCTAAGTCAGAGATAAATGCCGTCCCTAAGCCAGAGATAAATGCCGTCCCTAAGCCAGAGATAAATGCCGTCCCTAAGTCAGAGATAAATGCCGTCCCTGTGCTCGCCTGCTTGCTTCCAACACGGCATAATCCAACACACAGCATAACAAACTAACATAAAATACTCCACCATAACCTACCTGGTCCCAACGAGGTCTGGTCTTAGACCCATGTAGTGTGCTTCCTTCATGATAGGGTAAGACCTCAAACATCTGCAAAAATAAACAAAAATGTTTAGGGTAGGACCTGAGTAGCTAGTGCTTAGGGTAAGATCTACTTCATTAATGTTTAGGATAGACCAAATTCATTATCAGTGGTTACAGTAAGACCTGGGATATTAATTGCAATGATACAAAAAATTACTATCTTATTAAATAACTGTTAATACTAATAAAGTATAAGAAAAAATATACAATAAAAATATAATTAACTTGATAAAATGATGATGTTTTGATGGAGAAATAATGGTTGTGATACATCTAGTGACTACCATGCAAGTGAAATAATGGCTGTGATACATCTAGTGACTACCATGCAAGTGAACTAATGGCTGTGATACATCTAGTGACTACCATGCAAGTGGAATAATGGTTGTGATACATATAGTGACTACCATGCAAGTGGAATAATGGTTGTGATACATATAGTGACTACCATGCAAGTGAACTAATGACTGTGATACATATAGTGACTTCCATGCAAGTGGAATAATGGTTGTGATACATATAGTGACTACCATGCAAGTGAACTAATGACTGTGATACATATAGTGACTACCATGCAAGTGGAATAATGGTTGTGATACATATAGTGACTACCATGCAAGTGAACTAATGACTGTGATATATATAGTGACTACCATGCAAGTGAACTAATGGCTGTGATACATATAGTGACTACCATGCAAGTGAACTAATGGTTGTGATACATATAGTGACTACCATGCAAGTGAACTAATGGTTGTGATACATATAGTGACTACCATGCAAGTGAACTAATGGTTGTGATACATATAGTGACTACCATGCAAGTGAACTAATGGTTGTGATACATATAGTGACTACCATGCAAGTGAACTAATGGTTGTGATACATATAGTGACTACCATGCAAGTGAACTAATGGTTGTGATACATATAGTGACTACCATGCAAGTGAACTAATGGTTGTGATACATATAGTGACTACCATGCAAGTGAACTAATGGTTGTGATACATATAGTGACTACCATGCAAGTGAACTAATGGTTGTGATACATATAGTGACTACCATGCAAGTGGAATAATGGTTGTGATACATATAGTGACTACCATGCAAGTGGAATAATGGTTGTGATACATATAGTGACTACCATGCAAGTGGAATAATGGTTGTGATACATATAGTGACTACCATGCAAGTGAAGTTACAGCAACAAGAAAGTTAACATATATAATAACCTGCCCGTTAACCCTAACTTTCGTATTATTCTTTCCGTTGCAGATCTGCATCAGATGTTGCAGTGTGCACAGGTTGTCTTTATTCTCCTTGCAGATGTATGGTGCTAGTTCCCAGATGACCAAATATCTGTGTGTTTGTGATGAAAGCGAGTGTGGACCCGAGGCTTGTGACTGACCAGTTGACAGTGGTGATAAATACTTGCCAGAGAATGCAAGAGTCACAAGGAAAGATGAGGGAGATGATCGACCAGGCAAAAAGACAATAAACAAACAAGAGTAGCCAAGATAAAGATGCATCATAGTAGAGGAACATCCTGATGATGTAAACCCTCGTGATCAATTTGTTCTTTAAGTCCAGGTTGGCTGGAATCATCAATATATAAAAAATGACCCTTTGCCTGCTTACCAACATAAGTGTGGTAATAACTTGTCTCCATTGGGTTATTTTAGTCAGGTCATTACAAGAGATGAAAGATCGCATTGTTTTAAATCAATTTATATTACAAACAATAAATAATATAGCAAGAACTTTTATAAGTAATTCTGATGAAATGAAGATTTCAGTCATTTTGTTGTAGAGGAGTGTAGGTCAGTAGCCATCTTTAAGTGACTACTAGGAAGGTCATATAAAGGTAATTCAAGTCGCTTAGATATGCAATTTATTTCACTAATAACAAGATAAAGGATGATGATGTGTCACAAAATACGGCCTCTTTACAATGCACTAATTGCTGCTTGCTTTCAAATTCCAGTAACTGGACCCAGGATCTACTGATAAAGTTAGGTTGGTTTCAAAGGAAAATCACCTGGAAACCTAAGGCAATATATAAGAAACAAGCCAGATAAATGGGGCCTCAAACTCTTTTGGCGTGCAAGTGAAGATGGAGTGATATATTTATATACATTCAGTAAAGCTTCTAAATATGAAGACAAGTCACAACAAGTTAGTTCCAAGGTTGTGTTTGTACCTTCATTTTCTATGGACGAGACAAAAACATCAACAATCTATGCTGACAATTTTTGTACAAGTCTTTCTTTGGTAAAGATATTGAGAGAAGTATAACTACACTCCATGCCACGGGTGGGGTTCGAACCCGCGGTCAGTCTCTCTCAAAACTCCAGACCGTCGCGTAAGCCACTGGGCCAGCTAGCTTCAATAAGATTCATCCAACTAGGTATATTTATACACCATAGGAAGGTTAGCATAGGCACCACTGTGTCCACAAATGCAAGTTTTTACAGACGAATCTCCCGCTAGCATGGCCGTGACGAACTCTAGCTCAAGTCCCCTACACTCATCGGCACAGCACGTGAAAACAGAGGTGGCACCCCAGGACAGATGCCCGTCAAGGAAATGCTACTATTGATTATAGTAGTACTGACTACAAAATCAATGGCATCATTGATGTAAGGTAGAGGGATAAAGCAGCAGTCACTTTACTGATAAATGATGTGGTGGACTATCCTGTGACTCGTATTGAAAGATATAACAAGGAAACCAAGAAAAGATAAGAGTTCAACTGCCCTACAGTGATTAAGAGCTATAATGCACACATAAGTAGTATAGACAAAATTAACATGTTAGTGCAATTGCATAAAACACTAATGAAATCTAAATGTTAATGCATGCACTTGTTTGCCTATTTTCTGGATCTTACTGTTGTAAATGCATGGATTGTGTCACTAAAGAGTATATACATCCCACTGAAGAATTTCAGGATTGATGTCTGTCACTTCAAGATCCGGAAGCAAAGTGGTGAGACGCAGCAGAAAATCAACTTCACAACCTCAACCAAGTAGATCACAGCGTAGGAAGTGATGATGGTGCTTCATCAAGTTTAAAAACGCCTTCTCCAGTCTGGTAGCAACATGTAGTAAGGCCTGCTGACAGTGGGAGCTACAATACAACATTACCTCACTGGCCAGAGCTTGACAGGAAACTTCTATACAAGTATTGCCGCACAAGGAAACAATTACTCCTATCCACTTTCGCCTGTGCCACATGTCGGGTAAATCTATGCATAAAGGAGAAAAATTTCTTCATTGCCATCAGTTTAAAACTCGTTTAAGATTATTATTCTGAGGGACTAGATGAAAACTGCTATTACAACATAAAAATATTGATTTTTTTTTCTTGTATTTTTTGAATAGCTTCAATGGTTGGAAATTTTTTTTTTACTTATTATTTTGGCTATGTGTTTTTGAATAATAAATTAAAAAAAAAATGTTTATCGTTTAGTTAACATTTGTTTTTGTTTTCATTTCTGCAATGAGTTTAGCATTGTCGGGCAGGTGAACCTTGATGACAGCCTCGCATGTTGCAATTTGCGGAGAAGAATTAGACACATGTACAACATCTTGGCAATCTTTATTTTCTAGACGTTTCGCCATCCAGTGGCTTTATAAGGCAATTCAAGAGCATAATGTGAAGACAGAACTATAAACAAAAGACGAGGTAATCAGTCCCTCAACCTTGGAGTTGCTGATGAGCACAATAGTCTTGAAGAATCTGAAGATTCTTCAAGAATTCGGTGCTCATCACTAACTCCAAGGTTGAGTGACTGATCACCTCGTCTTTTGTATATAGTTTCACTGTCTCCAGTAGAATTATATACGTACTTTTTAAACCACTTTCTGATATAAACCCCAATAATCTCTTTATCTTATTACTTATGCTTAGGCACTGGTGCCTTGGCCTCAGGTTGCTGCTTATCAAAACTCCCACGTCCTTTCCGCATTTTGTATGGCTAAGTTCCATATTATTTAGTTTATAAGGGCTAAGGTTATTTACATTCCCGACCTTTAAGACTTTGCTAGGGATGTGCCAAAGTATCGGTAACTGTATCCCTGGTATCGGACATTTTTATGGTATTGGTATCTGTCAAAAAAAAAAAACAGATACTTTTTAAAATATAAATATTACATGTGTGCTTAAAAATATCAATATTGACACTCTACCTCACGACTGTGATAGTCACACACACACACACACACACACACACACACACACACACACACACACACACACACACAGTGGAGTTTTGAGGAGTTGGGAGGAGAGGACAGAAGGAAGCAAGTACGAACACTTCAGACTGGGGGTCCCAAGGTGGTGACTGCAGTGATGTACAACCCGCCACTGAATAGCAGGAGGTCAAGACAAGAGTACGATGAGAGAGAGCAACAGTTGATACACTAGGTGAGATTGCCAGAAGGGCCCACATGGGCAGGGCAAAGTTACTAGTTGTAGGTGATTTCAAGCACAAGGAGACTGACTGGGATGGCCAAGATGATGGAGGTGGTACTGGAAAACCTCATGCATCAACATGTTAGGACACAACCAGAGAGAGGATGAACCAGCAATGCTGGACCTCATATTCACCTTGAGTAGTTCAAACACTGGGGATATCACACATAGAAGGCCCCTTGGAGGGAAGCAGCACGAGTAGGATGGGAGAAACCAAACTATAAAAGAGGGGACTACACAGGTATGAGGGGACTACACAGGTATGAGGGGACTACACAGGTATAAGGGGACTACACAGGTATGAGGGGACTACACAGGTATGAGGGGACTACACAGGTATGAGGAATTTCCTTCATGAGGTACAGTGGGGAAGACAACTGGAGAGCAAAACAATAAATGAAATGATGGAATACGTGACCACAAAATGCAAAGAGGCGGAGGAGAGGTTCGTACTCAATGGCAACAGAATCACTAGGAGAACCAGAACGAGCCTTTGGTTCACCCAAAGGTGTAGAGAGGCCAAAACTAAGTGCTTCTTTAACCACAGAGTTGTCAAGAAGTGGAACTATCTGGAGAGTGATGTAGTGGAGGCATGATCCATACATAGCTTTAGGAAGAGATACGATGAAGCTCATGGAGCAGGGAGAGAATGGACCCAGTGGCGATTAGTGAAGAGGCGGGGCCAGGAGCTGTGAATCGACCTCTGTAACCATAAATAGGTAAGTACTGACACACACACTATCGACAAGTGCCCTTGACAACCAGTAACTAACACAACAGACCAAGTAATGACATTATCATCTCAAAGAAATTAAGTTATTTAATATTTAACCTTCATGTGTTATTTAATCCCCATTGTGCACAAATTATTCCATTATATATTGAACATAGTCATTATAATTTTAAAAATAATAATACGAAAAGTATTGTAACGGCCGAAAATCGGGTATCAGTATCGCGCAAAATTTTGGTATCGTTCCATCCCTAAATTCTGCATTTATCTGCATTGAAGTGCATCTGCCACTTTTCTGACCACGACATGAACTTGTCTACTCCTCCTGAAGTTCAGCGATATCTTCCTCTGAATCAACTATTCTGTTTATTTTTGTGTCGTCAGCGAATCTGCTCATGTTACTTGACACGAAATCGTAATGACACGATTGCAAACAAACCATACCACGGGTGGGGTTCGAACCCGCGGTCAGAGAGTCTCAAAACTCCAGACCGTCGCGTAAGCCACTGGGCCAGCTAGCTTCAATAAGATTCATACAACTAAGTATATTTCTACACCATAGGAAGGTTAACATAGGCACCACTGTGACCACAAATGCAAGTTTCTACAAAGGAATCTCCCACTAGCATGGCCGTGACGAACTCTAGCTCAAGTCCCCTCAAAGTCGTCAACATGACTCACGATTTCGTGAGTCATGCTGACGACTTTGTGGACACAGTGGTGCCTATGCTAACCTTCCTATGGTGTAGAAATATACCTAGTTGGACGAATCTTATTGTACCTAGCTGGCCCAGTGGCTAACGCGACGGTCTGGAGTTTTGAGACACACTGATCGCGGGTTCGAACCCCACCCGTGGTATGGTCTGCTCATGTTACTTGTTATTTCCTCCTCAAGGTTATTTATGAGTATTATGAACAACACTGGACCAAAAACTGATCCTTGTGGAACACCACCTGTAACTGATCCACACTCAGATTTCACCCCATTTATGCAGACACTCTAATTCCTGTCGGTGAGCCATGCCTCGATCCATACAGACCCATGAGCTACCACTTTCTATAAGTCTTCTGTGTGGTTCTCTATCAAAAGCTTTACTAAAATCCAAATAAATAATATCGTATTCTTTATCAAGATCAACTGATTCATATACTTTACCAGTAAGTAAATTAGTCAGACACGGACGGTCCCTCGTGAGTCCATGCTGAGTATTATGAATCAAATTATGCTTATCAAGATGGCTTCTTATAATACCAGCTATAATAGTCTCTAAAATTTGCCTACAATTGAGACCAGGCTTACTGGCCGGTAATTTGACGGTAATAACTTTTCCTCCAGCTTTAAAAACAGGAATTACATTGGCCATCTTCCAAATATCAGACACTACAACTGTTTGTAGAGAGATATTTAAAATGTTAGTTAATGGTTCACAAAGTTCCATTTCACACCCTTTAAAAACCCTTGAACAAAGTTCATCAGGGCCTAGAGATTTTTGTTTTAATGGGTCACACCCTTTAAAAACCCTTTAACAAAGTTCATCAGGGCCTAGAGATTTTTGTTTTAATGGGTCAACCTGTTTGAGTACCATATGCCTAATGACTGTGATATTGTATAATTTATTTTTTTCAGGCCTACTATAAAAATTGATTACTGGGATATAATTTGTGTTTTGTATGAAAACCGAGAGGAAATAATTATTAAATATAGAGCACATTACATTCTCTTTGTCAGTAAGATGAACCGGAGTTAGTTTTAAGGGGATCTAACCTTTGTTCGGTATATCTGGAAAAAGCCTTTTGGGTTTGTTTTCGAATCCTTAGCAACTTTAATTTCATAGTCTCGTTTAGCTTTTCTTATTCCCCTTTTAACCTCCCTCTTAATGAGAGTATATTGATCCATGAAGTGGCCCTCACCTCTTTTGATACGCCTATAAATTCCTTTCATCTGCCCTAAAAGATGTTTGAACCTATTTTTCATACATTTCAGATCAATTCTCTTCAATCTTATTTCTCTATACTTAATAAATGGTATTTGGACAGCATGTATAGTGTTTAGAAAACTGTCATATTGATAGCTCTCTTCGTTACCGCAGTTCACAGATGATAGGTGTTTTCTAAGGTCATTGTAATCTGCTAAAGGAAAATCTGGGACCGTTACTGAATTATTCCTACTGTCATACTTACGTTCAATACCAAAGGTAAAATTGATTTGTGGTCGCTTGCGCCAAGTTCCTCTGTAATCTTTAGATTATTAACAAACTGCTGGCAGGCAGAGAAGTAGGCAGGGAGACTGCTGGCAGGCAGAGAAGTAGGCAGGGAGACTGCTGGCAGGCAGAGAAGTAGGCAGGGAGACTGCTGGCAGGCAGAGAAGTAGGCAGGGAGACTGCTGGCAGGCAGAGAAGTAGGCAGGGAGACTGCTGGCAGGCAGAGAAGTAGGCAGGGAGACTGTTGGCAGGCAGAGAAGTAGGCAGGGAGACTGCTGGCAGGCAGAGAAGTAGGCAGGGAGACTGCTGGCAGGTAGAGAAGTAGGCAGGGAGACTGCTGGCAGGCAGAGAAGTAGGCAGGGAGACTGTTGGCAGGCAGAGAAGTAGGCAGGGAGACTGCTGGCAGGCAGAGAAGTAGGCAGGGAGAAGTAGGGAGGGAGACTGCTGGCAGGCAGAGAAGTAGGCAGGGAGACTGCTGGCAGGCAGACAGGAAGGCAAGGAGACTGCTGGCAGGCAGACAGGAAGGCAAGGAGATTGCTGGCAGGCAGACAGGAAGGCAAGGAGACTGCTGGCAGGCAGACAGGAAGGCAAGGAGATTGCTGGCAGGCAGACAGGAAGGCAAGGAGATTGCTGGCAGGCAGACAGGAAGGCAAGGAGATTGCTGGCAGGCAGACAGGAAGGCAAGGAGATTACTGACAGGCAGACAGGAAGGCAAGGAGATTACTGACAGGCAGACAGGAAGGCAAGGAGATTACTGACAGGCAGACAGGAAGGCAAGGAGACTGCTGGCAGGCAGACAGGAAGGCAAGGAGATTACTGACAGGCAGACAGGAAGGCAAGGAGATTGCTGGCAGGCAGACAGGAAGGCAAGGAGACTGCTGGCAGGCAGACAGGAAGGCAAGGAGATTGCTGGCAGGCAGACAGGAAGGCAAGGAGACTGCTGGCAGGCAGACAGGAAGGCAAGGAGATTGCTGGCAGGCAGACAGGAAGGCAAGGAGACTGCTGGCAGGCAGACAGGAAGGCAAGGAGACTGCTGGCAGGCAGACAGGAAGGCAAGGAGATTACTGACAGGCAGACAGGAAGGCAAGGAGACTGCTGGCAGGCAGACAGGAAGGCAAGGAGATTACTGACAGGCAGACAATAAGGCAAGGAGACTGCTGGCAGGCAGACAGGAAGGCAAGGAGACTGCTGACAGGCAGACAAGAAAGCAAGGAGACTGCTGGCAGGCAGACAGGAAGGCAAGGAGACTACTGGCAGGCAGACAGGAAGGCAAGGAGATTGCTGGCAGGCAGACAGGAAGGCAAGGAGATTGCTGGCAGGCAGACAGGAAGGCAAGGAGACTGCTGGCAGGCAGACAGGAAGGCAAGGAGATTGCTGGCAGGCAGACAGGAAGGCAAGGAGACTGCTGGCAGGCAGACAGGAAGGCAAGGAGACTGCTGACAGGCAGACAGGAAGGCAAGGAGACTGCTGGCAGGCAGACAGGAAGGCAAGGAGATTGCTGGCAGGCAGACAGGAAGGCAAGGAGATTGCTGGCAGGCAGACAGGAAGGCAAGGAGATTGTGCAGGCAGCAGAAGGCAGGAGACTGCTGACAGGCAGACAGGAAGGTAAGGAGATTGCTGGCAGGCAGACAGGAAGGCAAGGAGATTGCTGGCAGGCAGACAGGAAGGCAAGGAGATTGCTGGCAGGCAGATAGGCAGGGAGGCTGCTGCCAAGCAGAGAGGACAGGGAAACTGCTGACAGGAAGAGAAGTAGGCAAGGAGACTGCTGGTAGGCAGAGAGGCAGTGAGACTGGTGGTAGGTAGGTAGGTAGACGCAGGTAAGCAGGAAGGGAAGGGTAGGTAGGAAGGTAGATGCAGATTGGTATATAGAGGCAGACAGGTGCGTGTAGATAGGGAGTCTGGAAAGCAGGGATACATACAGGAAGTTAAGGGAAAAGTGAGGCAGGTAGGTAGGCAGGCTGGCAGGTAGGTAGGGGGCTGGCAGGAGGAGCAGGTGGCGGTGGTAGGAGGCTGGCAGGTAGGGTAGGCAGGCTGGCAGGTAGGTAGGCAGGCTGGCAGGTAGGTAGGCAGGCTGGCAGGTAGGTAGGCAGGCTGGCAGGTAGGTAGGCAGGCTGGCAGGTAGGTAGGCAGGCTGGCAGGTAGGGAAAGGCCGGGAGCTTTCGGAATAACAGTTAGGTGGGCAGACAGGAAAGCGAGCAGCTGAGAGGCAGGAGGGCAGGTATGTGCTTCCGGGGAGCATAATGAGCAGACGCCATGTGCAGTCATGTAGGAATGTACGAGGCAGAGGTCCGTAGAGGAAGGGTGCCTCATGCCCATACTGTACACCACCTACACACTGTACATCACCCATACACTGTACACCATCCACACCCAGTACATCACCCACGTCACGAAATGTACCTATGTGACGATGTTTAGGCTCCTACTGCACTCGACGGTCCCATGTGATAATGTTTGGGTCCCCCCCCTCCTCCTGGAATCACAACCCGTCCTCCTGAAGCCTAAGTTGATTTTCAAATAGGTATTTAGGCACATTTCTCGATATACGTTAAATTATCGTCTATAATCAAAATGTAATACGTAGATTATAACATATAACGACAATGAACGCTATAATACACAAGACCGATAAAAAACTCGGAAGCGAGAACAGAAAACAGACCTGCAGCGTAGTAGACTTCGAAACTCATTTTTTAAACTAATGAACCTATAAGCCAGTGGAAGGTCTCGGTCAGATGACCCAAAGCTCCAGTGGAGGGTCATCATGCTACTAAGACCCGCGTCAGGAAACACTTGTTCTGTTTCCTGACAAATCTTACCTAACCTACCCAGCGTATAGTAAATCCCAGTCCAACTCGTTGTCAGCGTCACAGTCATACATTTGATGCTATTAGCCAACGTGATAAACTAACGTTGATTAGGAGAACGGGAAATCAACAGCCTCGTGGCCTAATTCACAACGAAGTATGACGAACATTTCCCTGACGCGGCAGATGTATTTATCGAAGTATGGCCAGTGTTGACACACTCACAATGGCGAGTAACAGTTACTGAACTTATGGTGTCTACACAGATTGCTGAAACCCTTGTATTAATATCTTATGGTGTATTGTGCTTAAATCTCAGTCTTGCATACATCTAACTTCATGTCGCACTGCCACTTCAATATAATGTAGCAAAAGCTATATAATGTAGCAAAAGCTATATAATGTAGCAAAAGCTATATAATGTAGCAAAAGCTATATAATGTAGCAAAAGCTATATAATGTAGCAAAAGCTATATAATGTAGCAAAAGCTATATAATGTAGCACAAGCTATATAATGTAGCACAAGCTATATAATGTAGCACAAGCTATATAATGTAGCAAAAGCTATATAATGTAGCAAAAGCTATATAATGTAGCAAAAGCTATATAATGTAGCACAAGCTATATAATGTAGCAAAAAGCTATATAATGTAGCACAAGCTATATAGTAGCAAAGCTATATAATGTAGCAAAAACTATATAATAGCACAAGTATATAATGTAGCACAAGCTATATAATGTAGCACAAGCTATATAATGTAAGCAAAGCTAATATAAAGTAGACAAAGCTATATAATTTTAGCAAAAGCTATATAATGTAGCACAAGCTTATAATGTAGCAAAAAGCTATATAATGTAGCAAAAAGCTATATAATGTAGCAAAAGCTATATAATGTAGCAAAAGCTATATAATGTAGCAAAAGCTATATAATGTAGCAAAAAGCTATATAATGTAGCAAAAGCTATATAATGTAGCACAAGCTATATAATGTAGCACAAGCTATATAATGTAGCACAAGCTATATAATGTAGCACAAGCTATATAATGTAGCAAAAGCTATATAATGTAGCAAAAGCTATATAATGTAGCAAAAGCTATATATAGCAAATGTATATAATATAGCAAAGCTATATTACAATGAATTCGAGATGTTGAAGACGACTATTTGGAATTATTAATGACGAAGGGTTGGCAACCCAGGATAATCCAAATAAGTCAATGTTTCTTTTTACCCTCTGGGTCCTTGTTAGATTCCCCATCCCTTCCCCAGGTCGAGACCAACACGTCTATGTATTGCTACGTATTACTACAGGTTTCTCTAATGTTAAGTTAAGGTGTTCAGTTTCCCCATTCGTCCTGACTCATGGTGGGGTTCGACCCCACGTCCTGTCCGGTGTGAATTCACAGCGCTAACTACCGCACTACTCGGTACCTGTATACTCTACTAGGTTTATGTGTAATGCTACAGGCTCGAACCTATGACCGCTGCACTCTATAACCTAATAATCATCGCTCTCCCTCTTACTACCCACTATCCCTGCCCTGCTGCGCTGTATCACCCTTGCGGTTTAGCGCTTCTTTTGATTATAATAATAATCGAACCTATGAATTGAGACAGGTGTATGGATCCGGCTATGATTCTGGGCACTATGTTACTTGCATTTTTTTGCTAGCCAAATCTAGCGACCCGGCTTTGCAATCTTCAGCTGCAAATGTTATCCAGCTCCTAAAGATTACACACAGTCCCACTGGAACTGACCCATCATGGAGAAAATCAGAGCTCGTCTCCTAGCAGTGAAGGCACCCCATTCAGGAAATTTCCTTAAGGTCGTCCCTAATTCCTCCTTGGACACTCGCCTCGACCCTCAAGTCATACAGATTGGTGTAGGTCTTCACCTGGCTGTCCCCATTCTCACCAAACACAGGTGCATCTGTGGTAGGGCCAGCTGATCAATTTGGGCTCCATGGTTTTGTCTGTCATACGTCAGTAAAACTCAGTGACATCAAGCGAAGTCTCGCCAAAGTCTCTTGGATATTGTCTCTAGCAATTAGTAGATGGAGGGTAAAGACTCAAGTCTTAGACATTTAAGACTAGAACTCAAATTAAGTTGTAATAAACTGTTACTGAATCAACAGTAAGGTGAACCGCGGTTTGAGCCCCTCGTCCACCTTTCTATTTATTCCTTTAAGACTAGTCTTAAATAATAATAATGATAATAATAATAATAATATCTTTATTTACTACAAGTACATGTACAAGGTATACAGTCCTAGCTGACATCAATGACATACTACTATATAGAAAGTCCCTTGTTATGCTGAGCATTTCCCGCAAATTAGGTCAATTTTGTCCCAGGATGCGACCCACACCAGTCCACTAACACCCTGGGTGAACAGGGACAGTAGGTGTCTTATGGAAACACGTCCCTAATGTTTTCCAACCATACCGGAGGAGATTCGAACTCCGGACCTCAGTGTGTGAGCTGAGTGCGCTAGCGATCCACCTCAAACATTATAGCATCTTTGAGAACAGATTATATATATATATATATATATATATATATATATATATATATATATATATATATATATATTAATACTGTAGAATGCTTTATATTGAAGAGTATACTCAATTTAAGGGAGATCCAAAAAGAAATAAGAAAAATCATAAGAATATGAAATTGAGGTTGAGGGAATTAAAGATCAATTCTAAGGGTTTCCTTCTGGTATATAGGAGTAAGATAGGCCCATTTAAATATAACTCAGGTCAGCTTACTGTTAGTAACAAAGAAATGTGTACAATTTTGAACACTTATTTCCTGTTTTTACAAAGGTGGATACAAATGAAATCCCAAAAATCAATAATTATACTGGTCAGGACGAAATAAATTATGCAATATCAAAGTCACTACTGACATGGTCCTCAAACAACCAGAGAGATGAAAGCCAAACAAGTCACCAGGACCTGATGAACTGTTTTCAAGGGTTCCAAAGGAATGTTAAGAGGAGCTCAGCAAACCATTAGCTAGTGTTTTCAACATATCACTCTAGACGGTTGTTGTGGAAAATGGCAAATGTGATGTCCATTTACAAAGTAAGAGACAGGCCTTATCCTTCAAAGTATAGATGAGACTAACATAAATTGGAATCAATAACTGCTGATGCAATCTGAAGCCATCTTGAAAAATATAATTTGGTCAAAGCTTCTCAGCGTGTTTTTACAGAGGTTTTTCCTTACAAAATTATTAACCTTTATTAATGAGAACCTTCAAAACAAGGGACGCCAAGCCCATGATAATTCTCTTCAAATCACTTGTTCTCTCTAGGCTGGAATACTGCTGTAAACTAACTGCCCCCTTCAAGGCTGGCGACATTGCTGACCTGGAGAGTGTGCAAATAACTTTCACGGCACACATAAGTACGATAAGGCACCTAAATTACTGGAAACGGTTGAAGGCCCTTGATCTGTATTCCCTGGAACGCAGGCGAAAGAGATACATGATAATATACACTTGGAAAATCCTAGAGGGATTAGTACCAAAACTTGCACACGAAAATCACTCCCTATGAAAGCAAAAGACTCGGCAGGAGATGCAACATTCCCCCAATGAAAAGCAGAGGTGCCACTAGCACGATAAGAGAGAACACAATAAGTGTCCGGGGCCCAAGACTGTTCAACTGTCTCCCAGCATACATAAGGGGGATTACCAATAGACCCCTGGCTGTCTTCAAGAAGGCACTGGACAGGCACCTAAAGTCAGTACCTGACCAGCCGAGCTGTGGTTCGTACGTCAGTTTGCGTGCGGCCAGCAGTAATAGCCTGGTTGATCAGACCATGATCCACCACGAGGCCTGGTCTCAGACCGAACTGCAGGGGCGTTGACCCCCGAAACCCTCTCCAGGTAAACTCCAGGTATTCAGGACAGGAGATAAAAGATGGAGAATATGTTACTGTGTGAACATATGGACTTTAATAAAGCTTTTGAAAAGATTCCGCACAGGAGACAATTTAGAAAGTAGCATCACATAATATAGGAGGAATCATCACAGGAGACCATTAAGAAAGCAGCATCACATAATATAGGAGTAATAATCACAGGAGACCATTAAGAAAATATCATCACATAATATAGGAGGAATCATCTCCTGTATCGAAACATTACTAACCAATACCTGGAGTATACCTGGAGAAGGTTTCGGGGATCAACGCCCCCGCGGCCTGGTCTGTGACCAGGCCTCATGGTGGATCTGGACCTGATCAACCAGGCTGTTACTGTTGGCCGCATGTAAACCAACGTATGAACCACAGCCAGGCTGATAAGGTACTGACTTTAGGTGAATGTCCAGTGCCTTCTTGAAGACAGCCAGGGGTCTATTGGTAATCCCCCTTATGTATGCTAGGAGGCAGTTGAATAGTCTTGGGCCCCTGACACTTATTGTGTTGTCTCTTATCGTGCTAGTGGCACCCCTGCTTTTCATTAGGGGGATGTTGCATCGTCTGCCAAGTCTTTTCCTTTCACAGGGAGTGATTTTCGTGTGCAAATTTGGTACTAATCCCTCTAGGATTTTCCAAGTGTATATAATCATGTATCTTTCCCGCCTGCGTTCCAGGGAGTACAGGTTGAGGAATTTCAACCGTTCCCAGTAATTTAGGTGTTTTCTCGTATTAATGTGCCGTAAAAGTTCTCTGTACATTTTCTACGTCAGCAATTTCGCCTGCCTTGAAGGGGGCCGTTAGTGTACAGCAGTATTCCAGCCTAGAGAGAACAAGCGATTTGAAGAGAATCATGGGCTTGGCGTCCCTAGTTTTGAAGGTTCTCATTATCCATCCTATCATTTTTCTAGCAGATGAGGTAGATATATTGTTGTAATATTTGAAGGTGAAATCTTCTGACATTATCACCCCCAGGTCTTTCACATTAGTGTTTCGCTCTATTGTGTGGTTAGAATTTGTTGTATACCCTGTTACAGTTTTAATTTCCTCAAGTTCTCCATATCTGAGTAGTTGAAATTTCTCTTCATTGAACTTCATATTGTTTTCTGCGGCCTATCTAAAGATTTGGTTGATGTCTGCTTGGAGTCTTGCAGTGTCTTCGATGGAGGACACTGTCTTGACAATTCGGGTGTCATCCACAAAGGAAGACACGGAGTTGTGGCTTACATATCTATGTCAGATGAGGATGAGGAACAGAAGGGGAGCGAGTACTGTGCCTTGTGGAACAGAGCTTTCCACTGTAGCCGCCTCAGACTTTACTCTGTTTACAACTACTCTTGGTGTTCTATTTGTTAGAAAATTATAGATACATCTACCAACTTTTCCTGTTATTCCTATATCAAGCATTTTGTGTGCTATTACACAATGGTCACACTTGCCAAAGGCTTTCGCAAAGTCTGTGTATACTACATCTGCATTTTGTTTGTCTACAGTGCATCCAGAACCTTGTCATAGTGGTCCAGTGGTTGGGACAGACAGGAGCGACCTGCTCTAAACCCATGTTGCCCTGGGTTGTGTAATTGATGGGTAACAAGATGGGTGGCGATCTTGCTTCTTAGAACCCTTTCAAAGATTTTTATATGGAATGTTAGCGCTATCGGTCTGTAATTCTTTGCTATTACTTTACTGCCCCCTTTGTGGAGTGGGGCTATGTCTGTTGTTTTTTAGCAGCTGTGGGACGACCCCTGTGTCCATGCTCCCTCTTCATACAATGTTAAAAGCAGTTCTTGATGAACACAGAGTTCCACGAGTCATGGGCATGTCATTTATCGCCTTTTTGAAGCCATGTGGTGTTAGGATATTAGATAGGCTTGAATCTACCAAATTCTGAGTCTCACTCATAAAAAAATCATTTAGGTCTTCGACTCTTAGTCTGGTTAGCGGCTCGCTAAAAACTGCGTCATATTGGGACTTGAGTAACTCACTTATTTCCTCACTGTCATCTGTGTAGGACCCATCTAGTTTAAGTAGGGGCCCAATACTGGTTGTTGTTCTCGACTTAGATTTGCAAAGGAAAAGAAATATTTTTGGGTTTCTTTCAATTTCATTTATGGCTTTTAGTTCTTCCCGCGTTTCTTGACTCCTGTAAGATTCCTTTAGCTTAAGTTCAATGTTTGCTATTTCTCTGACCAGTGCCTCCCTTCGTATTACAGATATATTGGCCTCTTTTAGCCGCTGTTATTCTTCGCCTTCGCCTGTATACGGAGCGCCTCTCTCTAGTTTACATCTCTTCCTTAAAGGAATATGCCTTGAGCATACCTCGAGTGCCACAGTTATTTTTTTCTAGACATAGGTTTGGATCCATGTTGCTTAGGATATCTTCCCAGCTTATTTCATTTAGGACCTGGCAGACTTGGTCCCACCGTATGGTTTTGTTATTGAGGTTGAATTTGGTGAAGGCTGCCTCGTGACTGATCACATTTTGTTGACCCGCGGGTTCGAACCCCACCCGTGGTATGGTTTGGCACATTTTGTTGGTCTGGGGCCCCTCGCATATATGTCTGAACCTCTTATGATGTTGTGATCTTAGTATATCGTTTTTTGATATGGTAATATTTCGTATCAGATCATCAATGTTGGTGAAGATGAGGTCCAGTGTATTCTCCAGTCTTGTTGGCTCTATTATTTGCTGGTTAAGGTGAATTTGGTGCAGAGATTTAACAGCTCATGTGTGTGCGAATTTTCATCCGAGCTGCCTCCTGGGGTTAGCTCTGCTACAGCATTATTTGCTACATTCCTCCATTTTAGGTGCCTCAGGTTGAAATCCCCCAAAAACAAGATGTTTGGGGCAGGAGCTGGAAGATTTTCCAGACATTGGTCCATTTTCAAAAGCTGTTCCTTTAATTGTTGGGACGTTGCATCCGGAGGCTTGTATACAACCACAATGACAAGGCTTCTGTTCTTGATCTTTACAGCCAAAACATCAACATCATCATTTGAGGTGTTTAGTAGTTCCGAGCATATCAGTGACGAACACTGTGTTTGACTCTGTAAGCAGACCTCGGATGAAAGGTATATTGTTGTTCGTTGCTGGCTTTACACCTTGTATATTAAGATAAGATGAATGTTGTCATATTGATGATATGTGGAGAGTATTTCCTGGCACTAATATCTGTTGTTTTGGAGAGGAGGCAAAAGTGCTTGCATTAATGTGCAGAAATCATAATGAGAACCAATTGCAAGTGGCGTGCCACAGGGGTCAGTGTTGGAAACCTTATTCACAATCTACGTAAATGACATACATGAGGGAATAAATAGCAACAAGTTTTTTTACACAAATCAATTTTATAGGCTAAGAGCTGTTATCCTACCACAGCTCATTTCAAAGGCCAGCCGAGCCTCATACGAAGTAGCAATATAATAATGGTATACAATCCTGACAAGTAGATAAAACACACGTGCGACACCTGCACGTGTGTTTTATCTACTTGCTTATTTACCTTCCCTACGAAGATAGGCTGAATGCACTGAACTATATTTGCACTAAAATGTGCAAATAGAAAAAAAAAAGAGATATAAATTATCTAAACAAGACATGAATCGCAGCAGTGAATTAGAGTTGGAGAAATTTAGATTTAGAAAGTATTTGGGGAAGCACTGGTTTAGCAATAGAGTTGAAGGTGAGTAGAACAAACTGCAGGTAGTGTCAGAGGCAAGAACCTTGGCTAGCTTTAAACACAGGTTGGACAAGTACATCCAACCTTATGTTCTTATGAGTTGGTGTGAGTTAGACCTGCCTAGCATATGCCAGCAATGTTGCTTTGTTCCTGTGTTGCATGACAAAATGGTGAGATTCATCCTAGACCTGGGTCCAAGAGAGCATGTGGGATATGCTGAAAGTTGAAGACAGTAAAAAAATGAGGTTAAATCATGTTTATAAAACTGCTCACAGTGTCCAGAATATCTTGCTGCCAAGTTTGTCAAGGTTGGCAACCAAAATCAGTATGATACTAGGAGTGAACACAATTTTGTAGTACCCACAGTAGGTGGTCAGGCCTCAAACACCTTTTATTGTACAGCAATAAAGGAGTGGAACGGATTGACTGCACATGTCAAAGCCTGTCCTAGCATGAACCAAGTCAGGAAGAGAGCTAAAAGGTACCTAATGAATGAAGCTACAGAAAAGGAGGAGAATGGTTTCTAGTATAATTAACATTGGTGTACCTATTATTGTAAGATGATCATCTCTTTAATGTTAATGTTAATAACTCAGTTTACTTTGTTACTATTGTATTTCCTCTTGTTTATCTGATTTCCACACAGTTGAGTTACTTAGCCGTTTTAACTTTTAAGGTTATAATCATGATTGATATCTACTGTAACTTACTGCTGGGCTTTAAATAATAAGATACTACAAGAACCTCAATGGAAATAATTCACTTTGACTTTCTGGGTTATCAAAGATAATTTACACTATGTATGATAAGTAAGTTTATTCAGGTATACACAAATACAGTTACATAGATCATCATACATAGCAGCATATGTGTAGAGAACCTAGGATAACCCAAAAAAGTCAGACAAAGTGACTTATTTCCATTGGGGTCCTTTTAATACCTTATTATTATACACTGTAGGAGATATATGTTTTTATACTATAAAGAATATATACTAGGAATAAGGTAAAAAGAGTTATTTACATTTACATATATGTTAGCTAAAAAAAAAAAATATTCTCCTGCCTTTTTGTCGCTACATTCATTAGGTAGCTTTTGGTTCTCTTCTTGAACTGGTTCATGCTGTGACTGGCTTTGACATGTGCAGGCAGTCTGTTCCATTCCTTTATTGCTGTACAATAAAAGGTGTTTAAAGCCTGGCCACTGACTGTGGGTACTACAAAGTTGTGCTCTCTCCCCCTAGTACTATGTCTGCTATGGTTCCCAGCCTTGACAAAATTGGCTGCAAGATATTCTGGACACTGTGAGCAATTTTATAAACTTGATTTAACTTCAGGAGGAGGTGTTGATTCACCGGGAATTCTCCCGGCCCGGGTCTTTACCAGATGGCGACCCGGCTCCGGCTCCCTGGCGTGGGTGTCAGAGACGTATGTCTCCCATGGGAGGGGATACCCCTCATAGGCGGGACCAACTGGCCCAAGGCCTAGCCACATTCCCCACCAGCACAAGGCATGGAGGTAGATAGATGCTAGGCCACTCTGGTCTGCCACCTTCCCTAACGGGAAGGGCAGGCTTACGAGCTGCAAATGGTAGCAAGCTCCAGCCTTGGCACCTACCCTGCCCTAGAAGGGCTGGGCATGGTGATCGATGTTAACTTCAGTTGTTTTACTCTGTCTTCAATATTCAGCATATCCAATTGTTGTAATTCATCCTGGCCTACATGTTCTCTTGGACCCAGGTCCAGGATGAATCTTACCATTTTGTTCTGGTGATTTGCAGTTTATCTTTCAGTTTTTTTGTCAAGGCAGAGTACCATGAAGATCAAGCGTAGTCCATATGACATTGTATAAGGGCTAGACATAGGGTCCTGCGAGCCTCAGTAGGTAGACACTGTGCTTGTCTGTAGAGGAACTTCAGTCTGGCATTCGCTTTCTTTACTACACTGTTCCCTATCAATTCTCCTGACATGCATGGGTCAAAGGGGATTCCCAGATATTTTACTGAGGAAACTGAAGTGATGAATTCCCCATTACACCGGATATTAAAATTATTTACCCTGCTCAGTTTGTTTCGTGCCAAAGAGTATGGCTTCTGTTTTCCCGAGGTGTAACGATAGTTTGTTGTCTACCAACTGATAATTGTATTTATGTGTATCTGTGCCAAAATAAACTAAGGTGCCCCGTGGCCTGGTGGCTAAGGCTCTCGCTTCACACGGCGAGCGTCTGGGTTCGATTTCTAGCGAAGGTAGAAACATTAGGCATGTTTCTTTACACCTGTTGTTTATGTTCCCCATCAGTAAAATGGGTACCTGGGTGTCAGTCGACTGGTGTGGGTCGCATCCTGGAGTTTACCTGGAGAGAATTCCAGGGGTCAACGCCCCTGCGGTCCGGTCTGTGACCAGGCCTCATGTTACACCAGAGCCTGATCAACCAGGCTGTTACTGCTGGCCGCACGCAGTCCAACGTACGAACCACAGCCTGGCTGGTCAGGTACCGACTTTAGGTGCCTGTCCAGTGCCTGCTTGAAGACAGCCAGGGGTTTGTTGGTAATCCCCCTGATGTATGCTGGGAGGCAGTTGAACAATCTTGGGCCCCTCACACTTATTGTGTTGTCCCTCAACGTGCTAGTGGCACCTCTGCTCTTCATCGGGGGGATGTTACATCGTCTGCCGAATCTTTTGCTTTCGTAGGGAGTGATTTTCGTGTGCAAGTTTGGTACTAATCCCTCGAGAATTTTCCACGTGTATATAACAATGTATCTATCCCGCCTGTGTTCTAGAGAGTACAGGTTTAGGAACTTCAAGCGTTCCCAGTAATTGAGGTGGTTTATCGCAGTTATGCGTGCCGTGAAGGTTCTCTGCACATTTTCAAGGTCAGCAATTTCACCCGCCTTGAAAGGTGCAGTTAGTGTGCAGCAATATTCCAGCCTAGATAGAACAAGCGATCTGTAAAGTGTCAACATGGGCTTGGCATCCCTGGTTTTGAAGGTTCTCATTATCCATCCTGTCATTTTTCGAGCAGATGCAATTGCTACGGTGTTATGGTCCTTGAAGGTGAGATCCTCTGACATGATCACTCCCAGGTCTTTGACATTAGTTTTTCGCTCTATTGTGTGGTTGGAATTAGTTTTGTACTCCGATGAGATTTTAATTTATTCACGTTTTCCGTATTTGAGTAATTGAAATTTCTCATCATTGAACTTCATATTGTTTTCTGCAGCCCATTTAAAGATTTGGTTTATGTCTGCTTGGAGTCTTGCAGTGTCATACAGATTCGGGTGTCATCTGCAAAGGAAGACACGGCACTGTGGTTTATATCCCTGTCTATGTCCGATATGAGGATGAGGAACAGGATGGGAGCGAGTACTGTGCCTTGTGGAACAGAGCTTTTCACATTAGCTGCCTCAGACTTTACTCTGTTGACTACTACTCTTTGTGTTCTACTTGTTAGAAAATTATAGATCCATCTACCAACTTTTCCTGTTATTCCTTTATCACGCATTTTGTGTGCTATTACACCATGGTCACACTTGTCAAAGGGTTTTGCAAAGTCTGTGTATATAACATCTGCATTCTGTTTGTCTTCTAGAGCATCCAGAACCTTGTCGTAGTGGTCCAGTAGTTGGGCCACTACGACAAGGTCCTGGATGCTCCTGGGGACAAAACTGACTTAATTTGCACCGAAATGCTCTACATAACAAGGAGCTTTCTATATAGTATTATGTCATTAATGTCAGCTAGGACTGTATACCTTGTACATGTACTAAGATTATCTTCAAATTTTTAACCCCGGAGTGTTAGCCACCCAGGATAACCCAAGAAAGTCAGTGCGTCATCGAGGACTGTTAGTTACCATTTTGTCCTAGGCACATGTCAATTAGACACTAGGCCTGTTGTATGTATGTGTGTGTGTGTGTGTGTGTGTGTGTGTGTGTGTGTTGTGTGTGTGTGTGTGTGTGTGTGTGTGTGTGTGTGTAAGGAAACACTTCGAAATGTTTCTGTGTCTTATTTCCATTGTGGTCCTCAATCTTGTCCCCCAGGATGCGACCCACACCAGTCGACTAACACCCAGGTACCTATGTGCTGCTAGGTGAACATGACAACAGGTGTAAGGAAACACGTCGAAATGTTTCCACCCCGCCGGGAATCGAACCCGGGCGCTCCGTGTGTGAAGCGAGAGCTTTAGCCACCAGGCCACTACTACTTGCTTACTTAATCATGACATATAAAACAAGTGACGGTCCCAGTGTAAGGTAGTCATGTTTACATCAAAACACATGCGAATCATTACCTGAACCACTGCAGGTGTTCTTCACATCCTATCCATGAAAAATCCTCATACAAGAACGTTTAATTCCTCATTAGGTTAGGTTAGGTAAGTTTTGTCAGGAAACAGGACAAGTGTTTCCTGACGCGGGTCTGACGCGGGTCTAAATGACTTACCGAATGCATCACAACTACTCAAACCCATTTTATTTGCAGATGACACAACAATTGTCTTCTCTCACCCAAATCCAGTTATACTAGCCAACACTGTTAATGCCGAATTACAGAAAATATCAACATGGATGACGACTAACAAGCTTACTCTCAATACTGACAAGACCTACTTCATACAGTTTGGAAGCAAAGCCACAAATGTTCCACTTAACATAACACTCAATGGTTCACCCATCACAAGACTCACAGAGGGAAAATTCCTAGGAATCCACCTTGACAGTAGCCTTAAATTCCAAACACATATACAACAAATTTCCAAGAAAATCTCGAAGACAGTAGGCATATTATCAAAGATACGCTATTATGTACCACAATCAGCTCTCCTTGCACTATATCATTCACTTATCTACCCGTATCTCACCTATGGAATCTGTGCATGGGGATCAACAACATTAAATCACCTTAGACCACTCAATAGAGTTGTGGATGAGTGGTACAAACTCCCGAGTACCGTCATAGAAGCTAAGAAGTTGTGTAGTTTTAAAAATAGGTTGGATAAACACATAAGTGGGTTGGACCTGACTAGCTTGTGCTACTAGGTCTGATGCAGTGCTCCTTAAGTGGATGTGACCTGACCTGACTAGGTTGTGTGTGTATAGGTTGGGTCATTGGTTTAAGCCGATAGGTGCACTTGGACTTGCCTCGCATGGGCCAGTAGGCCTGCTGCAGTGTTCCTTCTTTCTTATGTTCGTATATTGTAGCGTTTTGAAGTACGTACTGGCATTAAGGCACCTTCCTTGATTTTTGTTTTAATCGGGGTGAAGCGCTAAATCCCTAGGGGTGTGTAGTACCTGGGGAAAGGGAAGCATTCGGGTTTGATCCAAGAAAGGGGAGGACAAGTTCAATTTTTGGCTCAAGAGCCCCTGAGTGCTTTGAGAATTAGTGTGAGGGTTAATCATGGCTAGCTGCTGCAGTGTTTTAAAACGTGAGGTTGGAGTGCTGAAGGAGGAGGTCCTGCTTCTCCAGGAGGAATTTAGGAGGCTGAAGGTTCACCTCAATGGGTTTGGAAGTGAGAGTGAGGTCCTGCTTCTCCAGGAGGAAATTAGGAGGCTGAAGGTTCACCTCAATGGTTTTGGAAGAGAGGGTGAGGTGGCTGCAGTTCTGGAGGGGAATAGGGATACCAGTAGTGAGGTGCAGTCTGCCACTCCCTGCGAGGAGGGTGAAGGGGGGGAGGAAGAAAAGGTTACCAGGAGTGAGGTGCAGTCCAGCACCTGCTACAAATGGCGAGTGGTTCCCAGTAATGGCAGGAACATCAAAATAAGGAAGGTTAAGAGAGAAGCCTTGAAGGTAGGAAATCGCTTCTCTGTTCTTCAGGATGAGTGTACTCCAGTGGCCAGTGAAGGTAAAGGTACTACTTTCCCAAGTGAAGGTAAGGGTACTACTTCCCCAAGTGAAGGTAAAGGTACTACTTCCCCTGCTAATAGAGGTAAGCGAATTCTTGTGGTAGGTGACTCACAGGTAAGATATATGGACCGTGTTTTCTGTAATAGGAATAAAAAGGTGAGAGAGAGGGTGTGCTTCCCTGGAGCTGGTGTTGGAGACATAGTCAACAGGTTGGATAATATCATGTCAGGTAATGGGAACAAGCCCATTATCTGTCTCAGTGCTGGTGGAAATGATATTGGGAAGGGTAGGAGAGAAGAGCTGCTAGATAAGTACAGGTCAGCTATAGAGCTAATTAAGTCCAAGAGAGGGGTCCCAATCATATGTAGCATCTTGCCTAGAAGGGGAGTGGGAAATGAATGGATGTCTAGGGCAATTGGTGCAAATTGCTGGCTAGACAGATACTGCAAGGAACTTGCAATCCCATTCATTGACAACTGGACAACTTTATGGCAAACATGATATGTATGCAAGGGATGGGTACATCTCTCTGGTACAGGGTGGAAGCACTTGCCAACTCGATCGAGAGGGCCATTGCTGACATGCCTAGGATTTTAAACTGATAGAAGATAGAGGTATGGGTGTGTGTGGGAAACAGTCAGTTAGCAACACTAGGGCTGAAAACAGTAAGTGTATAAAAGAAATTCATCATAAAGTTACAAATAAATACAATGGATCAGGTCAGCAAACAAAGGGAGACAGCAGAGGGAAACCAGAGACTAGCTCCCTTAAGGTTTACTATACTAATAGCAGGAGTGTAAGAAATAAGATAGACGAGTTAAGATTAATTGCAAGTGCAGGAAACATAGATATTATTGCTATAACAGAGACCTGGCTCAATCTGAAAGATAGAGAGTTGCCTTCTGAATGTCACATACAAGGCTATAAATTATTCCACACTGATAGGGTCAACAGGAAGGGTGGTGGAGTAGCGATGTGTGTCAGAGACAATTTAAATTGTTGAGTTAGACAAGATATAAAATTAGAAGCGTCAGCCACTGAATCTGTTTGGTTACAGCTTCTTAAGGGCCGTGTAAAACTTATCTTGGGTGTGATTTACAGGCCCCCAAATCTTGATAGGGAGTGCAGTAAACTTCTATGGGATGAAATTCGTAAGGCATCTACATATGAAAATGTTGTGCTAATGGGAGATTTGAACTTTAGACAAATTGACTGGAGCAATTTGACAGGAAATTTAGAGTCAAGTGACTTTCTTGATACGATTCAGGATTGTTTTTTGAAACAGTTGGTGACAGAACCAACTAGAGGAAATAACCTGCTAGACTTGGTTCTTGCCAGCAGGGAATCGCTAGTTAATAATCTTGAGGTTGATGATGAGCTTGGGGAAAGTGATCACAAATCACTCAGTTTTAATATATCATGGAATTACCTAATAATGACAATCAAGTCTCTGTCCCTGACTTCCGCCTAGCTGATTTTGTAGGACTGAAAAATTACCTGGGTAGGCTGAACTGGAATGACCTGACAGTGGGTCAGGTAGGTGGTGATTGCCAATATGACGTTTTCCAGAGAATAGTTCTAGCTGCTCAGACAACTTATGTTCCTAATAGGGAAATCAGATCAAACAAAAATGATCCTAAATGGATGAACAATAGATTAAAACATCTCATTGGTCAAAGAGAGGCATATATAGGCGAATCAAAAGAGGAGAGGGGCAATTAAGTAATCAATATATTCAGTTAAAGAGAGAAATAAAAAAGGGAATAAGAAAAGCAAAAAGAGACTATGAGGTTAAAGTTGCAAGAGAATCGAAGACTAAACCAAAAGGATTTTTTCAGGTATACAGAAGTAAGATTAGGGACAAGATAGGCCCACTCAAAAGTTACTCAGGTCAGCTCACCGTCAGTGATAAGGAAATGTGTAGAATTTTTAACACTTACTTCCTCTCAGTTTTTACACAGGAAGATACCAGCGATATTCCAGAAATAATAAATTATGTAGAACAGGATGATAGTAAACTATGCATGATTAGGGTCACAAGTGACATGGTCCTTAGACAAATAGATAAATTAAAACCTAACAAATCCCCAGGCCCTGATGAACTGTATGCAAGGGTTCTAAAGGAATGTAAAGAGGAGCTTAGCAAACCTATGGCTAATCTTTTCAACATATCACTGCAAACTGGCATGGTGCAAGATAAGTGGAAAATTGCAAATGTAATACCTATTTTCAAAGCAGGAGACAGGTCCTTAGCTTCGAACTATAGACCAATAAGCCTAACCTCCATAGTGGGAAAATTTATGGAATCAATAATAGCCGAGGCAATTCGTAGCCATCTTGAAAAGCATAAATTAATCAATGAATCTCAGCACGGTTTTACAAAAGGGCGTTCCTGCCTTACAAATTTATTAACTTTTTCACTAAGGTATTTGAGGAGGTAGATCATGGTAATGAATATGATGTTGTGTATATGGACTTCAGTAAGGCTTTTGATAGAGTCCCACATCAGAGACTATTGAGGAAAATTAAGGCACACGGAATAGGAGGAGAAATTTTTCCTGGATAGAGGCATGGTTGACAAATAGGCAGCAGAGAGTTTGCATAAATGGGGAGAAATCAGAGTGGGGAAGTGTCACAAGCGGTGTTCCACAGGGGTCAGTATTGGGCCCTTGTTGTTCACAATCTACATAAACGACATAGATGAGGGAATAAATAGCGACATAAGCAAGTTTGCCGATGACACCAAAATAGGCCGTCCAATTCATTCAAATGAGGACATTAGAGCACTCCAGGAAGATTTGAATAGACTGATGCAGTGGTCGGAGAAGTGGCAGATGCAGTTTAATATAGATAAATGCAAAGTTCTAAATATTGGACAGGACAATAACCATGCCACATATGAACTAAATAATGTAGATCTTAATACTACTGATTGCGAAAAGGATTTAGGAGTTCTGGTTAGCAGTAATCTAAAACCAAGACAGCAGTGCATAAGTGTTCGCAATAAAGCGAACAGAATCCTTGGCTTCATATCAAGAAGCATAAATAATAGGAGTCCTCAGGTTGTTCTTCAACTCTATATATCCTTGGTTAGGCCTCATCTAGATTATGCTGCACAGTTTTGGTCACCGTATTACAGAATGGATATAAATGCTCTGGAAAACGTACAAAGGAGGATGACTAAGTTGATTCCATGTATCAGAAATCTTGCCTATGAAGATAGACTGAGGGGCCTGAATCTGCACTCTCTAGAAAGGCGTAGAATTAGGGGGGATATGATTGAGGTGTATAAATGGAAAACAGGAATAAATAAAGGTGATGTAAATAGCGTGCTAAAAATATCTAGTATTGACAGGACTCGCAGCAATGGCTTTAAGTTGGATAAATTCAGATTCAGGAAGGATATAGGAAAGCATTGGTTTGGTAATAGAGTTGTCGATGAGTGGAACAAACTCCCGAGTACAGTTATAGAGGCTAAAACGTTGTGTAGTTTTAAAAATAGGCTAGATAAATATATGAGTGGGTACGGGTGGGTGTGAGTTGGACCTGACTAGTTTGTGCTACTAGGTCAGATGCCGTGCTCCTTCCTTAAGTGAATGTAACCTGACCTGGCTGGGTCGGGGCATTGGCTTAAGCCGGTGGGAGATTTGGACTTGCCTCGCATGGGCCAGTAGGCCTGCTGCAGTGTTCCTTCTTTCTTATGTTCTTATGTTCTTCTTCTTATAACACAACAAAAGGCCGCAGTCAGAATGATAACAAATTCCCACTCTAGACAGCATACTCCACCAATATTCAAAAGTCTCAAACTACTCACCGTAAAGAACATTCATACTTACTCTTGTGCCTACTACATATATAAAACTTTACACTCTAATATAAACCCTCCGCTCAAAATTCTCACCAACTTTAATAGGACCCATGACCACAACACAAGACACAGATCACTTTTGATATACCCGTGTTCATATCAACCCTATGTAAAAATTCTATGCACATAAAGGGCCCAGAATCTGGAATTACTACCAGTAAATATAAAGATAATCTTGTCTGAAAATCAATTTAAGATAACTAAAAAACCACCTACTCACCCAAAACTAAATGATCATACTATAAACTACCTGAAAAATGCTCATTATTATTTTCCATACGATAATCTCAATTTTTAATAATATGTTACTATTATGTTACCCCCTACTCAATCAAAACTAAATACTCATATTATTTAAATTAATGTCAAAAATGCTCAATGTTATTTTCCTTAAGATAATCTCAATTCCATATTACCATTACTGTAACAATCTAATATCATTATATAATAATTTAAACAGTAAAATTTCATCATATTGTAATTTTGAAAACAATTTTTAACTAGAATAAACTCAATAAATTTCTTAATATTAAGTACATAGTCTTTAAGTTACTAGAATAAGCTGCCCCTAATGCCATGGCATGTCAGTGGCTCTCCTTGCACTCAATTTACATTGTAACTCCAATACCTATGTAATCTGCAATCTGCAACGAAATAAAATTTACTTACTTTACTTTACTTTACTTTACTTAGTCATTTGGTGGTCTGGTGGCTAAAGTCTCGCTTCACACGGCGAGGGCCTGGGGTTTGATTCAGCCAGGGCAGAAACATTGGGCGTGTTTCTTACACCTTGTCTTGTTCCCCCTCAGTAAAATGGGTACCTGGGTGTTAGTCGACTGGTGTGAGTCGCATCCTGGGACACTGACCTAATCTGCCCAAATGCTCAACATAACAAGGACTTTCTATTTAGTAATATGTCACTGATGTCAGCTAGGCCTGTATACCATGTACATGTACTTGTAGTAAATAAAGATATTATTATTATTATTTATGACCCCAAGCTGGAGCTTCTGGTCATCTGGACCGAGGCCTTCCACTGGCTTACCCCCCATACCCTTTTTTTAAAAAATTTCGGTTATTACAAGCACCATTGGGGAATACTTCATTAATAATAATATTTATTAATTCCTCATGCATAGCATAATACAAAACTTTTTCAATTATATAGCGTTCGTGCAAAGTTTGTTAACACTTCAAATTTGTTAAAGTTATCCATAAAAAACTATTCCACGTTCTCACCTCTAAATTCATAGAAAATGGAGTTAATATGGAGAACCCGTCAATTAAAATACTGACTATTGAGATGTTTAATTACTGGACTGTTAAGACAAATGTTGGTTGTCCTGAACA
>WNWK01002719.1:7500-70000 GCA_009830355.1 Cherax destructor
TCACCCACTCTCTCATCTGCTCTCTTTTACATTGCTTCACCACTCTTTTAACCTCTCTTTTCTCTCCATATACTCTTCCCTCCTTGCATCACTTCTACTTTGTAAAAACCTCTCATATGCTAACTTTTCTCCCTTACTACTCTCTTTACATCATCATTCCACCAATCGCTCCTCTTCCCTCCCGCACCCACTGCCTGTAACCACAAACTTCTGCTGAACACTCTAACACTACATTTTTAAATCTACCCCATACATTTTCGACCCCATTGCCTACACTCTCACCTAGCCATCTATCCTCCAATAGTTGTTTATATCTTACCCTAACTGCCTCCTCTTTTAGTTTATAAACCTTCACCTCTCTTTTACTTACTGATTCTATTTTCCTTGTATCCCATCTACCTTTTACTCCCACTGTAGCTATAACTAAAAAGTGATCTGATATATCTGTAGCCCCTCTATAAACATGTACATCCTGAAGTCTACTAACAGTCTTATATATATATATATATATATATATATATATATATATATATATATATATATATATATATATATATATATATATATATATATATATATATATATATATATATATATATATATATATATATATATATACACTTTAGGTCACACTACACTGGCATACACATGCATATATATATACATACACACATCTAGGTTTTTCTTCTTTTTCTTAATAGTTCTTGTTATTTTTATTTTCTCTATTGTCCATGGGGAAGTGGAAAGAATCTTTCCTCCGTAAGCCATGCGTGTCGTATGAGGCGACTAAGATGCCGGGAGCAATGGGCTAGTAACCCCTTCTCCTGTACAAATCTACTAAAACGAGAAGAAGAAAAACTTATAAAATTGGGTTGTCTGAATGTGCGTGGATGTAGTGGATGATAAGAAATAGATGGTTGCCGATGTTATGAATGAAAAGAAGTTGGATGTCCTGGCCCTAAGCGAAACAAAGCTGAAGGGGGTAGGCGAGTTTCAGTGGGGAGAAATAAATGGGATTAAGTCAGAGTATCTGAGAGAGTTAGAGCTAAGGAAGGGGTAGCAATAATGTTGAAGGATCAGTTATGGAAGGAAAAGAGGGAATATAAATGTGTAAATTCAAGGATTATGTGGATTAAAATAAGGGTCGGATGCGAAAAGGGGTCATAATAAGCGTGTATGCACCTGGAGAAGAGAGGAGTGTAGAGGAGAGAGAGAGATTTTGGGAGATGTTAAGCGAATGTATAGGAACTTTTGAACCAAATGAGAGAGTAATTGTGGTAGGGGACCTAAATGCTAAAGTGGGAGAAACATGCAGAGAGGGTGTAGTAGGTAAGTTTGGGGTGCCAGGTGTAAATGATAATGGGAGCCCTTTGATTGAACTTTTGTATAGAAAGGGGTTTAGTTATAGGTAATACATATTTTAAGAAAAAGAGGATAAATAAGTATACAAGATATGATGTAGGGCGTAATGACAGTAGTTTGTTGGACTATGTATTGGTAGATAAAAGACTGTTGAGTAGACTTCAGGATGTGCATGTTTATAGAGGGGCTACAGATATATCAGATCACGTTTTAGTTATAGCTACAGTGGGAGTAAAAGGTAGATGGGATACAAGGAAAATAGAATCAGTAAGTAAAGAGAGGTGAAGGTTTATAAACTAAAAGGAGGCAGTTAGGGTAAGATATAAACAACTATTGGAGGATAGATGGGCTAGTGAGAGTGTAGGCAATGGGGTCGAAAATGTATGGGGTAGATTTAAAATGTAGTGTTAGAGTGTTCAGCAGAAGTTTGTGGTTACAGGCGAGTGGGTGCAGGAGGAAGAGGTGCATTGGTGGAATGATGATGTAAAGAGAGTAGTAAGGCGGGGTAGGGGTCGGCCTAGGAAAGGTTGGAGGGAGGGGTAAAGGAAGTTTTGTGTGCGAGGGCTTGGACTTCCAGCAAGCATGTGTGAGCGTATTTGATAGGAGTGAATGGAGGCATATGGTTTTAATACTTGACGTGCTGTTGGAGTGTGAGCAAAGTAACATTTATGAAGGGATTCAGGAAACCGGCAGGCCGGACTTGAGTTCTGGAGATGGGAAGTACAGTGCCGGCACTCTGAAGGAGGGGTGTTAATGTTGCATTTTATAACTGTAGTGTAAAGCACCCTTCTGGCAAGACAGTGATGGAGTGAATGATGATGAAAGTTTTTCTTTTCGGGCCACCCTGCCTTGGTGGGAATCGGCCGATGTGTTAATAAAAAATATATATATATATATATATATATATATATATATATATATATATATATATATATATATATATATATATATATATATATATTATATATATATATATTATGATAAAGAGCCAGCAGTAATACACATTGACTCATTATCTCTAATGTGGTAGGAAGGTTGTGCGTGCACTGACCTGGTGTACGTGGGACAACATTATCACAGGTGTTTCCGATGAGCGGCCATCAGTAAATTACCTCCTACTGGTACTCACCATGCAAAGGTACTTCCTTGTTTATGTACTTACCAGCACTCATTGTTATTATATTCACGGAGGGGTAAACCCGTAAAGGTGTATAGAGAGCTTAGAGGAGTGGGTGGTATGGAACGGTTTGATCCTAAGAAAGCTTAATAGGGTCGATTCCCCGGATTGAGTCGAGTCCCCTGCCGTGACAGATATCAAGGGATCTCCTGTAAGGAGTTAAGTACTTACTAACATTCACCAAGCTTCAGTATTCACAACACTCTCTCTTTCTCTCTCTCTCTCTCTCTCTCTCTCTCTCTCTCTCTCTCTCTCTCTCTCTCTCTCTCTCTCTCTCTTTGTTCTTACTGTTGCATGTATTCAAGTTGCTTCTATTAAATGGACTCGTATGTGTTAGTTTACCTGCTAGCATTGTTCTCGCAACCAAAGCTGCAACTGTGACAACGTTTCGCTCTGTGTAGAGGTTTCTCAACGACTTGATAAAGCTCCACCATGGAGTGCAACTTTGTCGCAGTAAATGCTGGTTCACCGACTGTCGTTTCTTCATTGGTCGTTGGTAGTGCTGGGTTACCTGCCTGTCGTCTCACGTGGTCGTTTCGACGTCTCAAGCAGCGCACTCGAGGCACTATCACTGCTAGTACTTGAAGGTTGCATGTTGAGAGTGGCCAATCACACGGCGCTGCTCGCATTGAGATGCAACCCAGGTCATTAAGAGATTAGAGTAATGACTTACACCGCCAGGTGTGTGTGTGTGTGTGTGTGTGTGTGTTAGTTACCATTTTGTCCTAGGCACATGTCGATTAGACACTAGGCCTGTTGTATGTATGTGTGTGTAACGAAACACTTCGAAATGTTTCGGCCCCGCCGGGAATTGAACCCGGGCCCTCCGTGCGTGAAGCAAGAGCGCTAGCCACCATGCCATCGGGCTGTGTGTGTGTGTGTGTGTGTGTGTTGTGTGTGTGTGTGTGTGTGTGTGTGTGTGTGTGTGTGTGTGTGTGTGTGTGTGTGTGTGTGTGTTGACTGTATTATTGATCGTCATTGTATCACTATGAGATACTGAAAGCAAGAAACATCTTGATCTGATATCAATACTAAATTATTATTATTATTATTATTCTCTCTCTCCCTCTACGTCTCTCATTCCCTATTCTCATTTTAATACATTTCTCTTCGCGGTTCATTTCTCTTTTTTTAATTTCAATCTCCTGCTTATTCTTTTATTTGATGCTTATCTTCCCTGGCTCGGTGTTGCCTCAGTAAACAAGCGAAGCCATAAATCCCTTATCTCTCCTTCAAGCTTCTTATCTAAAAGCGTCTAATCTCCACGCTTCTTCATATTTCTTATCTCCAAGCTATTTATTTCCAATGTTCTTATCTCTACACCTTATCAAAGCTACATATCAAAGTTTCTATTCTCGAAAGGTGTTAAGATTTTTATAGCAAAGCTTCTTATCACTAAGTTTCTTATTTAAGTTTATCATCTCCAAGTTTCTTCTCTAGAAGCTCCTTATCTCCAGATATTCTAGCTCTAGCTTCGAGTTTCTTATCTCCCAGATTCTCATTTCCAAGCATCTTATCTCCAAGTCTTTTATCTCCAAGCATCTTGTGTACGACCATTACCACCACCACCACCACGACCATTACCACCACCATCACCACGACCATTACCTCCACTACCAAAACCACCACCACCACTACGACCATTACCACCACCGCCGCCACCGCCACCACCACCACCATTACCACCACCACCACCACCATTACCACAACCACCACCATGACCATTACCACCACCGCCACCACCACCATCACCACCACCACTACTGCCACCACCACCACTGCCACCAACCAGGCCATTGGCAGCTCTTATCTTAATGAACAATCCCGGGCGTACCCAGCCTCTCTCACTAAACCAGATAATTACTGCCACTTGCCTTCGTTCACTCTGCTTTCTTACGCCTGCCATCCTTATGCCACACCCGCGTAATGGAGATTTCCTCCAGAATTTAACATAATAAATTCTAACCGGGTGCTCCCACTTTCCTCGTAATATATATGATATATATATATATATATATATATATATATATATATATATATATATATATATATATATATATATATATATATATGGAGAAATATTAGGGTTATAAGGGGAAAAAGGATAAGTGGGTAGACACTGAATTGTTGATGGCCATGTGAAATGGTGGGGAGGGATACGTCCCCTGCTACTACCACCACCACATCCACCACCACCACCACCACCACTACCACCAACACCACCATCACCACCACCACCACCACCACCACCACCACCACCACCACCACCACCACCACCACCACCACCACCACCACCACTATCACCATCACCACCAACACCACTAACACCAGCACCACTACCAGCATCAGCGCCACTCAAACTACCACATCAATATTAATACATTACAAATCGTTGAATTTTGTAATATTGGAGATAAGAATGTTATGATAGCAAAACAAGAGTAAATAATAGAGTGGGTGAGGCGCTGTTAACAAATTTTGCTGAGAATAAGAAATTTTTTTGGAGTGAGACAAACAGGTCAAGAAAGCCTAGGGAACGAATAGATTTGTTAGGGGAGTTAGTAGATATGAAGTTGGAGGTATTGGGAAGATGGCTGAATATTTTGTGGAACTGTTAAATGTTGATGAAGAAAGGGAGGCAGTAATTTCATGCACTGGCCAGGGAGGTATAACATCTTTTAGGAGTGAAGAAGAGCAGGATGTGAGTGTGGGGGAGGTGCGTGAGGCATTACGTAGAATGAAAGGGGGTAAAGCAGCTGGAACTCGATGGGATCATAACATAAATGTTAAAAGCAGGGGGTATATAGTATTGGAGTGGTTTGTACTTTTGTTCAATAAATGTATGAAAGAGGGGAAGGTACCTAGGGATTGGCAGAGAGTGTGCGTAATTCCTGCATATAAAGGTAAGGGGGACAAAAGAGAATGTAAAAATTATAGCGGAAGAAGTTTACTGAGGTAAAGTGTATAGTAGGGTTATTATTGAAAGAATTATAAGTAATACAGATAACAGGATTGCAGATGAACAAGGAGGCTTTAGAATTGGTAGGGGATGTGTATACCAAGTGTTTACATTGAAGCATATAAGTGAACAATATTTAGATAAAGGTATCGATGGTTTCATTGCATTTATGTATTTAGAAAAGGCATATGATGGGGTGGATATGGGAGCAATGTGGCAGATGTTGAAAGTGTATGGAATAGGTAGTAAATTACTAAATGCTGTAAAGAGTTCTTATGAGGACAGCGAGTCTCATGTTAGGGTGTGTAGGAGAGAGGGAGATTACCTCCCGGTAAAAGTAGGCTTTAGACAGGGATGTGTAATGTCACCATGGTTGTTTAGTATATTTATAGGTGGGGTTGTAAAAGAAGTAAATGCTAGGGTGTTGGGAAGGAGGGGGGATTAAATTATGAGGACTCAAATACAAAATGGAAGATGACACAGTTACCTTTTGCTGATGATACTGTGCTTTTGGGAGATTCTAAAGAAAAGTTGCAAAGGTTAGTGGACGAGTTTGGGAGAGTGTGTAAAGGTTATGTAAAAAAATGGATATGGAAGAAGTGAATGTGTTCACATATTTGGTAGCAGACTTGTCAGTGGATGAGTTTATGAAGGATGAGGTTAACCATAGAACTGATGAAGGAAAAAGGTGAGTGGTGCTTTGAGGTATCTGGGGAGACAAAAAACGTTAACCATGAGGCAAAGAAGGGAATGTACGAGAATATGGTGGTAACAACACTCTTACATGAGTGTGAAGCATGGGTGGTGAATGTTGCAACCAGAAGAAGGCTGGAGGCAGTGGAAATATCGTGTCTAAGGGCACTGTGTGGTGTAAATATTATGCAGAGAATTCGTAGTTTGGAAATTAGGAGGTGTGGTGATATTAAAAGTATTATTGAGAGGGCGGAAGAGAGGTTGTTAAGGTGGTTTGGTCATTTAAAGAGGGTGGGGCAAAATAAGATGACTTGGACGGTGTATAAATCTGTAGTGGTGGGAAGGAGAGGTAGGGGTCATCCTGTGAAAGGATAGAGAGAGGGGGTAAAAGAGGTTTTGTGTGCAAGGGGCTTGGACATGCAGCAGGCATGTGTGAGTGTGTTTGACAAGGGTAAATGGAGACGAAGGTTTTTTGGGACCTGACGAGCTGTTGGAGTGTGAGCAGGGTAATATTTTGTGAAGGGATTCAGGGAAACCGGTTAGCCGGATTTGAGTCCTGGAGGTGGAAAGTACAATGCCTGCACTTTTGAAGAGGTGTTTGGGATATTAGTTGTTTGGAGTTACAGTGATTATGTGTGAATGATGGTTAAAGTGTGTCTTTCTTTTTTGGGTCACCACTTAATTTAGTCTAATCCAACTAAATGTATTTTAGATAAATTTACAATAATTTAATAAGAGACAAACACAATGAAATATATTTTTTTCGTTAGGTTCAGAATGATTTTTGCGAAATTATTGCATACACAAATTTTCGCTTGCCATATTCAGCCAGAAGAGCGTTGCTATTTAAGCAAAAAAAAAAAAAAATATATATATATATATATATATATATATATATATATATATATATATATATATATATATATATATGTATATATATATTTATATATACTTTAATAATAGACAGAATACATTGACAGAAAACACAAACATGAACATGAATACATTGGTACAATATATCAAAGACTATGAATCTCCTCCAGCTTCTCCGAAGCCGGATGCGAGCCCAGTATGCAGTATGCATTTCCCTTCTGGATGGCCATGCTGAGGCGCTGGAACATGAAAGTGGCTGCCCTTGGGTCCCTGGTGGTGTCGATGAGTCTGAAACCCAGTTCTTTAAGGAAACGTGTGGCATTTTTTTTCCCATGATCTCAAGGTCTCTGAGCCCACTGGGATAAATTGATACTGTTGGATTATGTCTCTGTACTTGCTGATCGTGTACTCCTCCCTGTCACCCGACACTGTGATGGAAGTAGGTGTCAGTCAGCGTTGACACACAGGTATAGTCCCATGCTAAGAGCTTGCCATTCTTCCATGGATAGACGGTGATCCCATCGGGGCGGTTTGCTGGGTTGTGGGAATTGTTGGCTGCTACTGATCGGGGCTCTCTCTCATCTGGGCATTTAGCTGTAGCAAGGGTTCTCTTTATGATGTCGTTGACTTCATTGTGTCTAGCATGCCAGCCCTTGGTTTTGGAACAGTTAAGACCATGTAGACCATATTGGTCACCTTGCGCATCTATATATATATATATATATATATATATATATATATATATATATATATATATATATATATGTCAATAACAACACTGCGACTAGCTGATGATCGAGCCCGTGTTGTTTTAGCCGCCTCATGGTGAGCGAAAATTCACGTCCCTCTAACCCACTGGACCATACAATCCTACAAACAACTCGAGTGGGTTAGAGAGTCGTTAATTTTCGCTCACCATGAAGCGTGCTAAAACAACACGGGTTCCATCCCGATTAGTCGCAGTGTTGTTATTAATTAAATATCACTTGTTCTTGGTTACATATATATATATATATATATATATATATATATATATATATATATATATATATATATATATATATATATATATATATATATACATATATACATAGTTTTCATGATAGAAAACTACAATTTAACGAGAGATACTGATGTGATATTAATGATAAATGAAGAAATTACTTAAAGATATGCAACAAAAGTAACATGCATTACTGGAAAAATAGTTGAAAAATCAATAGATTTAAAAAAAAACAGGCAAGAGGTCTGTACCAAGAAAAACTGCATTCAATTTTTTTTTATTGCATTCAAAATAATGAAAAAAAAAACACATTAAAGGCTTGTCTGATTTGTCATTTTCCAATTATTGCTGCATGGCAGAGCTGTGTCCAGTGACATGAGGCACCCGCTTGGGTGTCGATTGAGTTCGAAGTGGTTCGCCGGTATGGTCCCGGTTCGAGTCTTCTCCATGAGGTGACCCGGCATTGGCTCCCCAGGTGTGAGAGTGTTGTACATCTTCTATCTTGTTGACTTGTAACAGTAGTCATTCTTTGGGAAGTGGATCTCAATTATCTGAAAGTATGCCTCTGCCTCTTTGTCAGTTAATTTAAGTACCATATTAGCAGTCCTGTCAACATCTGTGCTGACTTGACACACTCGCCTTCCTGTATGTGTTGTTCTCTTTCCCTAACCGTTCTTCTCTCTTATAAATTTAATGTTGCTGAGTTAGAGGTCTCTTCTGGCGGAGATGACGGTGATTACCTCAACACTGATGTATAAACGACCAACATTTGATTGACTGCTTGCCATAGTATTTCCCAGAGTTTACCCTCGGGAAATAAACTATTTCTAATTAACCTCTTTACCTCCTCGGCCATTAAATACCCGAGGAAGTTATATACCTATACAAGTCGCTATCCTCCAACATGGCAGTAGCTATAATTGATCCACGGACTGGTCACTTAATACAGAAAGGAATTTACTTGCACCAGCAGATGACGATGTTTGGCACTATAACCTGACGTTAATGTAACTTAATATGTATAGGGGAAAGCAAGACACAAAGACGTCTGGCTCCCACGTTATTGATTGGTTAGGGACTACAGTCACTGCTACACCCAAAGAGGGTTCCTCAATATGTCATTCTCACCGTGATGCCTCGTCGCACTTATCGATCTCCAAGCGCCATTTCCTTACCACTGCTCGACTTGACGCTCAATTTCCTCTGATTAATCACTCGAAGATCCATTAACGACTGAAGCTTTGTGTTAGTGCACCACTAACACAATACACTAAGAGTGTAACACAGCCAGCCCTCTGTTCTCCCTCCTAGTGGTTCACTGAGTCTACCACAGCCAGCTCTCTCTTCTCCTCCCTGCCAGTGGCTCACTGAGAGTCTACCACAGCCAGCTCTCTCTTCTCCTCCCTGCCAGTGGCTCACTGAGAGTCTACCACAGCCAGCTCTCTCTTCTCCTCCCTGCCAGTGGCTCACTGAGAGTCTACCACAGCCAGCTCTCTCTTCTCCTCCCTGCCAGTGGCTCACTGAGAGTCTACCTCAGCCAGCTCTCTCTTCTCCCTTCCAGTGGTTCAGTTCTCAGGACATTACGCAGTCACTTTGTGATGGAATATGTTTTTGATTTATGAGGTGCGTACCAAACTCTTCTCACTCCGGCGCCTCGCACAAGATTGTTTCATGTGATACACTTCTCGTGACCTGCAACGATGCCTGAGGCTGTGTCAAGAGAAGTCTCCCTGTCTTTACATAGTCTCCTCGACTTCACATGGTATCCCTGCCTTCACATGGTATCCCTGCCTTCACATGGTATCCCTGTCTTCCCATAGTATCCCTGCCTTCACATGGTTTCCGTCTTTACATGGTACCCCTGCCTTCATATGCTATCCCTGTCTTCACATGATACCCCAGCCTTCACATGGTATCCCTGTCTTCACATAGTATCCCTGTCTTCGCATGGTATCCCTGTCTTCACATGGTATCCCTGTCTTCACATGGTACGCCTGCCTTCACATGGTATCCCTGTCTTCATATGGTATTCCTATCTTCACAGGGTATCCTGGCTTCACATGGTATTCTTGCTTTAACATGATTCAAGCAACTGAAGTTAGCCTCTTCAGTGGCGGACCTACATTTCTGGGGCCCTGAAGCTTGAACTGTTATGGGGGCCCCTTCGCAACCCCTTCTCATACAGTAGACCCAAAATTTTTAAACAATGTGGACTAAAGTCACTTCCGGCCCCCCCCCTCGAGTTTAGGGGCCCTGAAGCTTAATCTTCATAGTAGATCCGTCCCCTGAGCCTCTTCTTTCTAAGATTGAACCTGGTTACTTCCTATTCCCTAGTTCGCTGTATGATTTCTGCGGGTTTAGCGCTTCATCAGTCATATATTAGTTGTGTTCTTGTATAAGCCGTTGGTCTGATACGAGTACACAATCTTGAAGGATTGTTCATGTAGTGTGTGTGTGTGTGTCACATTTAGAGACAACGGATCGAGCCTTCACTTGCCTTGAGCTGCATGTTTCACACGGTTTTATACTGCCTTTTAAAATAATAATGTCGAAAGATTCTTTGATGAGGTTTCTGAAGGACGTTGTGACCTTTGTCAACGCTTCGCATGCTACAGAAGGTTCCTTTGTCATCGTAGCATATGCTGTTAGACTCACACTGCCGGCGTGGGCATCAGGCTATGATATGCATGCCCTTACCTGCTCTCCCAGATCATCTCCGCCTTCATGTCTCCACACTTTACATTCTTCCACTTCTCTACTCTCTCTCTTCTCTCTCTCTCTCTCTCTCTCTCTCTCTCTCTCTCTCTCTCTCTCTCTCTCTCTCTCTCTCTCTCTCTCTATCTCTCTATCTGCGTCTTCCTCTCACATCACCAGGCTGATGGTAGGGGCGTAAATGGAGCATATTAGATGTAAATGAAAATTACCCCTGTGGTTCATTCTCCAAAGAGTTTCAGAGCATGTACAGTGTGGATATTAAGGGTGTTGAATGCCAGGTTGAGGTGGTTCTTGGTCTCTGATCCTCTTGACCTGATGCTGCATCAATGTCTCTGTGATCACTTATGACGCCAGCCTCCGCCTCTGCTCGCTCTGTCACTTCTCGTAAACTTAGTGTTTATACGTAATTTATGAAGGATGCTATGCAACACACACACACACACACACACACACACACACACATATACACACACACACACACACATATACACACACACGCACACACACACACACATACACATATACACACACACGCGCACACACACACACACATACACAGCCTCATTGGCACTGTGTTGGGCAATAATTAAGAGTTATGTCCCAATATTTTGCTTCCACGTGAAGAAAATGTAATGTTGACGATTGCTACCATGATGCTGGCAACCATGATGCTGGCAACCATGATGCTGGCAACCATGATGCTGGCAACCATGATGCTGGCAACCATGATGCTGGCAACCATGATGCCGGCAACCATGATGCTGGTAACCATGATGCCGGCAACCATTATGGTTCATCCTCACCATGACTGAGTGTGATTCTCTCCCTGAGTGAATGTGATATTCTGCCTGAAGAATCACAGCGTGATTCTCGTTTCCCTTCTCCCTGATACAACGCACATAAGCTAGAACCCTTTGAACCAACTCCCATCTTTAAGTCCTTCGCTCCCTCCTGCATCTTGCAGCCCTGAGAAACCGCGAACGCGGTGTCCGGCAAGCTGCAACATTAATGTCACTCAGTGCATGATTCATGTTGCAATTGTTACTCATGTTGCACCCACATTATCGTTACTCGTGCAGTGTTCACGCAACACTTGTTACTTGGGTTGCTTCTGCAATATTAGTACTTTACACCTGCAGTAGTCAACACGTGGCACCTGCAGTTTTCAAAATGTCATTACATGTAACTCTGGGCCAGGAGCGAAGACTCAACCCATACAACTCTCCCCCCCCCCTTCCTACACACACACACATACAACCACTCCTCCACTCCCCCCCTCCCCAACACACACACTGGAGAATGCTCTTCCTTTCAAATTTAATCCGGCTCCTACCAAAGGCTTGTCAATACCAATCATAATAACTACATAAAGGGGCTGTCAAAGGTGAACCTAACGAAATGAAATTGCCTGGTGGTGCCACCTGCTAAATACGTGTGGAGAGGAGAATATAATCTTGTTCCGAACGTGTGTCGGCTGATTTAATCCCCTATCTTACCTGGGATAGGGAATTTGATCTAATATTCCAAGTGGCAAGAGATAATTTCCTCTCTTTTTTGTGTGCTCTTAGAGAGGATTTGGGTTTGATCTCCTGGTTTTATGACCAAAAGAGAATCTGATCGTGCATTTCATGACTAAAAGAGAATCTGATCCTCCGTTTCGTGACAAAACAAAACAGTTTGATCCTTCATTTCATGACCAAATAAGAATACGATCCTTGGTTTCACGGCCAAATGAGAATGTAATCCTCCGTTTCACCCTGGCAAGAGGATCCAGACCACCAGCATGACTGAGGAACCCCCTCAGGCGTGAGCACACTGGAGGATCATCACTCTGGCCGGCTGGCTCAACATCTACAACACACAGTGTTATCGGCTTCAGTTTTTTCAACACATACACTTCAAGGTTTGTATTGCAAGAGATATGCTCAAAACACTGGTGTTACAACAGTCAGCCTTTTCAATGGCAGCACTGTGTGGGCGAAACGTTGTTGTGTATGAATGTGCTGCAGAGACATAGACAATCCCCCTTTCTGCCACGACCCCAGAAGAAACTGACCTCTCCCCTCTCCTTACACGACCCTAGAATACACTGATCCCCCTCCTTGCGCGACCCCCAGAAGATACCGACACCTCCTTGCACGACCCCACAAGACACTGACCCCACAAGACTGACCCTTCCCTCTTACACGACCCCACAAGATTGATCCACACTTCTCTCTTACACGACCTCACAAAACTGATCCCCACCTCTCTCTCTCTCTCTCTCTCTCTCTCTCTCTCTCTCTCTCTCTCTCTCTCTCTCTCTCTCTCTCTCTCTCTCTCTCTCCCTCTCTTTCTCTCTCTCTCTCTCTTACACGACCTCACAAGACTGATCCCCACTTCTCTCTCTCTCTCTCTCTCTTGCACAACCCCACAAGACCCCACCGCCACCCTACCTTCACCTTTAGGATCTCAAAAGACACATTAATTTTATATAATTTCGATTTTGCAGTAATAAATAAAGAACGGCGTAACCTGCCATAGTTACCTGGGAGGTATAGTCAGGTGTGTGTGCACTTCCACCGTTGCTGTAATTAATGGCTTACTTTATCCGCAGAATTTTTTTGACGAGCTCCCATTGTTTACCGAAGTAAATGACCTTGTTTGGCCTCCACGGTCTCTTGTTGTGTGGTCCATTGTATCCCCTTTTGTCCCTTCAATGAGGAAGAGAAGGGAGGGGTAAAGGACTCTTGTTGCAAGGAATTGGAGCTACCGGTCTCTTTCCCGGATCAGACCTGATTACCTCCTCTTCACCAGGGGTTTGATGACCTCTACGATTTTACGACATCCTCATAACATTATTATTATTATTATTATTATTGTTGTTGTTGTTGTTGTTGTTGTTGTTGCTGTTGTTGTTGTTGCTATTATTGTTATTGTTGTTGTTCGTGTTATTATTATTATTATTATTATTATTATTATACATATAAGTGAATAAACAGAAGAATGGACGGTGGATCGAACCGAGGTTCTGAATGGAAGTAGATCCATAAATCGTAATGAACACTTGCTTATTACGACTTATAATGAGGAACTTCTTGTTGGATAACTAGCATTCTGGTCACTGATAAAAATAGCCACAATACAATACACTAGCAACTTCGGCTGCAACAGAATCTTAATGTAATCAGACAGTATCATCCCCAGGACCTGAATGTCAAAGGGTAAGAGAGCGAGGTATATTGTCAGTGAGATGTATACCGTATTTTCCCGGCATATATGGCACACGAGTATATAAGACTTATGATTGTTTCCAAGCAGGTGTGACGTAACGTTAGTAAACAATTGGCAAAGCGTATCCCAAAGTCTATCCTTGACTCTGACCTCGAGCATATATAACACGCAGGTTGATTTTCCCGGCATATAAGGCGCACCGCCTTATATGCCGGGAAGTACAATAAATTTTTGATTCTGCATTCTAAAAAAAAAAAGAGTGTTTTACTGCTTAAATCTTTACCCCCCCCCTTCCCTCTTATGAACGAGGTGCACACTACGGTGGCTAGGCTTGCACAACCCTGGTGCACACTACGGTGGCTAGGCTTGCACAACCCTGGTGCACACTACGGTGGATAGGCTTGCACAACCCTGGTGCACACTACGGTGGATAGGCTTGCACAACCCTGGTACACACTACGGTGGCTAGGCTTGCACAACCCTGGTACACACTACGGTGGCTAGGCTTGCACAACCCTGGTGCACACTACGGTGGCTAGGCGTGCACAACCCTGGTACACCTACGGTGGCTAGGCTTGCACAACCCTGGTACACACTACGGTGGCTAGGCTTGCACAACCCTGGTGCACACTACGGTGGCTAGGCTTGCACAACCCTGGTACACACTACGGTGGCTAGGCTTGCACAACCCTGGTGCACACTACGGTGGCTAGGCTTGCACAACCCTGGTACACACTACGGTGGCTAGGCTTGCACAACCCTGGTAACACTACGGTGGCTAGGCTTGCACAACCCTGGTACACACTACGGTGGCTAGGCTTGCACAACCCTGGTGCACACTACGGTGGCTAGGCTTGCACAACCCTGGTGCACACTACGGTGGCTAGGCTTGCACAACCCTGGTGCACACTACGGTGGCTAGGCTTGCACAACCCTGGTGCACACTACGGTGGCTAGGCTTGCACACCTTGGTACACACTACGGTGGCTAGGCTTGCACAACCCTGGTGCACACTACGTGGCTAGGCTTGCACAACCCTGGTACACACTACGGTGGCTAGCTTGCACAACCCTGGTGCACACTACGGTGGCTAGGCTTGCACAACCCTGGTACACACTACGGTGGCTAGGCTTGCACAACCCTGGTGCACACTACGGTGGCTAGGCTTGCACAACCCTGGTACACACTACGGTGGCTAGGCTTGCACAACCCTGGTACACACTACGGTGGCTAGGCTTGCACAACCCTGGTGCACACTACGGTGGCTAGGCTTGCACAACCCTCAACTGGCAAATATACTCGCAACTCCCGGGACTAACAAATGGAGACGGTTAATATGATTTGTACTCAGACACAGAAGTACATTTGGGTGTGTGTTTCCATCGTATTGGTATCGTATACCATTTCTCCCCTTGATCTGTACTCCTCTTTTTTTCAATCTCATGTCTAGCAAAAAAAAATATATATATATGAGAACTTTTAGATGGTTATCATTAATGTCCATCATTTTATTTTACCCTAACTCTTCCAATGGTAATACCCGGGGAGAATCAAAATCCATTTTCCATTATAAGGCTTTCCGTCTTTATTAACCTGTCATACTAGCAACTTAGCAAGATGAGTACCAACCTGGCAAGATGAGTACCAACCTGACAAGATGAGTACCAACCTAGCAAGAAGAGTACCAACCTGGCAAGATGAGTAGCAACCTGGCAAGATGAGTACCAACCTGGCAAGATGAGTACCAACCTAGCAAGATGAGTACCAACCTGGCAAGATGAGTACCAACCTAGCAAGATGAGTACCAACCTGGCAAGAGGAGTACCAACCTGGCAAGATGAGTACCACCCTGGCAAGATGAGTACCAACCTGGCAAGATGAGTACCAACCTGGCAAGATGAGTACCAACCTAGCAAGATGAGTACCAACCTGGCAAGATGAGTACCAACCTAGCAAGATGAGTACCAACCTAGCAAGATGAGTACCAACCTAGCAAGATGAGTACCACCCTAGCAAGATGAGTGCCAACCTAGCAAGATGAGTACCAACCTAGCAAGATGAGTACCAACCTGGTAAGATGAGTAGCAACCTAGCAAGATGAGTACCAACCTAGCAAGATGAGTACCAACCTGGCAAGATGAGTACCAACCTGGCAAGATGAGTACCAACCTAGCAAGATGAGTACCAACCTAGCAAGATGAGTACCAACCTAGCAAGATGAGTACCACCCTAGCAAGATGAGTACCAACCTAGCAAGATGAGTACCAACCTGGCAAGATGAGTACCAACCTGGCAAGATGAGTACCAACCTAGCAAGATGAGTACCAACCTGGCAAGATGAGTACCAACCTAGCAAGATGAGTACCAACCTGGCAAGATGAGTACCAACCTGGCAAGATGAGTACCAACCTGGCAAGATGAGTACCATCCTAGCAAGATGAGTACCAACCTAGCAAGATGAGTACCAACCTGGCAAGATGAGTACCAACCTGGCAAGATGAGTACCAACCTGGCAAGATGAGTACCAACCTAGCAAGATGAGTACCAACCTGGCAAGATGAGTACCAACCTGGCAAGATGAGTACCAACCTGGCAAGATGAGTACCATCCTAGCAAGATGAGTACCAACCTAGCAAGATGAGTACCAACCTGGCAAGATGAGTACCAACCTGGCAAGATGAGTACCAACCTGGCAAGATGAGTACCAACCTAGCAAGATGAGTACCAACCTGGCAAGATGAGTACCAACTTAGCAAGATGAGTACCAACCTGGCAAGATGAGTACCAACCTGGCAAGATGAGTACCAACCTAGCAAGATGAGTACCAACCTAGCAAGATGAGTAACAACCTGTCAAGATGAGTACCAACCTGGCAAGATGAGTACCAACCTAGCAAGATGAGTACCAACCTGGCAAGATGAGTACCAACCTGGCAAGATGAGTACCACCCTAGCAAGATGAGTACCACCCTAGCAAGATGAGTACCACCCTAACAAGATGAGTACCAACCTAGCAAGATGAGTACCAACCTGGCAAGATGAGTACTAACCTGGCAAGATGAGTACCAACCTGGCAAGATGAGTACCAACCTGGCAAGATGAGTACAATCCTAGCAAGATGAGTACCAACCTAGCAAGATGAGTACCAACCTGGCAAGATGAGTACCAACCTGGCAAGATGAGTACCAACGTGGCAAGATGAGTACCAACCTAGCAAGATGAGTACCACCCTAGCAAGATGAGTACCAACCTAACAAGATGAGTACCAACATAGCAAGATGAGTACCAACCTGGCAAGATGAGTACCAACCTAGCAAGATGAGTACCAACCTGGCAAGATGAGTACCAACCTAGCAAGATGAGTACCAACCTGGCAAGATGAGTACCAACCTGGCAAGATGAGTACCAACCTGGCAAGATGAGTACCAACCTGGCAAGATGAGTACCAACCTGGCAAGATGAGTACCAACCTAGCAAGATGAGTAACCAACCTGGCAAGATGAGTACCAACCTGGCAAGATGAGTACCAACCTAGCAAGATGAGTACCAACCTGGCAAGATGAGTACCAACCTGGCAAGATGAGTACCAACCTAGCAAGATGAGTACCAACCTATGCAAGATGAGTACCAACCTAGAAGATGAGTACCAACCTAGCAAGATGAGTACCAACCTAGCAAGATGAGTACCAACCTGGCAAGATGAGTACCAACCTGGCAAGATGAGTACCAACCTAGCAAGATGAGTACCAACCTAGCAAGATGAGTACCAACCTAGCAAGATGAGTACCAACCTAGCAAGATGAGTACCAACCTGGCAAGATGAGTACCAACCTGGCAAGATGAGTACCAACCTGGCAAGATGAGTACCAACCTAGCAAGATGAGTACCAACCTGGCAAGATGAGTACCAACCTGGCAAGATGAGTACCAACCTGGCAAGATGAGTACCAACCTGGCAAGATGAGTACCAACCTAGCAAGATGAGTACCAACATAGCAAGATGAGTACCAACCTAGCAAGATGAGTACCAACCTGGCAAGATGAGTACCAACCTGGCAAGATGAGTACCAACCTGGCAAGATGAGTACCAACCTGGCAAGATGAGTACCAACAGGTTACCCAACGCTCTCACTTTATGGTGTGAATGATGAGTCTTTTCTTACCACATTATAATCCCCTCTGACACGGACATATGAAATGGTTATAATCAGAACCAGGGGGGGAGGGGTGAACCGGTAAGCCAGCGGAAGGCCTCGGTCAGATGACCAAAAGCTCCAGCTGCGGGTCAGGAAACACTTGTCTTGTTTCTTGACAAATCTTACCGAACCTCTGGCATGGTAACTTTATTCATGTAACTTCACCACTCACCCAATAGAAAAATAATTTGAGAGGACAGAGAGGGGGAGGGGGAAAGATAGGGCTTTTGAATCATCAAACAATTTTTTTTTTCTATTGATGCGAGAGCATTTTCCCCAGATTCAAAAACCTCAAAAAAAAAAAAAAAATACGGACTAGAGAGATAAAAACATTTATTTGTCAAAAAGAACACTGAGTGCAGATGTAAACACACTTTCCAAATAGACGAAACGAATAATGTCAACCAATCGGACAGGACGATAACAATGGTAGCGCAACAACTAATTGCAAAAAAAAAAAAAAACACACACACCTCTACCTGTGGCACCTGCAAAATAACTGCGCCATAATTGTCTCTGCAATTCCACCGTAATGTACAAGTTAATATAAAGTTGCAGAGAAAACTTTGTACTTTATGTGTCCCCCCGCTGCCTTACCTGCTGCGTTCCTCCCTTCCAGTTCCCACGCTTTATATTCCTCCCCTTGGAATGTATTCAGAGATTCCCACTCCCGTGGTTGGTTGGTTGATTGGTTGGTTGGTTAATTGTATTTAAAGCTTGTCGACTACACGAGGGTCACTAAAGCTGCATTGTCACCTGTTTACCACCGGTCAAGAATAGTTAATCCCTAAAATAGGATTAACTTCAGTGTCTTCTTGTGTATATCCTGTACTGTTATGTCAGAGAATATATATATATATAATATATATATATATATATATATATATATATATATATATATATATATATATATATATATATATATATATATATATATATATCTATAATATTAGAAATTTTCAAGTATATTATATACTATATAATTTTACTTAATATTTAAAATACTATAATAACATTTATTTGTCAAAAAAAATCACCTGAGAAAGAGATTAAACACACTTTAATAACGTACAATATGTCAACAACGGACAGACGATAACAATGTTTTACGCAACAACTAATTGAAAAAAAACAAGAGCAGCACCACTACGGCACGCTGCAAAAAATGCACCAAATTGCTCTGCAATTCTACCTGCAATACAAGTTAATATAAAGTTGCCAGAGAAGACTTTGACAGTGTCCCCTGCCTTGACCTGCTGCGTTCCTCCCAGTCACGCTTTAATCTCCTTGGAATGTATTCAGTGATCAGACCACGGGGTGGCTCGGTGATTGGCTGGTTGATATGAATTGTATTTAAAGCTGGGTCGACTACAAAAGGCATGGATTGCACATTTTCCCAAACCATTGAATAGTTAATCCTAAATAGGATTAAACTCTGATGTCTTCTCTAAGATTATTCAGACTTTATGTATATATATATATATATATATATATATATATATATATATATATATATATATATATATATATATATATATATATATATTTTATATATATATATATAGTCTGAAAATACTTCGAGAAATTTTCAGAGTATATTCTATATACTCTTTAATCTTTCTACTTTCAATAGTTTGGAAAAATCTCTTTTTAATCCATCCTTGTTCTGGATCACCCTACTTGTCTCTCGGATCAAGTTAAACGAATATTTGATCATCCTACATGTCACTGATCAACTTGCACGTGTCCTTGATCAGGCCACACGTGTCCCTGATCAACCGACACGTGTTCATTTTGCTAGGCCGCTTAGTCATACCTGGAGGGTCAACGCCCCTGCGGCCAGGTGCATAACCAGGCTCGTGTGCAAAGATGCTGCATCATGTGCTCGCTCTTCATCTTAGAACATGAGGAATCATCTTGATTCATTAAGAGCTAAGATGCTTCTGGATGTGCAAAGAAACTTCATTACTGAGTCAGGAGCATCTGTTGGTGTCCACTCTGAGGTTAATGATCCCACCTTTGACTTCCTCACCCATTAAACACCTTTGCTTTCCTTGCCCATTCCTCACTTCAGACAATACACCCAAGGGTTTAGTTTCATATGAATGTGATGGAAAATTATTTTGATATAAAAGTATTGAAATCCATTGCAATATTCGTTGTATATGTATATGTAACGTTCATTAACATTCACTCTTTACAGTCTCTTTCTCTGAGGACTGATCCTATTCACCCTGATCATCTAAGTCTCCTAAGCCTGTCCGTAAGTCCACCTGAACACGAGGTACTAACAACTTAGCCAAATTCCTAATTAATAGAGCAAACTCCTGCCAAACATCAGCATGTTTCTAAAAACTTCCAGTTTCTCTGAATTCCTTTTGATCTTCAAGCAGACTGGATAATTCTCTCTCCCTGGAAGGAAGAATCTTCTTTAATAAAACAAAACAAAGAAGAGAAAGGCTCTACCACCTGAGGTTCACACTCCTGTTTCCGATCTCAAGTCCATCGAAGAGACGACTGTGGAGATATCTTTTGGACACACACACACACACACACACACACAATACACACACACACACAACTGAGAGAGAGAGAGAGAGAGAGAGAGAGAGAGAGAGAGAGAGAGAGAGAGAGAGAGTGGGAAAGTGTATATGTGAGAGTGTGTTGGGGTCATTGCAACATGTAATCCATCTTCCTGCACACACCCTCCGCCCTTCTCCACGCACACACAAGGCAATCCTCTCTTACCAGACTAATATTATATATATATATATATATATATATATATATATATATATATATATATATATATATATATATATATATATATATATATATATATATATATATATATATATATATATATATATACATATATATATATATATATCATATGTGTATGTATATATATATATATATATATATATATATATATATATATATATATATATATATATATATATATATATATATATATAGGTAGTAGGTTGGTAGACAGCAACCACCCAGGGAGGTACTACCGTCCTGCCAGGTGACTGTGAAACAGAAACCTGAAACTGTTTTACATGATGGTAGGATTGCTGGTGTCTTTTTTCTGTCTCATAAACACTCTGGAAAACAGGTATATCTAGCTGCTTCTACTTACACTTTAGGTCACACTACACAGGCATGCACATGCATATATATACATACACACATCTAGGTTTTTCTTCTTTTTCTTAATAGCTCTTGTTCTTTATATTTTCTCTATTGTCCATGGGGAAGTGGAAAAGAATCTTTCCTCCGTAAGCCATGCGTGTCGTATGAGGCGACTAAAATGCCGGGAGCAATGGGCTAGTAACCCCTTCTCCTGTACACATTTACTAAAAAAGAGAAGAAGAAAAACTTTATAAAACTGGGTTGTTTGAATGTGCGTGGATGTAGTGCGGATGATAAGAAAGAGATGATTGCTGATGTTATGAATGAAAAGAAGTTGGATGTCCTGGCCCTAAGCGAAACAAAGCTGAAGGGGGTAGGTGAGTTTCAGTGGGGAGAAATAAATGGGATTAAGTCAGGAGTATCTGAGAGAGTTAGAGCTAAGGAAGGTAGCAATAATGTTGAAGGATCAGTTATGGAAGGAGAAGAGGGAATATAAATGTGTAAATTCAAGGATTATGTGGATTAAAATAAGGGTCGGATGCGAAAAGTGGGTCATAATAAGCGTGTATGCACCTGGAGAAGAGAGGAGTGTAGAGGAGAGAGAGAGATTTTGGGAGATGTTAAGCGAATGTATAGGAACTTTTGAACCAAGTGAGAGAGTAATTGTGGTAGGGGACCTAAATGCTAAAGTAGGAGAAACATGTAGAGAGGGTGTGGTAGGTAAGTTTGGGGTGCCAGGTGTAAATGATAATGGGAGCCCTTGATTGAACTTTGTATAGAAAGGGGTTTAGTTATAGGTAATACATATTTTAAGAAAAAGAGGATAAATAAGTATACAAGATATGATGTAGGGCGTAATGACAGTAGTTTGTTGGACTATGTATTGGTAGATAAAAGACTGTTGAGTAGACTTCAGGATGTACATGTTTATAGAGGGGCCACAGATATATCAGATCACTTTTTAGTTATAGCTACAGTGGAGTAAAAGGTAGATGGGATACAAGGAAAATAGAAGCAGTAAGTAAGAGAGAGGTGAAGGTTTATAAACTAAAAGAGGAGGCAGTTAGGGTAAGATATAAACAACTATTGGAGGATAGATGGGCTAGTGAGAGTGTAGGCAATGGGGTCGAAGATGTATGGGGTAGATTTAAAAATGTAGTGTTAGAGTGTTCAGCAGAAGTTTGTAAGGGAGAAAAAGTTAGCATATGAGACGTTTTTACAAAGTAGAAGTGATGCAAGGAGGGAAGAGTATATGGAGAGAAAAAGAGAGGTTAAGAGAGTGGTGAAGCAATGTAAAAAGAGAGCAAATGAGAGAGTGGGTGAGATGTTATCAACAAATTTTGTTGAAAATAAGAAAAAGTTTTGGAGTGAGATTAATAAGTTGAGGAAGCCTAGGGAACAAATGGATTTGACAGTTAAAAATAGGAGAGGAGAGTTATTAAATGGAGAGTTAGAGGTATCGGGAAGATGGAGGGAATATTTTGATGAGTTGTTAAATGTTGATGAAGACAGGGAAGCTGTGATTTCGTGTATAGGGCAAGGAGGAATAACATCTTGTAGGAGTGTGGAAGAGCCAGTTGTGAGTGTGGGGGAAGTTCGTGAGGCAGTGGGTAGAATGAAAGGGGTAAGGCAGCTGGGATTGATGGGATAAAGATAGAAATGTTAAAAGCAGGTGGGGATATAGTTTTGGAGTGGTTAGTGCTATTATTTAATAAATGTATGGAAGAGGGTAAGGTACCTAGGATTGGCAGAGAGCGTGTATTGTTCCTTTGTATAAAGGCAAAGGGGACAAAAGAGAGTGCAAAAATTATAGGGGAATAAGTCTGTTGAGTGTACCTGGTAAAGTGTATGGTAGAGTTATTATTGAACTTATTAAGAGTAAGACAGAAAGCAGGATAGCAGATGAACAAGGGGCTTTAGGAAAGGTAGGGGGTGTGTAGACCAAGTGTTTACAGTGAAACATATAGGTGAACAGTATTTGGATAAGGGTAAAGAGGTTTTGTGGCATTTATGGATTTAGAAAAGGCGTATGATTGGGTGGATAGGGGGCAATGTGGCAGATGTTGCAGGTGTATGGAATAGGAGGTAGGTTACTGAAAGCAGTGAAGAGTTTTTATGAGGATAGTGAGGCTCAAGTTAGAGTGTGTAGGAGGGAAGGGACTATTTCCCAGTAAAAGTGGGCCTTAGACAAGGATGTGTGATGTCACCTGGTTGTTCAATATATTTATAGATGGGGTTGTAAGAGAAGTGAATGCGAGGGTCTTGGCAAGAGGTGTGGGGTTAAAAGATAAAGAATTAAATACAAAGTGGGAGTTGTCACAGTTGTTTTTGCTGATGACACTGTGCTTTTGGGAGATTCTGAAGAGAAGTTGCAGAGGTTGGTGGATGAATTTGGTAGGGTGTGTAAAAGAAGAAAATTGAAAGTGAATATAGGAAAGAGTAAGGTGATGAGGATAACAAAAAGATTAGGTGACGAAAGATTGGATATCAGATTGGAGGGAGAGAGTATGGAGGAGGTGAATGTATTCAGATATTTGGGAGTGGACATGTCAGCGGATGGGTCTATGAAGGATGAGGTGAATCATAGAATTGATGAGGGAAAAAGGGTGAGTGGAGCACTTCGGAGTCTGTGGAGACAGAGAACTTTGTCCATGGAAGTAAAGAAGGGAATGTATGAAAGTATAGTTATACCAACACTCTATATGGGTGTGAAGCATGGGTGATGAATGTTGCAACGAGGAGAAGGCTGGAGGCAGTGGAGATGTCATGTCTGAGGTCAATGTGTGGTGTGAATATAATGCAGAGAATTCGAGTTTGGAAATTAGGAGGAGGTGCGGGATTACCAAAACTATTATCCAGAGAGCTGAGGAGGGGTTGTTGAGGTGGTTCGGACATGTAGAGAGAATGGAACGAGACAGAATAACTTCGAGAGTGTATAAATCTGTAGTGGAGGGAAGGCAGGGTAGGGGTCGGCCTAGGAAAGGTTGGAGGGAGGGGTAAAGGAAGTTTTGTGTGCGAGGGCTTGGACTTCCAGCAAGCATGTGTGAGCGTATTTGATAGGAGTGAATGGAGACAAATGGTTTTAATACTTGACGTGCTGTTGGAGTGTGAGCAAAGTAACATTTATGAAGGATTCAGGAAACCGGCAGGCGGACTTGAGTCCTGGAGATGGGAAGTACAGTGTCTGCACTCTGAAGGAGGGGTGTTAATGTTGCAGTTTTATAACTGGAGTGTAAAGCACCCTCTGGCAAGACAGTGATGGAGTGAATGATGATGAAAGTTTTCTTTTCGGGCCACCCTGCCTTGGTGGGAATCGGCCGATGTGTAATAAAATATATATATATATATATATATATATATATATAAAATATATATATGACCACAGGGCGACCAGTTCCTCTTTCAGAGACTCAGTGTTGCGATCCAGAGGGAAAATGCCTGCAGTATTCTGGGCACGCGGCCCACTACCGGGAGCTGGACGAAGTATTTGACATGTAGCTCTGAGTTGTCATTTATGTTGTTTTACTCACTATTGTATTCTTGTTAATGTATTTTGACAATGTATTGTATTTTGAAATAAATTTTATATATATTTAATAAAAGATGGGGTGGTAGGGAAGTGGAATATTCAAATGGCTTCAGAAAGACATCTAAATATTCTTCCTTGAAGCCTTTTATCCACTTCTCCGAGGCTATGGGACCCACAATTTACACCAGAGGTGGACCCCTATTATATATATATATATATATAATATATATATATATATATATATATATATATATATATATATACTAACTAATTGTTTAATAGAACGTTGCCTCTGGTATGATGCTGTCTGTTTCTGGTATGATGCTGTCTGCTCCTGAATTATGCTGTCTGCTCCTGGTATGATGCTGTGTGCTCCTGGTATGATGCTGCGTGTCCCTGGTATGATGCTGCGTGTCCCTGGTATGATGCTACGTGTCCCTGGTATGATGCTGCGTTTCCCTGGTATGATGTGTGCCCATGCTATGATGCTACGTGCCCCTGGCGTGATGCTGTGTACCCCTAGTATGACGCTGCGTGTCCCTGGTATGATGCTGCGTGCTCCTGGTATGATGCTGCGTGCCCCTGGTATGACGCTGTGTGCCCCTGGTGTGATGCTGCGTGATCCTGGATGCTGCGTGCTCCTGGTATGATGCTGCTTGTTCCTGGTATGATGCTGCTTGCCCCTGGTATGGTGCTGCTTGTCCCTGCTGGCATAAGAGTTATTTTTTGCAGCTAAACAGGAAAAATGTTTTAGGTTAATGTTCTGTCTTGGTGTGTGTCCAAGAGCCTCCGACAGCTTGCCAGACCGACCATTAGAGCACTCAGAGTAAACACCTTAAGCTCATCCTGGTCGCTGTTAGGGTCATGAATCCGGCCTCTCTTGCTCAACAAGAATCCAGCCTCTAGTGGTTACAAAGCCTGGAAACGGGATACGGCTTGGGCTGGTTACTAAACTGTGTTTCAAGGAATTCAGGAATCCGGCCTCTCCCTCCTGGTCAATAAGAATACGGCCTCTTCCCCTGGTTAATAAGAATCCGGCATCTCCAGCTGGTCAGTAAGAATCTGGCCTCTTCCTTTGGTCAATAAGAATCCAGCCTCTCCCCTGGTAAATAAGAATTCAGCCTCTCCTCACCTGGTCAATAAGAGTCCAGCCTCTCCTCACCTGGTCAATAAGAGTCCAGCCTCTCCCCCTAGTCAATAATTCAACTGTGGTCATGAATCGTACTTCCTCTGGTGAAAACAAGGTCAAGAATCCCGGTTACTCTGGTTAATAAGCTGCTAGGTCAATATTCTGCTGTTCTGGAAGGCTCATTATCCATGTTGCTCGTCCCAACTACCTATAACACCCTTATCACGTAACCATTACTATCTGGATTATCTATATTAACTCTCTATATTGAATTTAAAATTGACATTTCATATAATTATAAATAAAACTTATTTTTTCAGTTTTATTTACTCTTAGTAATTTTGTTACAAAGAGTAAGTTGGTATTATTATTATTATTGTTATTATTATTTACATCCTTAGACAGGACTGCATGGATATCTTTTTGATGTCTAGCAGAATTGGAGTTTCCAATACTCACAGTTTGCTTAAGAAGTTGGGAAAGAGATTATGATACGTTTGCATAGCAAATTTTCCCTGGATGCGACCCACAACATAGCTGTTGGTCAACATTCCCAGAGGTTGTAAGTTCACGGCCGCTGAGTGCGTTCTAAAGGAGGGGTCACGTGTCAATACGAATTAGTTATTGTTTTTTATCTTCTAACTGCATTCTTTAAACGTAAAAAAAAAAGGTCATTCCCAAGACTGTAGATACATTGTTTGGGTCATTATCCTGGAGGACGAAGCTAAGCCACCTTAGGTAATTTGTATAACCACACGTGATGAAGAATCCTATGCTTCGTTCTGCTGGCATTTTCTCCTTTGGAGTGTCATTGAGCTCTGAAGGTGAAGTCTATTGATGTACCATTGAAGACCAACCTCTCAAAGCTCAAAGACCTTGCCCTCGACGACCTATAAATCTTGCAACTGAGGCGAAAATCACGAAGACGGAACACATAATAGAAAAAGCAAGTTAAGTGTAGGGATCGGGACGCGCTGGTGTGTGTGTGAGGGAGGATGGGCATGGCTAGGTGAAGTATTCCTACAAGGTGTGAGAAGGGACCCGCTCTGTTCCACCCTCACTAGCGTCTATCCACCATCACTTAACCCCCATCCCTCTCGTCATTACATGAATATATATAAATAAAGCTCAATCCAGACTCCCTCCATCAGTGTGTGGTGATACAAAACTAGCCTCCCACGGGCATGTGTGGTGTTTCTCAAGGATGAAATGCGGTATTCGCTAAGATAAGTTTCCTCCAATGAGTAGGTTACCTGGGCCCTGGCCAGGCGGCCAGGGCGGGTGACTAGCGCTAATGGTCCTTATGGTACCTACCTCGCCTTTGTAATAGCATCCCCCCTGCTGACACCCTCCCCACCCCCGCTGATCACTCCCTGCTGACACTACCGCTGATACTCCCTGCTGACACTACCGCTGATACTCCCTGCTGACACTACCGCTGATACTCCCTGCTGGCACTACCGCTGATACTTCCTGCTGACACTACCGCTGATACTCCCTGCTGACACTACCGCTGATACTCCCTGCTGACACTACCGCTGATACTCCCTGCTGAAACTCTCGGCTAATAATGATGCTAGTACTCTATGCTGATTAACGCTGACATTCCCTGCTGACTATTTCCTGCTAAAACTATTTTCGGAGTGCCGCTGATATTGCTGGTACTGCCACTGATACTGCTGGTACTGCCGCTGATACTGCTGGTACTGCCGCTGATACTGCTGGTACTGCCACTGATACTGCTGGTACTGCCGCTGATACTGCTGGTACTGCCACTGATACTGCTGGTACTGCCGCTGACTACCCTACCGACCATTACTTCGAAAGATCGAAAGATTTAATCTAATAGCATTATCATCCTGAACCCTCCTCAATTTACACACACACACACACACACACACCACACACACACACACACACACACACACACACACACACACACACACACACACACACACAAGGCCTAGTGTCTAATCGACATGTGCCTAGGACAAAATGGTAACTAACACACACACAGTAAACATGCTAACTGTGAATTACCAAGCTGCTTCAGCATGTATAAGCTTCTCTTTAGAACAAAGTGGAGGTTTCTCCTCTGAATGTTGAGATTCTGGTAAACATATATATACATTTCCACTGAAAAGAAACATTTGTTGAGTGTTTATATGCTTCCAGCGACTCCATAAAAGCTTTCCGGGAGGAGGGAGAAACGATGAAGCACCGGAATGAAGAGAAAAAGGGACATTTGGCCACCAGGAAATGCCGGACACGGAGTTAAGAACGTTGTGGTCTCTACGTTTTGCCCCACTTCGCTGTAATGGAAGACATTGAGCAAGTATTAAGAGCGTTTAGGGCGCTGTGTCTTGCAATTTTGCCCAAATGGAAGGAATTGAGGAAATATTAGAGGAGAATATGAGCAGGTCAAGCCTGCTTTTAACCTTAGTTTCTCCCCCTTACAGCGTCCAGCATATATGTCGTAGCCCACGACATTTAAAAACATTTGCCTATTTCCTCTCACCTCAGCGCCAGGATAGCTAAGACTTACACCTCTCACCCCTCCAGACACTCTCCACCCCCCTTCCTAGAATAATTAAAAACCTTCCTACCCACTTTCCCATGATAGGTAAGACCTCCCCACCTCCCACTCAGGAAAGATTGAAGCCTTCCCTCTCTCATCACTCCAAACAGGACGGGTAAGACCCCCCCCCTTCTTCCCTATGCAAATGTGTCAAATGATTCTAATCCAATTTTCAAGATAGTCGTCAAAGCACACATATTGGAAAACCTATTAGTGCTAATTTCTCTGCTGCGTCAAGGCCATGATGACAATTTTATACTCACGCTTTATGCTTAACGCGCTTATATATATATATATATATATATATATATATATATATATATATATATATATATATATATATATATATATATATATATATATATATATATATAATACAAAAGATCACAGTGAACAGGTGATACCAAAATATGCAAGAAAACCACTATGAAAAAATAAAAGAATTCCAGCGCTTTCGTGACTACTCACATTATCAAGGAACTATAAAAGGAAACATGACAAGAAGGCTTATAAAGAGGCAGAATATAAGCCTCTTTATAAGCCTTCTTGTCATGTTTCCTTTATAGTTCCTTGATAATGTGAGTAGTCAGATATCACCTGTTTACTGTGATCTTTTTGCTATATATATATATATATATATATATATGTGCTTGCTGAAGATTGAGACCATTTATCACACATATGTCTTGCATAGTTAAGATCGCCTCTCTACGATTGTTTGCATATATGCATATATATATATATATATATATATATATATATATATATATATATATATATATATATATATATATAGGATGGGGTCCACCTCTGCTGTACATTGTGGGACCCATAGCCTCGGAGAAGTGGATAAAAAGGCTTCAAGGAAGAATATTTAGATTTCTTTCTGAAGCCATTTGAATATTCCACTTCCCCTACCACCCCATCTTTTAATTGTGTATAACCTTTATTTCAAGACAAAATACATTGACAAAATACATTGACAAGAATACAATAGGGAGTAAAACAATATAGATAACAACTCAGAGCTATATGTCAAATACTTCGTCCAGCTCCCCGGCAGTGGGCCGCGTGCCCAGAATGCTGCAGGCATTTCCCCTCTAGATCGCAACACTGAGTCTCTGAAAGAGGAAGCTGGTCGCCCTGTGGTCCTTGGTTTCTATGATTAGTTTTTCACCCAGCTCCTTGAGAAACTTTAGAGCACACTTGCCCCATGCTCCATGGGTCTCCGACCCTATTGGGATGAAGTTATAGCAAGGGGAAAGGCCTTCATATTTGCGGGTCTTCTGGGTCTCCCTGTGGCTGGCAGCTCCACCCCCTTCGGCTACGGAGTATGGCAAGTAGGTGTCTGCCATGTGGCAGCACAGGTGTAGTCCCAAGCAATCTGCTTACCATCCTTCCAGGGTAGCATGGTGGCTCCATCAAGACTGGCATGGGAGACTGGAAGCAGCATTACTGAGGTGGGGAGAGGGGGGAGCAGCATCACTGAGGTGGGGAGAGGGGGGAGCAGCATCACTGAGGTGGGGAGAGGGGGGAGCAGCATCACTGAGGTGGGGGAGGGGAGCAGCATCACTGAGGTGGGGAGATGGGGGAGCAGCATCACTGAGGTGGGGAAGGGGAAGCAGCATCACTGAGGTGGGGAGATGGGGAGCAGCATCACTGAGGTGGGGGAGGGGAGCAGCATCACTGAGGTGGGGAGAGGGGGGAGCTGCATTACTGAGGTGGAGGAGGGGGGGAGCGGCACCGCTGAGGTGGGGCCATGCCAGTCTTGATGGTAACGACACAACATGGCCCTCGCTAACTTTAATTCATACCATCATTTGGTCATCCAGGAGTGTTATTGTGTTTTCTGAGGACGATGGTGGAGTCAGTCAGGTGGAGGAAGGAAGGGAGGGATGACGAGGGAACGATAAGAAAGTGTGTGGCAATAGAGAGAGGAAAGGGACGATAATATGAAAGAATGAGACGCATAACAGAATAGAGAATCGGAATGGAAGGTTAATGAGACGCGTGAACAGTAAAATAATGTATATATATATATATATATATATATATATATATATATATATATATATATATATATATATATATATATATATATATATATGACTGATGCTGTTAACTGTAATCAGCGTACACACTTAGATACCTTCAGCCTCACCACGTACTCTATCAAGTAAATGGTTGACATCTCCTCCACAGGTTGCTCTCAGTATCACACCTGCCTGGACACTTACCAGTTTAATGTCCTTGATGACACCTGGTTCCTGGTTCATTACTAGGTTGAATGGTCCAGCTTAAATTATCGCTTAGTGAAGCTTGGGCTGGCATGCACAAGGCCTGGAAACGACACTTGACCAGCTTAAAAAGATATTATTTCTCAGGCCGCGCTTGCCCTATACCAGTCCTTGCACAGGATTATGGACCACAGTGTACTTAACAAACAAGGTAAGGAGAGAACTTTGTCCTGATCCCTCAGGTATCTGAATGTCATCAATTGTTGTAGCTAACACTCTGCTTAAACGACTCGCTGGCAATATCCTCGAGGTCACAGTCCACTTACTAGAATGTGGAGCCATGATTACTTCCGGAAACTTCACCTATTAATACCTAACTGAGTCTCGATACTCTTTCCACGTTAAACTAGACCCCCATCCCCATCCGGTGAATATATTAAACCGATTATCTGGCGCATATTCGCCGAAGTCGCACATCGTGGTGTGTGGCGCATGACGACAACATTGAAGATTGGGTTGAACAAATATTCTGTTATTGGGATGGAATGTGAAGGAGCTGCCTAGTATGGGCCAACAGGCCTGTTGCAGTGTTCCTCCTTTCTTATGTTCTTAGAAATGAGGCAGTGTTTTTTTTTTCAGGTTAATAAAGGCAGTACATATTAAACTGTTATCCTCAGATCAATACAGGCAGAAGAGATTAGACTTATATTTTTTTACCTTCAGGTCAGTAAAGGCCGTATAGATTAGATTTATCTTGGTTTTATTAACGGCACTACAGGTCAGGTGGTGTTATCTTCAGGCACCCCCCAACAATCACAGTGCCCCGCCTGCCTGCTATTCATCCGGACATTCTCATATCCGGCCATTACATCTGTACAATATTCACCAGTACAAATCTATAAGCGCATTCATTATTCACTGGCATAAATTCATAACATGATAGGACAGGTGAATTATTCAGCATCCATTTTCTCCATCTCTCTTTCTCGCTTTTTATCCTTTCTCTGCTTCTACCACTTTATCAGTCTGTCAGCTCCTCTTTTTTCCTCCCTCATTGAGTAGACTTAAATATTTCATGGAACATATTAAAGCCGCTAGAATATGCAATTAGCGTTACTGAAGCCAGGTAACAGATAATGGTAGGTTGAGTATTGGCATAACTGTAAGTATAAATGTGTTTCTTGTGCATGTAACTCTGAGTATACCTTTGTGTTTTCTCTTTTTGTGCTTGTTTCCTCCACCTGACTACAGTATATAAGCCACTTCTACGGCCCTATGCTGTACTTTCTACAAGATTGATGGACTGAACACATCGACTCCAGGCCGAGGGACTGATTACCTCAAACTCCTCCTCTCCTTACACCTTTCTGCTTTGTATTGGACTGATGAAGCCACTGTGTGGCGAAACGTTTCCTTAATATAGATTCCCATGTGTTGCGTAAGTGTCTCAATCTTCAACTTGTCGGTTTTCAAAACCATTTATCACATATCACATGTGTATTTTGGTCGTCTTCCAACGCCCCCGTAATTCTGTCATAATGGTTCAGCAGCTGTGACAGACATGATCGTCCTGCTCTAAAACCATGCTGGTTTGGGTTATGTTGGTTGTGCTGGTCCATGAAATGTGTAATCTGCCGTCTCATCAATCTCTCGAAGATTTTTATGATGTGGGAAGTTAGGGCTACTGAACTGTAATTTTTAGCTAGTGCTCTAGTACCTCCCTTATGCAAAGGTGCTATGTCCGCACTATTTAAGGCCTCTGGTGTTTCACCTAGATCTAGGCTCTTTCTCCAGAGAATACTGAGGGCTTTTGTTAGTGGTACTTTGCACTTTTTTATAAATGAATCTGGTCCAGGTGCTGAGTGAGTGGGCATGATTTCAATTTCTCTTTTGAAATCTATAGTTCTAGTACTAACGTCAGTTAGTTGGTCTGCGCGGCCTTCTGCTGGAGTGAAAAACGTTTCTGCATTCTCTACCTTGCTGTTATTTAGTGGGTTACTGAACACAGACTCATACTGTTCCTTTAGAATTTCGCTCATTTCCAGTTCATCGTCAGTATACGAATCTCCTCTCATTAATGGTCCAATTCTACAGGTAGTTCTTAGCTTGAATTTTGTATATTAATATTTTTTTTTTGTAATATACTGGATGGCCTTTTGTTCCCTTTGTTCCTCTGTTTGTTATGACATACTAAGTTTTTGCTCTAAATCCGTGATCTCTCGGCTAAGATTGTTTTTCCATCGTTGCGACATGTTTATGTTTTTAAGCAATTCGATAACCCGTTTCCTTCTTTTGTACCATCTCCTACGCTCTCCCTCTATATTTGATCTCCTTTTGGGTTTCCTCAATAGTACGTATTTAATACAGACTTTGTATGCTTCTATATTCAGTTTCTCCAAACACTGTTGAGGATTTGGAGTGCTCATGTCTGTTTTTGGTTCGTCTGTAAAAACTTGCATTTGTGGTCACAGTGGTGCCTATGCTAACCTTTCTATGGTGTATAAATATACCTAGTTGGACGAATCTTGTTGTATCCAGCTGGCTCTATCCCCGCCCGTGGTATGGTTTTCTTGGTTTATTTTGTCCCACTCAATTCTATGGTTGTTAAAGTTAAAAATTACTGAACTTTTCTTCTCTTGTATTGGTGTTGCAGTTCCCTAACCCTGAGTTTATACTCGTTTGTATTTCATTGATGTTGTGGTCAGAGTGTATTGTTTTGGTAATTGTTATGTGCCAATACACAAATAACCCGCATATAGAAGAGAGGAGCTTACGACGACGTTTCGGTCTGACTTGGACCATTTACAAAGTCACTTTGTAAATGGTCCAAGTTGGACCGAAACGTCGTCGTAAGCTCCTCTCTTCTATGTGCGGGTTATTTGTGTATTGTTCCAGTCACGGTATTGTGCCTTTTGTTATTTGGTATGTCTGTTTAGTTCCACGTTGTTTTGAATATCAAATCCAGGGTATTTTCATTTCTAGTGGAATCAGGTATTTGTTAGTTCAATGAGTACTTTCCGCAGATTTTAGCATATCAGGTCTACCTGTACAGTTATTTCTACCCCACCATACGAACAGATGACAAACCAGCAGCTGACTCCTCTCCCCGTTCCCAGGTAATTAACCTGACTTCCGTCTTCTATATATTTTGTATGTATTTTTCCCATGCTCTATACTGGTGTGATGAATCCCTCAACTGGAGAAAAGTTTCCGGATGAAATGACCTATCGGTTATCACATCACTCATACCACCATCACACCACCACTCATACCACCATCACTCATACCACCGCCACACCGCCACGACATCTGCTGCGTCAGGTCAGTGATGGATCTCCACGGTTCTAAATAGACTAACTGCTCCCTCCCTGCGTCCTAACCCGTAACGTACTATTAAGTAATGGAAAATATATGTAAGGAGCGAATTAGGCCTTTCTGTGGTGTTTCGCTGGTGATGGTATGTGTGTTGATGGTAGTGTGGTGATGGTATGTGTGATGATGGTAAGTGTGATGGTATGTGTGGCGATGGTAGTGTGGTGATGGTATGTGTGGTGATGGTAGTGTGGTGATGGTATGTGTGGTGATGGTATGTGTGGTGATGGTATGTGTGTTGATGGTATGTGTGGTGATGGTAGTGTGGCTATGGTAATGTGGTGATGGTATGTGTGGTGATGGTATGTGTGGTGATGATATGTGTTGTGATGGTAGTGTGATGATGGTATGTGTGGCGATGGTAGTGTGGTGATAGTATGTGTGGTGATGATATGTGGTGATGGTAGTGTGTTGATGGTATGTGGTGATGGTATGGGTGATGGTAGTGGTGATGGTATGTGTGGTGATGGTAGTGTGGATGATGGTATGGTGTGTGATGGTAGTGTGGTGATGGTATGTGTGATGATTGTGTATGTGGTGATGGTATGTGTGGTGATGGTATGTGGTGATGGTATGGTGTGATTAGTGTGGTGATGGATGTGTGATTGATGGTATGGTAGTGGTGATGGTATGTGTGGTGATGGTAGTGTGGTGATGGTAGTGGTGATGGCATGTGATGGTAGTGTGGTGATGAATATGGTATGTATGTGTGTGATGGTATGTGTGGTGATGGTATGTGGTGATGGTAGTGTGGTGATGGTATTTGTGGTGATGGTATGGTGATGGTATGTGTGGTGATGGTAGTGTGGATAGTTGATGGTAGTGTGATGATAGGTATGTGTGGTGATGGTAGTGGGATGGTAGTGTGGTGATGGTATGTGTATGTGTGGTGATGGTATGTGATGTGATGGTATGTGTGGTGATGGTAGTGTGGGAATGTGGTGATGGTAGTGTGGTGATGGTATGTGTGGTGATGGTAGTGTGGTGATGGTATGTGTGGATGATTGTGTGGATGTGATGGTAGTGTGGTGATGGTATGTGGGTGATGGTAGTGTGATGGTAGTGTGGTGATGGATGTGTGGTGATGGTATGGGATGGTATGTGGATGGTAGTGTGGTGATGTATGTGGTGATGGTAGTGTGTGATGGTATGTGTGTGATGGTATGTGTGGTGATGGTAGTGTGGTGATGGTATGTGTGGTGATGGTAGTGTGGTGATGGTAGTGTGGTGATGGTTGTGTGATGATGGCATGTGTGGTGATGGTAGTGTGGTGATGATATATGTGGTGATGGTATGTGTGGTGATGGTATGTGTGGTGATGGTATGTGTGGTGATGGTATGTGGTGATGGTATGTGTGGTGATGGTAGTGTGGTGATGGTATGTGTGGTGATGGTATGTGTGGTGATGGTATGTGTGGTGATGGTATGTGTGTGATGGTAGTGTGGTGATGGTATGTGTGGTGATGGTATGTGGTGATGGATGTGGTATGATGTTGTGATGGATGTGGTGATGGTAGTGTGGGATTGTGTGATGGTATGTGTGGTGATGGTATGTGTGTGGATGGTGATGTATGTGGTGATGGTATGTGTGGTGATGGTATGTGGTGATGATTGGTGATGGTAGTGTGGTGATGGTATGTGTGGTGATGGTAGTGTGGTGATGGTATGTGTGGTGATGAGTGTGGTGATGGTGTGTGTGATGGATGTGTGGTGATGGTATTGTGGTGATGATATATGTGGTGATGGTATGTGTGGTGATGGTATGTGTGATGATGGTAGTGTGGTGATGATATGTGTGGTGATGGTATGTGTGTGATGGTATGTGTGGTGATGGTATGTATGTGTGGTGATGGTATGATGTGGTGATGGTAGTGTGGTGATGATTGTGGTGAGTGGTAGTGTGATTGATGGTATGTGTGTGGATGGTAGTGTGGTGATGGTATGTGTGGTGATGGTATGTGTGGATGATGTGTGGTGATGGTATGTGGTGATGGATGTGTGATGATTGTGTGATGTGTGTGATGGTATGTGTGGTGATGGTAGTGTGGTGATGTATGTGTGGATGGATGTGTGGTGATGGTATGTGTGGTGATGGTATGTGTGGTGATGGTATGTGTGGTGATGGTATGTGTGGTGATGGTAGTGTGGTGATGGTATGTGGTGATGATTGGGTATGTGTGTGATGGTGTGTGGTGATGGTTGTGTGATGATGCTGTGGTGATGTAGTGTGGGTGATGTATGTTGTGATGTATGGTGTGATGGTATGTTGTGGTGATGTGTTATGTGTGTGATGATATTTGTGGTGATGGTATGTGTGTGTGGTATGGTATGTGTGGTGATGGTATGTGTGGTGATGGTAGTGTGGTGATGATATGTGTGGTGATGGTATGTGTGGTGATGGTATGTGTTGTGATGGCATGTGTAGTGATGGTAGTGTGATGATGGTATGTGTGGTGATGGTAGTGTGGTGATGATTTATGTGGTGATGGTATGTGTGGTGATGGTATGTGTGGTGATGGTAGTGTGGTGATGGTATGTGTGGTGATGGTAGTGTGGTGATGGTAGTGTGATGATGGTATGTGTGGTGATGGTATTGTGGTGATGATATATGTGGTGATGGTATGTGTGGTGATGGTATGTGTGATGATGGTAGTGTGGTGATGATATGTGTGGTGATGATATGTGTCGTGATGTTATGTGTGTTGATGGTATGTGTGGTGATGGTATATGTGGTGATGGTATGTGTGGTGATGATATGTGTGGTGATGGTAGTGTGATGATGGTATGTGTGGCGATGGTAGTGTGGTGATGGTATGTGTGGTGATGGTATGTGTGGTGATGATATGTGCTGTGATGGTATGTGTGGTGATGGTATGTGTGGTGATGGTATGTGCTGTGATGGTATGTGTGGTGATGGTATGTGTGGTGATGGTATGTGTGGTGATGGTGTTTGGTTTGCAAACGCTGTGTGTTGATAGTGTTGGGTCCGTGTTTCTTGTGTGTTCTATTTTTTGGGTGTTTGCTGCTTGTTGCTGTAATGTTTGCCTAAGCATTACTCTTTTTTGTGTGGTTGTTTTTCCTGACTATTGTGGTTGGAGAAAAACATAAGTAACTCACCAAGGTGTAGATGAGACGTCTCGCTCCCTCCTGTACCATTATCAAGCAGCTGCCAGATAATGGTTCAGGGGAAAGGATCGAAACCTCGCCCAATTTCAGCTTCAAGATGTGTGCGAGTTGTGAAATCTTAATGGCTATTAATAAAGCGCTAAATCCATAAGGGAATAGTAATTAATAATAATAATAAAAAATAATAATAATAATAATGATAATAATAATAATAATAGACACAATAATAATAATAATAATAATAATAATAATAATAATAATAATAATAATAATAATAATAATAATAATAATAATGATAGCAATAATAATTTAATAATAATAATAATATCCTGACCGTTGACTAAACATTCACATGTATATTATGCATGCTAAATAGTTTACATTAACCATGTTAATGCACATAAACACATCGAGTTGACGGCCACACTCGATTATCCCCGAACTGAGCGTATCAAAATAAATGTTAGTGCGATAATTCTGATTTACGAGTTATCATTGTGACGTATAAAACAACGCGATTATCGTGAATTAATAACCCAACCTCTACAACGGTAAATGATATCGTCAGTTATGAAGTAGAGGCTTGACCGTAAGGGCGGTGCTGGGGGGTCACGGTGCTGGGGGTCACGGTGATGGGGTCACGGTGCTGGGGGTCACGGTGCTAGGTCACGGTGCAGGAGTCACGGTGCTGGAGGTCACGGTGCTGGGGTCACGGTGCAGGGGGTCACGGTGCAGGGGTCACGGTGCAGGGGTCACGGTGCTGGGGTCACGGTGCAGGGGTCACGGTTCTGGGGTTATAAAAAAAAATATTTTTGGACCAAAACTAACATAGAAACCTCACCTAACATCCTTAAAACTATCGTAAATTTTTTTAGCTAAATTTTGCTGTATATATATATATATATATACATAATAGGTTAATTTAAAATCAACGATATACATTTTTTACGTAATGTTCAGATCGTTTTCCGCTGATATATGGCAAAAACAAATTTTCATTCGTGTTATTCGGCAAAGTAAACCCTTGCCAAATAGGTCGAACTGAACGATTCGGCTTAAACGGCACGATATATATATATATATATATATATATATATATATATATATATATATATATATATATATATATATAAATATATACCGGAAGGTACACAGTTCTGTCTATATACCGTGAGATACCGTCAGTTTATATACACTTGAGAGATACACTGATTCTGTGCATATACACCTCTCAGTATATATACACTAATAAATATACATCATGGTGTGTATGCACAGATACACACCTACTGGAGTATATGCACAGATGTATGTATCCTGTATGTTGCGTCATGTGTTCCAAATAAAGCTTGAAGTCTCTCTGCAGTTCCTAATTTCCACATAGCAATGATTTAACCACCTTGCTAAGCCTACTTTATTATTAATCCTTCTTACGGTTTTTTCTTATTAATTCCCCTCAATTCTCTCGTTGACATAATTAATCATTCAGGTAATCCTAATTCAATTAATCCGCAAACTAAATGCTGCATCATTTATGTCTTTCATTCTTCTTCATTCTCCCCTTTATTTGTATATTCGGGTATTTATTCATTCTTGTATACCGCAGTGAATTCGTTAAAACCTTCCCTTGTGTTTCTGGGGATGCGATGCGCGGAGTGTGGGTGAGGTGCGTCCGCGCGAGGCCGGAGGTGCTTAGCGTGTGTGTCAGGGTAAGGCTTACACTGTGCGAAGTGTGTCAGAGCGAGTCTTAGGAGCGTAGAGTGCGAGCGAGGACTAGGAATCGCCGAGTGTGAGCGGAGTGTTAGATCAAGACCCGAGGTGCGTGGAGGACCTGGCTAGCTAGCATGGACCAGTAGACCAGACGAGCCTGGCCCAAGGCTCTTACTTCCACTAGTGGGCCCCGCCTACTGTGACGCTACCTCCGTCTACTGTGACGCTACCCCCGCCTACTGTGACGCTACCTCCGCCTACTGTGACGCTACCCCCGCCTACTGTGACGCTACCCCCGCCTACTGTGACGCTACCTCCGCCTACTGTGACGCTATCCCCGCCTCTTCAACTGGCTTCTGGTTCCAGTATAAAAGGATGAATTCTGATGAGTCAGTACCTACCTAACGTAGTTTCAGCTTCACATTGATGGAAGCCGTGGAGCCGAACTCTTACCAAGCCTGAGGGACTGTCCACCTCAGAATTACTTATTTCAAGGCTAAGGGACTGATTGCCTCTGTATCTCGAGGGAGGAAGTCTGTTAAGCAGGCGAAATGTCTCGGCAATAAAGATACCAATCTGTTGACATGGATACAGTTCACACTAAAGTAGTCCAGGATGAGGCGAAACATCTAGCTTCATTCGAAACTTGCTTGATCATTGAATTTATAAAGCTTTAAACAGAGCGAAACTGTCCCTCTAGAAGCTTGTTCTGCAAATTGTGTCTCCTCTTCAAATTTACGGGTTAGTTGTCTCTTTAACCTTACAAATAAGTTCCTGTTGAGACTGCTAGACGTCCACAAGTCGACCACATGATGGTATACGATGCACTCCGACTGCAACTCCATCACCTCAAGCCCCGTCCCCATCACGCAGTAGAACTAACCAACCAGCTTTTTTGGGAGAGGAAAATGTTCTAAACTCATCCACACCAACTTATTACATTATTCCCTTTGAAACGGACGTAGGCTCATATGAAAGAAAGGTTAAACTATCCCTCGAAAAGGACTGAGGGATATGCTCCTCTCCTATAGGCGTCAGATCTGAGGTACACACACACACACACACCCACATACACACACAAACACCCATGGATCCCCGATACACAGGAGCACACGGGCGTCGTTCGATAAAAGCGATGTAGTACCATTCACACCGATAGTGTAATTCCATTTTCCTGTGGACAATAACCCGTGTAAAGAAGATTACTTTCCGTGCGAGACGTCAAAAGATCCAATTGTAATCGAACTGTGCGAATGGGCTATTCATTTCCAGCTCTCCGGGACACTCGCCGACATCCACGGGATAAAAGGCCAGACTGTGTGTGTACTTGTGTGTCTTGACACCACCTGTGTATATGTGCCTGTGTGTGTGTGTGTACTTGTGTGTGTGTACCTGTGTGTGTGTGTCTTGACACCACCTGTGTGTATGTAACTGTGTTAGTTACCATTTTGTTCTTGGCACATGTCGAATAGACACTAGGCCTGTTGTATGTATGTGTGTGTGTAAGGAAACACTTCGAAATGTTTCCGCCCCGCCGGGAATTGAACCCGAGCCCTCCTGCGTGAATCGAGAGCTTTAGCCACCAGGCCACGTGTGTGTCTACCTGTGTGTGTGTACTTGTGTGTCTTGACACCACCTGTGTGTGTGTACCTTTGTGTGTATGTACCTGTGTATGTGTGTGTGTACTTGTGTGTCTTGACACCACCTGTGTGTCTTGACACCACCTGTGTGTGTGTACCTGTGTGTGTATGTACCTGTGTATGTGTGTGTACTTGTGTGTCTTGACACCACCTGTGTGTATGTAACTGTGTGTGTGTACCTGGGTGTCTTGACGGCACCTGTGTGTATGTACCTGTGTATTTGTGTACCTGTACTCACCTAGTTGTGGTTGCAGGGGTCGAGTCATAGCTCCTGTGTGAATGTACCTGTGTGCATGTACTTATTTGTTTGTACCTGTGTACTCACCTAGTTGTGTTTGCAGGGGTCGAGTCATAGCTCCTGGCCCCGCCACTTCACTGGCCGCTACTGGGTCACTCTCCCTGCTCCATGAGCTTTATCATACCTCTTCTTAAAGCTATGTATGGAACCTGCCTCCACTACATCGCTTCCCAAACTATTCCACTTCCCGACCACTCTGTGACTGAAGAAATACTTCCTAACATCCCTGTGATTCATCTGAGTCTTCAACTTCCAACTGTGTCCCCTTGTTGCTGTGTCCCATCTCTGGAACATTCTGTATCTGTCCACCTTGTCAATTCCTCTCAGTATCTTATATGTCGTTATCATGTCCCCCCTATCTCTCCTGTCCTCCAGTGTCTTCAGGTCGATTTCCCTTAACCTCTCCTCGTAGGACATACCCCTTAGCTCTGGGACTAGTCTTGTTGCAAACCTTTGCACTTTCTCTAGCTTCTTTACGTGCTTGGCTAGATGTGGGTTCCAAACTGGTGCTCTATACTCTAGTATGGGCCTAACGTACACAGTATACAGGGTCCTGAACGATTCTTTATTAAGATGTCGGAATGCTGTTCGTAGGTTTGCTAGGCGCCCGTATGCTGCAGCAGTTATTTGGTTGATGTGCGCCTCAGGAGATGTGCCTGGTGTTATACTCACCCCAAGATCTTTTTCCTTGATTGAGGTTTGTAGTCTTTGGCCCCCCTAGACTGTACTCCGTCTGCAGTCTTCTTTTCCCTTCCCCAATCTTCATGATTTTGCAATTGGTGGGGTTGAACTCCAGGAGGCAATTGCTGGACCAGGCTTGCAGCCTGTGTGTTTGTTAATTTGTGTTTGTACCTGTGTGTATGTACCTGTGTGTTTGTTAATTTGTGTTTGTACCTGTATGTATGTACCTATGTGTAGTGTATTTACCTGTGTGAATGAAAGATAATATACTTCAAATACACATTATATACATTGGGCCCAATTCAGGGGGTGCAATACTTACCATATGTGCTGCAGGTTTGGGCATACACTTACCACATGTGCTGCAGGTGTGGGCACACACTTACCACATGTGCTGCAGGTGTGGCACACACTTACCACATGTGCTGCAGGTGTGGGCACACACTTACCACATGTGCTGCAGGTGTTGGCACACACTTACCACATGTGCTGCCAAGGTATACAGGTACAAAGATTTATAGGTAAATACACACAGGTGCCGTCAAGACACACAGGTACATACACACAGGTGCCGTCAATAAACAGAGGTACACAAACACACAAATACATACACACAGGTACATACACACAGGTACAAACACACAGGTACAAACACTCAGGTACAAACACACAGGTACATACACACAGGTACAAACACACAGCTGGTCACCGCTGGACCAGCACCTCTCTCTCCATCTCTCCAGAGATCTCTCTCGTCTCTGAGTGTTTGTTCGTCATTTAGACTCTGTTTGGTAGAATATGATTTCGCTGGAGAGTCGAAACATACTTCTTTTAACTCTGTGTAACTCTGTTCACAGAGCATAATTCAGACTTAGTGATTTTTTACGTTTTACTGAGATTGTGTCATACTGGCACTCTAAGTTAACCCAGGTGCCAAGATAAAGCTTCTGACATATGTTGTGTGGCATCTACGCACCGTCGTAGTCGGGGATTTGGATATGCTGAACTTAGATTCAGTAATAAGGGAGTTTTATGCCTTTTATGGAGGATCTGCTGGAGGTCCCCAGTTAGGGTCGCTATTTTGTCTCCTTGTTCCTGAAGCTGTGCTGCTGTTTGTTACATTATTGTTGTTCGGCGAATCGTTCGTCTTATGGTTCAAGCAAGCTGTTTCGATTGCCTGGTTGGTCAAGAAGACAGATTATTTGAGGACGTTAATTAATTCAGTCACTGTTTAAGTCGAGTCAAGTTTTATTGAGACATAACGAATCACTTTGAACACATTCACATTCTCACACGCACGCTTGAATATGCTAGTACAGTATTCTTATAATTGACTACGTACCAGACGGTATTTAAGAGTCATAAAGATATAAATTATGCCTTCAGCACTAAGTTACTACGAAAGAAGTGTAGGAACTTATATCCTTAATTATATTAAAAGCATTTACTTTGATTTTGTCCACCTAGGCAACTTTATTAATAAACTTCTCAAATTTGATTTCATTATTTAGTATCCTATCAGTTGAGATCCTAAAGCACTATTTAAAATTTATCATAATTTTAAAGAATAACTGGACCAGAATACTGACTACTTATTACAAAAAAAGAAACAGGCTGAGTGCTAGAGGGGCAGACCTTCTAATATTCTCTGGAGATGTCTATACTTTATAGATATCGCCCCTTTTTTGTAACAGTAAGTGTGTACCCACACCTGCAGCACATGTGGTGTGTGCCCACACCTGCAGCACATGTGGTGTGTGCCCACACCTGCAGCACATGTGGTGTGTGTGTGCCCACATCTGCAGCACATATGGTAAGTGTGTGCCCACACCTGCAGCACATGTGGTGTGTGTCCACATCTGCAGCACATGTGGTAAGTGTGTGCCCACACCTGCAGCACATGTGGTGTGTGTGTGCCCACATCTGCAGCACATGTGGTAAGTGTGTGCCCACACCTGCAGCACATGTGGTGTGTGCGTGCCCACATCTGCAGCACATATGGTACGTGTGTGCCCACACCTGCAGCACATGTGGTAAGTGTGTGCCAACACCTGCACTCTGCCTCAAAACTGTGCTCGTCCTATTCATGTATAATTTTCTTTAACCTCATATTTGATTTGTCACTGTCATTCTGTGTCTAATACTTGTATTATACTAGACAAGAAGAACCTGTAGGTGTCATCCTCGACGGCATCAAGTATATAGAAGAATAAGGATGAATTGCAGAAATAATAATAATAATAATAATAATAATAATAATAATAATACTTAAACATACATAATAATAATAATTATACAGACAGAAATGCAGAGCATTTCGGGCAACTTAGGTATAATATTCGTCAGGAAACAGGACAAGTGTTTCCTGACGCTGATCTTAGTCATATGATGACCCGCAGCTGGAGCTTTTGGTCACCTGACTGAGGCCTTCCGCTGGCTTACTTGTCCCACCTCTTTAAAAATTAAGATTATAATTATAACCTTTATATTATGATCTATATGCTTGGGGCAACTTAGGTTACTTTTGTCTCCAGGATGCGACCCAAACCAGTCGATTAACACCCAGGTACCTATTTACTGCTAGGTGGACAGGAACGTGATTCGACCCGTGCCGGGGGTCGAACTACGGATCACAGTGTGGGAGCTGAGTGTGCTACCAATCCCTGGGTCTTATATACAAGACAATGTTTGGTCGTCAGTAACAAAGATTCAAGATTTCTTTGCAAGTGACAGAGTCCTAAGTTAAAAGTCGCTAAGAGCATAAGGCCCTCTTCAGTATGCTCAAGAATCTATCTCCTAACAGCGGACGGTGGACTGAGCCTGCACCACCCCTTGCGTTGAATGACCCACACACGGGTTTACCGTTTCATAAAACAATGTAATTCTCCGTAAGACCTTGGAAATAACGAACCTAATTTAAACCTTCAAGAAGAATTCTTTTATTAAATACTAAAGTTCTTCTCCAACGAGAAATAATGGAATTAAACCTGGGAAAATATATGCGGCGTAAAAGTAGAAAAAAAACATTATTTTCTTCCCATTTATATAAGACCGTAGCACTTTAAGACTAACAATCTGACTGGCCAAAGACCGGCAGGGTATGTTTCGAATGGGAAGGGTGGATAAGGAGGGCAAGTGCGAGTACATGGGGAGGGGCAGGGGTGGGGCAAGGTCGGGTCAGGGGTGGGCAGAACAGCTGGGCTTGGCACCAGCCTCACCTCACCACTTTAACCCATATTGAAACACAGAGGATAAAAATCTGCAGTGATTGCTAGTTCCCCTCTGGCGGGTCCTCTGTGACTCCTGTACCCAGGCACTGCTGCCAATATGTGTCGCCCTGGGTGAGGCGAGAGGGGACACCTGAGGGGAAGGGGGAAGAGACGAGAGGCGGGAGAAGAGACCAGGGGAGATGGGAAACAAGAGTGGAGGTAGGAAGACAAAAGGGAAGGGATGACACAGGAAGAAAGGAAGACAGAGGGGATAGAGTTGGGAGGTTGAGAGCGATTATGGCACACAAGATAGGTGGATGAATGATGGCGTAAGCCGAAAGTGAGAAATATTTATTGCGACGTTTCCCCCAGGAGGGAATTTTATTGTATGCAAAAACACGAGTGTACAAGGTCTTTTAAGGCAAACAAGCCTCCTGAAGTCAACTCAGGTCACAAGTGAGGTCATGCGGAAACGCAACTTAATATCCATAATCTGGATCCGTATGTTAAGTGGGGAGGCAGAGGCAGGTCCATAGGTAATATTTATATTTTAACATCAAACTGAAGTATTAGACACAAGTGCAACAACTGGATATCTCCATTACGTCGACTTTTCTCCAACCAGTGGTTTTATCAGTGTCATGCAGGTACAACAAAGAGAAGACCGATGAAGATGCAGATGAGGTAATCAGTCCCTCACTCAGCCTAGCACAGGAGGAGGCAGTGGGCTTATATACTGGAGTCAGATGAGATGCAACAGATGAAGGCATTGTCAGTCAGGCGCGATGCCCCACTGCAAGTAGGTCATGTCCTCTAAAGTCTTCTGCTTTTGTCCTTGTATTGTATAACCCCTGTGGTTTAGCGCTTCTATTTGATTATAATAATAATAATTGTATTAATGAAGCCACTGGTTGGCGAAACGTCTACGTAATAAAGGTACCCAGTAATTGCCCTTGTGTTTAATACTTCCTTATTTTTATTATGTAAACCATGTACAATAAACGGAAAAGGACCTGCCAGTGTGTACATTCTCTTGTTCTTGATAGTGTCAGTGTATAATGCCGTCTTCCAAAATCCTACGTCTGGTTTGATCTTCCTCCTCCTGGTATAACTGCTGTGCTGCTCCATAGTCAATTATGTAAATACGACAGAGTGCAGATTATGGTATTTTATTGTGAAGACATTTCGTCTGCCAGGACTTTATCAATTCATACAGAGAACAAGAAATGCGCATTTATTTGTAGTTCTCTGTGTGAAGGCCATCACTCGCATTGTGTATCTTATTTACATATTGTCTGTATACTCTACCTTTATATTACCATAGTTCATGATGTGTGATCGTAGAGTGTGATGAACGACGCTAGCATTGCCGATTTTGACCGTTTTGTCAGCACTGTCGTGTTCCTGCAGGCTAGTTTGAAGGCCACGCCCTGTCTCCTACATCCTGTCTCCTACATACCTGTCTTACATCCTCTGCACGGAATGCTGTAAACCCAAACAGGAGTAGTACTCTACTGGGTATGGTCTCCTTCACCCCCACGATCATGGTCTCCTATCCTCCCACGTTTATGTTCTGCTATCCTCTGTATCTCCACTTGCTATGGAGGAACTCCAGCAACCACTTGGCTCGCAGTTGCCACTTGTTCAAATCTCCTTTCATCCTGTGCCTGGCTGTCTGTCTATGCGTTAGGAAGCTCGGGAGGTTCAGTCTCCGAATGGAGGAGAAAGAGGTATATATATTTTTTCTTATGCACTTTTCGCTATTATTACTGTATTTTTTTTTTTCATTTATCTTCTCTTATTAATGCTGGTCTCTATCATCCTCCATTCGTATCTTTCCCGTCAATAAGTTAGTAAGTTGCCACAGTAGCAATGCTGTACTCGGTGTATTGACGGATTTGTAAAGACTCGTTTATTCTTAACTGAAAGACCAATTACGAAAGGCGCATTGCAACCACCGAGGGACGGGAGAAAGGCCAATACACACACAGGTCCTAAACACCTACACACAGATAACAAAAAAGGCATAATACCGTGACTGGAACAATACACACACAACCCGCACATATAAAAAGAGAGGCGCTTACGACGACGTTTCGGTCCGACTTGGACCATTTACAAAGTCACACTAACACACAGAACAAGGGGAAGGGGTATATATAGGCAGGCAGACAGGGAAGGGCACAAGAGAGTGGGTAATAATGGAGGTAGTAGTGGAAGTGGTAGTAGAAGTAAGCTCCGTCGTAAGCTCCTCTCTTTTTATATGTGCGGGTTGTGTGTGTACCTACACACAGGTCCTAAAGACCAACACACAGGTCCTAAACACCTACACACAGGTTCTGAAGACCAATGCACAGGTTCTAAATACCCCCACACGATCTTAAAGACCAACACACAGGTCCTAAACACCTACACACAGGTTCTGAAGACCAATGCACAGGTTCTACATACCCCCACACGATCTTAAAGACCAACACACTGGTCCTAAAGGCCTACATACAAGTTCTAAAGACCAACACGGTTTTTGAAGACCAAAACACAGGTACTAAACACCAACACACAGGACTAAACACCAACATACAGGTACTAAACACCAACACACAGGACTAAACACCAACACACAGGTACTAAACACCAACACACAGGACTAAACACCAACACACAGGACTAAACACCAACACACAGGTACTAAACACCAACATACAGGTACTAAACACCAACACACAGGACTAAACACCAACACACAGGACTAAACACCAACACACAGGTACTAAACACCAACACACAGGACTAAACACCAACACACAGGACTAAACACCAACACACAGGTACTAAACACCAACACACAGGTACTAAACACCAACACACATGCCCTAAAGACCAACACACATGCCCTAAAGACCAACACACGGGACCTACACACTAAGACCCTGCTTCACTGCTTATGTAAAGCCAGGGGATTGCAGAAGCGTATAATATTCAACTCAACATTAATATTTCACACAGCTTGCCACTGGCTCGTATGTGGCGTTTCTGGGATAATTTAGCGCCGCATTTATATTTCAGAGCGTGATGGGGAGTAATTCATGGGTAGAGCTGAGCATCAGACGAGTTTAGTTAATAGGGGAGGGTGGGAGTAGTGGGAGTGTACACTGCAGTGCAGAAGAGGCACGCAGTGCACAAGCAGCTTTCATTGGGGCAACGTATCGCCCTGATTAGAGGTTTATCATATTAAATTGTAATAAATAACTGTCGATAAATAACAGAAGGTTAGACGAGTCGCTCGAACCAATCCGATGCTCTGCCGTCTACCGGAACGTTGTCTCATTGTGTCTTTTCTACACTTGTTAAGCTTGCAAGAAAAACTGTCAACATTGCAGTGCATCTCAAAGAAAATGTCCAGATTATTAGACTAAAGAACAGAACTTATTAATGTACAAAAATATGAACTGCATATTCAACTATTAAGTCGACAGTATTAGAATTGCAAGCACAAGGAGACAAGGGGATTAGTTGTACAAAAGTACTGGGGTAACTCTGTACACAGTTTCAGGATTAGTTATGATAAGGCCCAGGAGCCAGAGACTATTAATTCAGGTCCACGAAGCTTGACACACGGGGTCAGGAGCTGAGACTTAACCCTCACAAACACAAATCGAGAAGTAAACAAAGGCTGTTTGGCAGTCACCGGAAGCGAAGGAGAATAATGACGACTGGGGAGTACCGCGGCACACTTTAGGGATACCTCTACAGGCAACAAGAGTCGCCCAGAAAGAGGGATACTACAAGACTTTAATCTGCATAGATGAAACGTCATGCAAATAAGGGAAAGATAGAAGACTAGGTACGGAGTACAAGTTAGAAAAGATAGAAATAAACATAGCTTTAACCCTCACGGATATGGGCCTCAGTCTGCCTTCCTAAATATTTTCCATTTTATCTTAGATATTTAAACAATGTATCCATTTTTAATGGCATAAACGTAAGAGATAATTTAACATAAAACATTGACCATTATTATTATAATAATCACCACTAAGCGCTAAATCCATAAGGGTAAAAACATTCAACAAAACTCGCTTATTTTTACTCTCGAGTCGAGAATGTAAATGAGCAGAAAAATCCCCAGGAACGAAACAATTATTCTGGCCGACTCAGAGGAGCACTAAGAAACCTCACTCTTTCAAAACTAGAACAACAAAGTTGGCCCATAAACTCAATTTCCACCCTCCATCTCCACTCTCTGCCAGGGGTTTTCACTGCGAGATTTTGGAAATTCTCATTCGCGTGGCCTGTCATTAGCGGCACTCCATCACTCACCTGTCCACCGCCTCACACCTCGTCCAGGATAACTCCTCCAGCTGCTGTCACAAGCTTTTCCTATATGGTTATTTCACAACCGACTCTGAGTGCGATTCACGAATAACACATACACACTTTGGAGGGGAAATTTTTAGATGTTTCGGTCCGTTCTGTGATTTGATGATGGCTCAGAACGATCTGAAACGTCGTCTATAGTTTCACTAAGTGTGATATATTTGTGAATTGTTCCAGCCACGGTATAGTGACTTTTATTCTATATACAAATAACCCGCACAAAGGAGAGATGATACACACACAACCCGCACATATAAAAGGAGAGGAGCTTACGACGACGTTTCGGTCCGACTTGGACCATTTACAAAGTCACAGTGTGACTTTGTAAATGGTCCAAGTCGGAGCGAAACGTCGTGATAAGCTCCTCTCTCTCCTAAGTGAGGGTTATTTGTGTATTGTTGCAGTCATGGTATTGTGCCTTTTTGTTATTCATGTCTTTTATTCTTGTAGTTTGTGATAAATGGTTTAAAACAGACAAGTTGAAGATTGAGACACTTATGCAACATATAAGAATCTTTATTGAAGAAACGTTTCGCCACACAGTGGCTTCGTCAGTTCAATACAAAGTAGAAAGGTGTATGGTTCCACTGTGACCCCGCCTCCTCCTGCTTCCACTCACCTGACTACAGTATATAAGCCACTTCTACGGACCTATGCTGTACTTTCTACAAGATTGATGGACTGAACACATCGACTCCAGGCCGAGGGACTGATTACCTCAAACTCCTCCTCTCCTTACACCTTTCTACTTTGTATTGGACTGATGAAACCACTGTGTGGCGAAAAGTTCTTCAATAAAGATTCCCATATGTTGCATAAGTGTCTCAATCTTCTTCTTTTAGTTTATTTGCGAACTGTTAGGCCACGGTATTGTGCCTTTTATTCTCCCTATTCTAAGAGTAACAGTGAAGAGCCTTTAGGCCATAACCTTCGCTCGTCTAACTTCACCACATAACACTATCACGACTCAAAGAAAACTTACATTGTATCTGTTATTTTTTTTTTTAGGGAATCGCCGCCCCTGCTAAGAAAAAAAAATTGTAGGGAATGCTGTCGCTACCAAGAAAACACACACACACACACACACACACACACACACACACACACACACACACACACACACACACACACACACACACACACACACACTCAAAATAATAACAATTTCTTATAAAAATCACCCAAGGATGTTCTAGCCTCAAACTACGAACTAAAGGTGCTGTCTGGCCCCTGTGGGTTTAGTGTTCCCTTATGCATATAATAATAAATAATAACAATAAAAATACTAATAATAATGAGAACTAATTAGAATAATAATAATAAACTAATAATAAAAACAAAAACAATAATAATAATAATAATAATAATAATAATAATAATAATAATAATAATAATAATAATAATAATAAAAAACAATAATAATAATAAAACAAAAACAATAATAATAATAATAATAATAATAATAAAAAGAACAACAACAACAACAATAATAATAATAAAAACAACAACAATAATAACACTGGTCAACAATTTTTGAAAAGTTGTAAGCTTCTTAAATGAGATTAGTTAATTATTATGTATTTTCATGTCCTGAATCCAAATATCACCTTGAAAAATGCTTATTGGCTATAGGTTTAAAAATACGAGACATGTAATATTTGATTATTTTATTATAAGGTACAATATGTGTCAGTATGTTTTAAACTCTAATCAGTACCTACTCTCTGCCTTTTTGTTTGACGCTTATAGTGGGCTGAAGAATCATATCTTGTCAATGTCCAGCAATAGTCTGCAAACATTCTTGTGCCTCATTTGCCCTGGTACAATTTTTCCATGGTTGAAATATCTTGGTGAAACCTTTCACCATGTTCGTCACTAACTTCCCCACAGTTCGCTGGGGAAAAGTCTAAATGTGAGTCCAAAAAGTGGATTTTAAGTGACATGTTACATCCCATGTTCTTGTAAGCCTTGATGAGGCTTTCCACCAATTCTTCATAGTTGCCTTACCTTCTGTTTCCGAGAAATCCCTTCACCACTAACTTGAATGCTTCCCAAGCAGCTTTCTCCTCCCCATGAAGGTCTGATTCAAAGTGACCAACTTTAAAAAGCTCTCGAATCTGAGGACCATTGAAGACTCCCTCTCTTATCTCAGCGTCGCTCAGTGAGGGGAATTTTAATATTAAATACTTGAATCCCTGACAGGATTTGTCCATAGCTTTTACAAAGTTTTTCATGAGCCCAAGTGTTATGTGTAGTGGTGGCAGCAAAATTTTGTTTGGTTCAATGAGAGGTGGATGTTGAACATTGTTCATCCCAGACTCCAATGATTGACGAGGTGGCCAGTCTCTCCTGAGACTGGCCACCTCCTGCCTCTGGCCTCACATGCATATCAATAGCTTGCTCAGTGAATATTTATTATAAGTTTAAAAAGTGTTTGGCTAAAAAAAATCACCTACCTTTCACCTTAAAATATAAACGTGGAGAGCACAACCACCTTCTATGACTGCTGGAACAATAATGAAGGTCAGTGAGACTGTGAGTGTGGTAAGAAACACACTGTCACAAGCCTGTTGCAACCTGTTGTGACACGTAGGTCTATATTGAAAAGAAGAGCTAACAAACAATTTTAACCATGATATTCATTATCAGTGATCTAAAATTAGTTGGAAATTGCTACTCTGGTCTCGGAAGCATTTTGGTTGTTGGCCAGTGTAATAATAATAATAATAATAATAATAGTAATAATAATAATAATAATAATAATAATAATAATAATAATAATAATAATAATAATAATAATAATAATAATAATAATAATAATAACAATAATAATAATAATTACACAAAGTTATTATTGAATGTTCATAATATTTACACTCCATGTTCAAGTAACGACCGATGCTCCATATGCAAGCTTAAGATCACACGCGAACGACGCCAACCTGACACCTGGGAACTATGTTCGAGTCTCGCTGGCATCTACGGTGGTATTACGGTGAACACTTGAGTAATGTTCAGGAGCAGCGTATCACATGAGGACTGGAAACACCGCGAGACATTTTCACCCTCACTAGATCACTAAGGTATAGTGGAGGTGGTGGAGATGGAGGTGTTGGAGTGAATGGTGGAGATGGAGGTGTTGGAGTGGGTGAAGAACATGGGAGTACATCGGAAGGGCAATAAATGGCTTGAAAGTCAACACCGAGGCTATCAGCTGAGAAGAACTAGGTGCTTCTATTTATATTACAGACTATCATGTATTATCTAGGTGTCCGAGGCAAGGAAAACAAGCCTGAAGTGGTGAGGGGCAGTGAAAGAGAAAGCAAAGAATCACACTGTCTCTCTCTTGCTCTCTCTCCCCCTCTCTCTCTCTCTCTCTCTCTCTCTCTCTCTCTCTCTCTCTCTCTCTCTAAGAAAATCCAGCCTAAAGAACCACAACTTTCTCTCAGCATCCGAGGCGCCGAGATCAGAGGAACGAACATCTCCAGGAGCAAGCTATTGTCTTATAAACTCGTGCATGGCCGTGCTGGAGAATCATGGAAGCCGCAATCTATGCCTTCTGCACTGGTGCAACTAACACCACACTGCCTCTCGCCCGACCAATAAAAATCGAGAATACTTTTCCCCCCTGTGCTTGCAACCGGCCAATGGGTGGCAGGTTTACTGTGTGCTGGAGGGCCGTAATTGTTATGGGGCAAAGTTACAATGCTGAAAACAAAAAAAGAATATCCTTCCATGCAATAAAACAAGTAACTTATGCGACTGAACAAATACATATACACGACCATTTAAAATAAAGGTGAGTTATTATATATAACTACAAATGAGGAGGTACACGGAATATATATATATATATATATATATATATATATATATATATATATATATATATATATATATATATATATATATATATATATATATATATAGATAAAGGTCAAGGGACGAAACGGAACGTCATCTAAAGCTCCTTACAGAGCTGAGTTATTGCTGGAACGTGAACGGTATGTAGACATCGAGGTGCAGCGAATGACACTCAGAGGCAGTGTATACCTGAAGATTAAGACACATCTGAAACAGCTGGGTATCTTTATTGATGAAACATTTCGCCTACACAATAGGCTTCTTCAGTCAAATACAGAGGAAACAGTAGTAATGAAAAAAAGATGATGTAATCAGTCCATCAAACTTGGAGAAAAAGTATCTGAGGTGGTGAGTCCCTCAGCCCGGAGAAGAGTTCGGCTCCATGGTCTGGAACAAGGTGGTGAGTCCCTCAGCCCGGAGAAGAGTTCGGCTCCATGGTCTGGAACAAGGTGGTGAGTCCCTCAGCCTGGAGAAGAGTTCGGCTACATGGTCTGGAACAAGGTGGTGAGTCCCTCAGCCTGGAGAAGAGTTCGGCTCCATGGTCTGGAACAAGGTGGTGAGTCCCTCAGCCTGGAGAAGAGTTCGGCTCCATGGTCTGGAACAAGGTGGTGAGTCCCTCAGCCTGGAGAAGAGTTCGGCTCCATGGTCTGGAACAAGGTGGTGAGTCCCTCAGCCTAGAGAAGAGTTCGGCTCCATGGTCTGTAACAAGGTGGTGAGTCCCTCAGCCTGGAGAAGAGTTCGGCTCCATGGTCTGGAACAAGGTGGTGAGTCCCTCAGCCTGGAGAAGAGTTCGGCTCCATGGTCTGGAACAAGGTGGTGAGTCCCTCAGCCTAGAGAAGAGTTCGGCTCCATGGTCTGGAACAAGGTGGTGAGTCCCTCAGCCTGGAGAAGAGTTCGGCTCCATGGTCTGGAACAAGGTGGTGAGTCCCTCAGCCTGGAGAAGAGTTCGGCTCCATGGTCTTTAACAAGGTGGTGAGTCCCTCAGCCCGGAGAAGAGTTCGGCTCCATGGTCTGGAACGATATGAACCTGAAACATGAGAACGGAGTCTTAAATACTGTCGAAGGAGAGGTGGAAGATCTCGAAGACGTTTTAGGGAACAGGATCCACTAATGGAAGTAAGAAGGCAGGTCCCTGTGGAATCCAACTCTTCTCACTCATAACTAGTAGATTCGCGAAGAAGAATAGAAGATGTCGTCTGTACCAAGATACCGGTGTGGTTAATATAGGTATCCTCTGTGCGGGCGAAGCATTGCATTTAAGTGTGGATTAGTTGTGATGTGTTCTAGTTACTATTTGTAAAACGTTCCAGTCACGGTATCGTGCCTTTGTGGGTTGTGAATTGTCCCAGTTACTGTATCGTGCCTTTGTACGTTGTGAATTGTTCCAGTTACTGTATCGTGTCTTTGTGTGTTGTAAACTGTCCCAGTTACTGTATCGTGCCTTTGTGTGTTGTGAATTGTTCCAGTTACTGTATCGTGCCTTTGTGTGTTGTGAACTGTCCCAGTTACTGTATCGTGCCTTTGTGTGTTGTGAATTGTTTCAGTTACTGTATCGTGCCTTTGTGTGTTGTGAACTGTCCCAGTTATTGTATCGTGCCTTTGTGGGTTGTGAATTGTTCCAGTTACTGTATCGTGCCTTTGTGTGTTGTGAACTGTTCCAGTTACTGTAGCGTGCCTTTGTGTGTTGTGAACTGTTCCAGTTACTGTATCGTGCCTTTGTGTGTTGTGAATTGTTCCAGTTACTGTATCGTGCCTTTGTGTGTTGTGAACTGTCCCAGTTATTGTATCGTGCCTTTGTGTGTTGTGAACTGTCCCAGTTATTGTATCGTGCCTTTGTGGGTTGTGAATTGTTCCAGTTACTGTATCGTGCCTTTGTGTGTTGTGAATTGTTCCAGTTACTGTATCGTGCCTTGTGTGTTGTGAACTGTCCCAGTTATTGTATCGTGCCTTTGTGGGTTGTGAATTGTTCCAGTTACTGTATCGTGCCTTTGTGTATTGTGAACTGTTCCAGTTACTGTATCGTTCCTTTGTGTGTTGTGAACTGTTCAAGTTACTGTATCGTGCCTTTGTGTGTTGTGAATTGTTCCAGTTACTGTATCGTGCCTTTGTGTGTTGTGAACTGTCCCAGTTATTGTATCGTGCCTTTGTGGGTTGTGAATTGTTCCAGTTACTGTATCGTGCCTTTGTGTGTTGTGAATTGTTCCAGTTACTGTATCGTGCCTTTGTGTGTTGTGAACTGTCCCAGTTATTGTATCGTGCCTTTGTGGGTTGTGAATTGTTCCAGTTACTGTAGCGTGCCTTTGTGTGTTGTGAACTGTTCAAGTTACTGTATCGTGCCTTTGTGTGTTGTGAATTGTTCCAGTTACTGTATCGTGCCTTTGTGTGTTGTGAACTGTCCCAGTTATTGTATCGTGCCTTTGTGGGTTGTGAATTGTTCCAGTTACTGTATCGTGCCTTTGTGTGTTGTGAATTGTTCCAGTTACTGTATCGTGCCTTTGTGTGTTGTGAACTGTCCCAGTTATTGTATCGTGCCTTTTTGTGTTGTGAATTGTTCCAGTTACTGTATCGTGCCTTTGTGTGTTGTGAACTGTCCCAGTTATTGTATCGTGCCTTTGTGGGTTATGAACTGCTCCACCACGGCACTGTAACTTCACTGGTGTGTTGTGAATTGTTTCATCCTGGTTATTGTGACTCGTATTATTCAGCTGCTATAAATACATACACTACTAAATGTATACTATTGCTCTGCACAAGCGTGTTTTATTACCTAGACAAGTTAATGAAAAATTAATAACTCGCTTTGCGATTACATTCCAGGAAATATTCGAATAAATTATTATTTTAATATCGGCTCATCAGTGATATTTTCACATAATGCAACACACTACTGGATCTGTTATTAAAACCAATTTGATTCATCAGATTAGTAACGCGTTGATCGGCAAGCTCTCTCTTTATTATATATATCTGTGTATATATATATATATATATATATATATATATATATATATATATATATATATATATATATATATTTAATAATATGGGGTCCACCTCTGGTGTACATTGTGGGACCCATAGCCTCGGAGAAGTCGATAAAAAGGCTTCAAGGAAGAATATTTAGATATCTTTCTGAAGCCATTTAAATATTCCACTTCCCCTACCACCCCATCTTTTGTGTATAAACTTTATTTAAAGACAAAATACATTGACAAAATACATTGACGAGAATGCCATAACATAGATAACAACTCAGAGCTACATGTCAAATACTTCGTCCAGCTCCCCGGCAGTGGGCCGCGTGCCCAGAATGCTGCAGGCATTTCCCCTCTGGATCGCAACACTGAGTCTCTGAAAGAGGAAGCTGGTCGCCCTGTGGTTTTGGTTTCTATGATGAATTTTTCACCCAGCTCTTTGAGAAACTTTAGAGCACACTTGCCCCATGCTCTATGGGTCTCCTACCCTATTGGGATGAAGTTATAGCAAGAGGGAAGGCCTTCATATTTTCGGGTCTTCTGGGTCTCCCTGTGGCTGGCAGCTCCACCCCCTTCGGCTACGGAGTATGGCAAGTAGGTGTCTACCATTGTGGCAGCACAGGTGTAGTCCCAGGCAATCTGCTTACCATCCTTCCAGGGTAGCATAGTGGCTCCATCAGGACACTTTTGACTTCCATCAGACCTCTGCACTTGGGGTTCCCGTTGAGCTGGGCAACGGGCTGTGGCGAGGCTTCTCTTTATGATGTCATTGACCTCCTCATGTCTAGCATACTTCCCTTCTGATGTGTGACACACTAGACCATGAAGTCCGAATTGATCAGCCGTCGCCCTGCCGCAAATACACCTATGTTCGGTGAGTATGGGGGAGGCTAGGCGAAGAGCAACACCAATCCGAATGGCCTGTGGGTCGAGTCGAGTCCCCAGAGAGGAATTGGGAACAGCTAGAAGGAAATCTCCTGAGTGTGGTGCCTTCACCGCTAGGAGACGAGCTTTGTCCTTTCCTGAAGCGTTGGTGAGCATTGTGTTGGCAATTTTTTTCATGATCGGTTTGTCCCAGTGGGACTGTTTGTGCTCTTTGGGAGGAGCTGGTCTGCTGGAGGAGTCTGCAAGGGTGTCCCACCGCATGGCTGCTTCAATGAACCTGGGGTCTTGAGCTCCCACCACACCTCTCAAACGTTCAGGGACAATATATCTATATCTATATATATATATATATATATATATATATATATATATATATATATATATATATATATATATATATATATATATATATATATATATATATATATATGTCGTGCCGATTAGGTAAAACTGGTCAATTAGCAAGAACTCGTCTCAAATTAAGTTCTTTCTAAAATTTTCTCTATACGTTTAAAGATATATTTTTTTCATTTATGTTAATGTAAGAATTTATAATTTTGTACCAAGAGAAACTTTGAAAACCTACCTAACCTTATTACAACAAGCGCAATTTAATTTAGCCTAACCCAACTAAATATATTTTAGATACGTTAACATTAATTTAATAATAAACAAACACAATGAAATATATTTTTTCGTTATGTTCAGAATGATTTTGGCGAAATTATTGCATATACAAATTTTCACTTGTCTTATATGGCAAGGTGAGCGTTGCTATTTAAGCCCAAATCGCAAGTTTTACCTAATCGGCACGCCATATATATATATATATATATATATATATATATATATATATATATATATATATATATATATATATATATATATATATATATATATATATATGTCGTGCCGATTAGGTAAAACTGGTCAATTAGCAAGAACTCTTCTAAAATTAAGTCCTTTCTAAAATTTTATCTTATACGTTTAAAGATATATTTTTTTCATTTATGTTAATGTAAGAATTTATAATTTTGTACAAAGAGAAACTTTGAAAACCTACCTAACCTTATTACAACAAGCGCAATTTAATTTAGCCTAACTCAACTAAATATATTTTAGATACGTTAACATTAATTTAATAATAAACAAACACAATGAAATATATTTTTTTCGTTATGTTCAGAATGATTTTGGCGAAATTATTGCATACACAAATTTACACTTGTCTTATATGGCAAGGTGAGCGTTGCTATTTAAGCCAAAATCGCAAGTTTTACCTAATCGGCACGACATATATATATATATATATATATATATATATATATATATATATATATATATATATATATATATATATATTCTACTTTTTCTGTGTATCTAAGTGACTTTAACTTATACTGAGACAGTGTTTCTCCAGTGTTGTTATAATTCTGTCCTGTTTATTCTATTATGATTTCCCTACAAACTGAAGTACGAATATTTTCTTTATTTTCTTTACTGGGTGCAGTGTTATTAAATTATTAATTTTACATTGCTTGGATCAAAGAGGATTCCAGATATTTCACAAAAGATACTGAGGTGTTGGGTTTCCCATTACACTGGACATTAAAATTATTTACTCTTTTCAGTTTATTTTTCGTTCCAAAGAGTATGACTTCCATTTTCCCATAGATGTAACGATAATTTGTTGCCTTTTAATCATTTGCTGCCGCTACACAGCTCTCCCACTCACCCGGCGTCTAAGACGCTACACAGCTCTCCCACTCACCCGGCGTCTAAGATATTATACAGCTCTCCCACTCTAGTTCTAGTGATAGTACACTAGCTAGTTCTCTAGTTCTAGTGATAGTACACTAGCTATATCTTGTGGGTCTTTACCTGACACTAACAGAGCAAACATCTGCATACAATAGAAGCTTACACTTGACATTGATATATATATATATATATATATATTTATCAAACTTCGTCTTAAAACTAAGTATGGTTGCTGCCTCCACTACGTCACTTTCTAGGCTATTCCACTTCCTGACAACTCTATGACTGAAGAAGTACTTCCTAACATCCTTCTGACATATCGGAGTCTTCAACTTCCAACGGCGACCCCTTGTTTCTGTGTCCCATCTCTGGAACATCCTGTTTTTGTCCACCTTGTCAATTCCTCGCAATATTTTGTATGTCATTATCATGTCTATCCTAACCCTTCTGTCATCCAGTGTCGTCAGACCTATTTCCCTTAACCTTTCTTCGTAATACAATCCCCTTAGTTCTGGGAATAGTCTTGTTGCAAACCTTTGCAATTTCTCTAATTTCTTGACGGGCTTGACCAGACGTGGGTTCCAAACTGGTGCTGCATACTCCAATATTTTCCTCATGTACATGGTGTACAGAGACTTAAACGATTCCTTATTGAGGTATCGGAACGCTATTCTTAGGTTTGCCAGGCGCCCATATGCTGCAGCAGTTATCTGGTTGATGTACACCTCAGGAGATGTGCTCGTTATTATATTCACCCCAAGATCTTTTTCCTTGAGTGAGGTTTACAGTCTTTGGCCACCTACACTATACTCTGCGGTCTTCTTTGCATTTGGCGGGGTTAAATTCAAGGAGCCAGTTGCTTGACCAGGCTTGTGTCCTGTTCAAAGCTCTTTGTAGTCCTGCCTGATCCTCATCCAATTTAATTCTCCTCATTAACTTCACATCATCTGCAAACAGGGACACTTCTGAGTGTATCCCTTCCGTTATGTCATTCACATATGCCAAAAACAGCACAGGTCCTAGGACTGACCCCTGTGGAACCCCGATCGTCACAGGCGCCCACTCTGACTCCTCGTCACGTACCATGACTCGTTGTTGCCTCCCTGTCAGATATTGTCTGATCCATTGCAGTGTTTTTCCTGTTACGTGTGCCTGATCCTCTAGCTTTTGCATTAACCTCTTGTGAAGAACTGTGTCGAAGGCCTTCTTGCAGTCCAAGAAAATGCAATCTATCCACCCCCCTCTCTCTTGTGTCTTACTTCCGTTACCTTGTCATAAAACTCCAGTAGGTTTGTGACACAGGATTTTCATTCCTTGTAACCTTGCTGGTTGTCGTTTTATAAGCTTGTGTCTTTCTAGGTGCTCCACTACTCTCCTCCTGATAATCTTCTCCATGACTTTGCATACTATACACGTCAGTGACACAGGTCTGCAGTTTAATGCCTCGTGTTTGTCTCCTTTCTTAAAAATTGGGACTACATTTGCCATCTTCCATACCTCAGGTAGTTGCCCAGTTTCAATGGATGTGTTGAAGATTTGTGTTAGTGGCACACACAACATCTCTGCTCCCTCTCTAAGGACCCACGGAGAGATGTTGTCCGGTTCCACCGCCTTTGAGGTATCAAGTTCACATAGCAGCTTCTTCACCTCCTTCTCGGTTGTGTGTATTTCATCCAGCACTTGTTGATGTATCTCCCTATTCTGAATTCCTGGAGGCCTTCCTGTCTCCACTGTAAATACTTCTTTAAATCTCATGTTGAGCTCCTCACATACTTCTTGGTCGTTTCTTGTGAACTCCCCACCTTCCTTCTTCAGCCTGATTACCTGATCTTTAACTGTTGCTTTCCTCCTGATGTGGCTATACAACAGTTTCCGGTCAAACTTGACTTTCGATGCTATGTCATTTTCGTATTGTTGCTGAGCCTCCCTTTTTATCTGTGCATATTCGTTTCTGGCTCTTCGGCTAATCTCTTTATTTTCCTGGATTTTTTGTCTTCTGTATTTTTTCTATTCTCTAGTGCACTTAGTTTTTGCCTCCTGACACTTTTGGGTGAACCAAGGACTCGTTCTGGTCTTCCCATTATTTCTGTTTCCCTTGGGAACAAACCTCTCCTCTGCCTCCTTGCATTTTGTTGTCACGTAGTCCATCATTTCTTTTACTGGTTTTCCTGCCAATTCTCTTTCCCACTGAACGTCTTGTAGGAAGTTCTTCATGCCTGTGTAGTCCCCCCTTTTGTAGTTTGGCTTCTCCCATTCTATTCCTGCTACCCTCTCCACTCGTAGCTCAACTATGTATTCAAAGCACACAACCACATGATCACTAGCTCCAAGGGGCCTTTCATACATGATATCTTTGATGTCCGAACTACTCAATGTGAATACTAGGTCCAATCTTGCTGGTTCATCCTCACCTCTCTCTCTTGTAGGTTTTCCAGTACCACATCCATCATCTTGGCTCTCCTTGTTTCGGGACCCCCCATGGGGCTCCAGGTTTTCTCAGTCAATCTCCTTGTGATTGAAATCACCCATAACTAGTAACTTTGCTCTACCCACGTGAGCTCTTCTGGCCACCTCGGATAGTGTGTCTACCATTGCTCTGTTGCTCTCTTCATATTCTTCTCTTGGCCTCCTGCAGTTCTGTGGCGGGTTGTACATCACTGCAATTACCACCTTATGACCCACAGACTGGATTGTTCCTACTTTGTAGTCCCTTTCACTCATTCCATCCATTCCTTCCATTTCCTCAAATCCCCACCGGTTTTTGATGAGCAGTGCAACTCCTCCTCCCCCTCTATCTTTCCGCAATATTTGATATCCTGGTGGAAAAACTGCATCTGTTATCATCCTGGTGAGTTTCGTTTCTGTGAGTGCTATTATGTCTGGGGATGTCTCCTTGATTCTTTCATGCCACTCCTCACATTTATTTGTCATTCCATCTGCATTTGTATACCAAACCTTCAACTTCTTTTCTAAAACTGTGGTTTGGGGGATACATTGGGGTTGGGAAAGCGGGAGACCTGATGAGGAATTATGGGGGGTTGGTGTGAAGGTAGAGTTTGTAATGAGGTGGGTGGGGGCATTGGGTACATCATGTGTGTTTTGGGTTAGAATGTTTGGTTGCTTTGGGGTTGTCTTGGTTGGAGGTTTCTGCAGGTGGTTGTGAGGGAGGTTGTATTTGATCTGCCTCCTGAGTCTGGGTTGTCCTGTCCATCTCCATCTTCGCCTCTCTTTCCTCCTTTCGTCTTTGTACCCTCTCTTTCAGTTTCTGCCTTTCTTCTCGTGTTCTGTTGCGGTATGCGGACATGTCTGTTTGTCATGCTATCTCGTGTAGGATTCAGTTTCGAGCCGATTCTGCCTTGAAAATTACTTTGACTGGCCGGCTTCTTCCTCTTGCAAACTCCCTTATTCTCAAAAAAATTGGAAGCTGGGTCATGTCGTCTTCTATTGCTTTCATGATGCTTTCAATCGCTTTTTTCTCCCCTTGTCTTATTGCTTCATAAGTTTCCCCTTCAACTTCCTGGAGCTCATAAGCAAAGACTGATCTCTCCATTTCATTCTCTCACTGCATATCCCTATATATCCCCTGATTCAATTTAGTTGCCTTTGCCTCCATTGGAACTTTCCTGTCTTCAATCTCTTCACTATCTGTTGTCCCTGGTCCCAGTGGTCTGTCATTTTCCATTCTCAGCTTTCCCTGGGCACTGCTGTGGTCTGTTAGGGCCTCTACATATAGCTTAGCTCTTTCATTATCTACAGTCCCCTCGATTGTTTCTGATGTGATCCTCTTTTTCTTGGGCTCCAC